>CAUOFW020008046.1:0-359263 GCA_963454935.2 Ilex paraguariensis | reverse complement strand
AAGGCTTGAAACAACAAAGGCCAAAGTGTAATTTCACCAAAAGAGGAGTTAGCATGCATGCAAGTGGGAAAATCCAGGAAGACATCACTGTCTGGATGGTAGTGGTGGCATTCGGACAGTCATCCTTAACAACTTGAACTCATCTCTCCACCTCATGCTTTCCTAAAGCCTACATATATGTGATGCCTTCTCCATTTTAAGGAGGCCGGCCATCCAAGAGCCAAGAGAGAGAGATCCAAAGAAAGAAAGAAAGAGAGAAAGAAAAAAGAAAGAACAAGAGAAAGTCAGGAGCCGGTTTGTCCTACACCAATACTTTGTAATTCTACATTTCTGTTATATCTTTCCATTCGGATAGCTGAACTACCACCACTTTTTTGTCTTAATTGATAGTAAAGGTGGTTGTGTTTTAGTTGTTCCTTGTGAAAGACATGTCAGTCTTTTATTTACTGTTATAATGAAACCTAACCGCACTCCTCGCTTGTCTGTAGTGATGGGGCGTGAGTAGTTACTTATACCCTTTAGTGAAGGGTGAATATATGTATAATATTGCTTAGATTCTGTAAATGTTGATGTTTATTTATATCTTTATCTATATATGTATTATAAGCTTCATGCATGATACAGTGAAGTGCGTAGTTTTGGTGTTGTGCCTGGAATTATGTTATCAGTGCATCATCAACCTGCCGATAAATCAACCACGACATTCCTATCGGTATGGCTAGTCCTCCACTAGAACGTTGAGGATATTTAACTATTGCATGATACTAAACCTAAATGATCTTCATGAATGACTTGTCTTTCTGGATTACTAAGATCGTTTAACTGGTATAAATGATAATATTCCCAGTCGAACAAACAAGACATTCCTATCGGTATGGTTTATCCTCCACCGGAATGCTGAGGATGTTTAACTGGTATATGTGTATCATAGATGAAGTCAAATGAATAATTCAAGTAATCCTAATGAATGACTTGTCCTTCTGGTTTGCTTGGATTAATCACTTGATACATCTATAACCAACTAAACTAAGAAGTTGCTGTGTTATGACTAATACCACCAGTTGACCTAAGAAGTGGTTGTGTTATGATTTATTATGTACTCACCTACTATTATGGAGACAAATGAATAATTCAAGTGATCCTCATGAATGACTTGTCTTTTTGATTTACTTGGATTAATCAATTGTCATGGATACCAACAGCTAACCTAAGAAGTTGTTGTGTGATGGTTTAAATATATCCGATCTACCAGTTGACTTTCTAGTAAAATGCGAGTTAATTGTTGTAAGGTAGCATTTCGTGTACGTAACCAATATAAAGCATATGGAATCCCTAAACTGAAGGGTATCTTTTATATTCTTGTCATTAATACGCTTACTTGCATATTTTATTTAATTAAACTAGTTTTTAATCTAATCTCACATCACAAGCTATCAAATGATACACTACTTCAAACAACAACTATACTATTTTTATTTTAAAAATTTAAATTACTAAAAATCTTCGTGGGATCGATACTTGGACTTAAATTGAGAAAACTACAATTCGACCACTTATATGTGGGTGTATAATATAATATAATTCAGATCACAAAAGAGTGCAAATCAGAATCCAAAGGTTTAGCACTGTTCGGACGGTGGTGGTGGTGTTTGGACGGTAGCCAACTGCCTCAACTCCTCTACCTTCCTCCTATTGGTGCAAAGCTGCAACAAATGTCCTAATTGGTCATTCCTAGTTTTGCCGCCTCAAGCCAGCCTCCAGAGCCTATATATAGGCAGTCCAGCTTCATTTTGGGGGGTTCGTCATATTCTGTCAGTTCTTCGCCAGAGAGAGTGGAGGGAAGTCCAGAGAGTTAGGAGAGTTTAGAAAGAGTCAGAGATAGTTAGTGAGAAGGAGAGAAAGAGAGAAATAGTATAGCGAAGCCCTACTGAATCACTTTCAGCTAGCTTTCCAATGAGAATTTATTTCTTCTACATTTATGTTATTCCTTTTTAACTTTGAAAGTTGAACCTCTCCCACTTTTTTGCCCTAACCGGTGATAAGAGTGCTAGTATTATAACTATTCATTGGGGAAGAATTGTTTTGTATTCTGTTTTATTTTTAATGGAACTATATCACACCTCTTGCTCGTCTATAGCAATGAGGCGTGAGTAGTCCGCATATACCCTTCAGTGAAGGGTGAACATATGTACCGATGTTTTAACTATGCTTTAATGTTATATATACCTCCCTTATTGATGAATGATTACATTTATAATATGCTCATGGTTGTGAACACCAAGCGGTACCTAATGCTATATGCTATACTATCTTTACTAATTATGTACTTTATACATGATACAGTGATGTACGCGTTTGGGCTTTATGTAACAGTTGATAGATTGGTTATAGATGGGTTAAGTCTCAGCATAGCCAATGCTTTTGATTCAATGCATAAAGTTGAATCTCGTCATCAGTGAATCATCAACCTAAGAGGTTGAATAACTATAGTATTCCTCCTGAATGGCTTGTTTTCTAATTTACTATAGTTGTTTAACTGATGCATGGTATAGAGATGTCGATTGAGTAATTCAAGTATTCATTATGAATGGCTTGCCTTCTAGTTAACTCGGATTATTTGATTGTTACATGGAAATATACTTACCGACTAACTTAATCAGTTGTTGGATACAGTTCAATATACATCATACCTACTAGTTGGATTTCCATTAAAATGGGGGTTAATTGTTGTAAGGTGGCATTTTCAATAATCGAAACAATATAATGCATGTGGAATCTCTGAACTGAAGGGTACCTTTTAATTATTGCATTTTCACAATTTTAATTAAGTTATTTTTTGAATTGTTTTATGCTCACTCTAGAAGCTATTCCACTACATTTTGTGTTTGTAACAACTTCACCGTTTCTATTTTGAGTTCCAATATTAGCTCCTTGTGGGTTCGATCCCAGAGTTATATTGATAATTATATTGCAATTTGACCACTTGCACTTGGGTGGATGACATATTCTAGTGGCCGATCAATTGTAGGTAAAGAGCAAGTACGATCAAGTATAAAGCATCCCATCAAGTGCTTAAAGTCAATGGGAAAGAACGGACCGCTTAAAGGATGGCTCAGAACCCCAAGGAACCATGGAAATTCCAAAGCAGACACGCTGATCGGATAGCCATAGTAAGCCTTATGAATGGTTTACCTTCAGATTTACTAGGTTTATTTGGTAATTGCATGGTGCATAGACCTTCTGGCTAACCTAACAGTTATTGTGGTATGGTTTAACATATACATCAGATCTACTGATTAACTTTCTGTTGACATGAGAGTTAATTGATGTAAGGTGGCACTATCACAATTTCAAGCAATGAAATTCATGTTGGATCCCCGAACTAAAGATTAACTTTTTCATTTGTTCTAATTAAAGTTTATTTTAAGTGTTATTTATCAGTTCTTAAGCTTACACCTCAAGCTATTGTAATACACACTACACGTACATCAATTTTACCCTTTTTTGTTCACAAGTTTTCAATAGATAACTCCTTGTGGATTCAACCTCAAAATTCACCAAGTAATATTACAACTTGACCACTTATACTTGAGTGTATGATTAAGATTAAGCCATTATAAGACTCGAGTACTTGTAAGTTGACTTTGTGAGTAGTGGATTAGAATTTAGTGAATCTCGAGTGATTCCCCGTGGTTTTTCTTGAGGAGGGTTTTTCGTGTCAATAAATCACACGTGTTAATATTGATTATTTACATATACACTTGTGATTGTGAGTACTCATACACACTATGTATTTTTTGGAATGGTTGATTGAATATCCATCCATCCATAGTTGTGCCATTTGAGTTTGGGTTTTGGAATCGCCGTGAGATTGATTGTTGAGTGAAGTAATTGAATATTAATTAAAATCAATTGTCATGTTTAAGTTAGGTTATGGTGATTAAATGGGTTCTCACTATTTATTATTAAATTTGTGTGAGAAGAGGTAATTACGGTTGATTAGGTTTTAATTGATAATCAATAGAGAATTAAATTGAAAAAGTTATTCACCCCCTATAGGTAAGTGTCTAGCTCTATGTGTATAATCATGAGGGAAGAGCCACACTAGGTTCCTTCTCCCAAAACAATAATTGGTATCAGAGTGTGGTTGCCTTGAGCACATAGACACTTATAGGCATTTTTTGCTTTTTTGCTTACACACCTAGTTTTCATTCAAGAGATTGATTGTTACAACTAGTTAATATTGAATGGATTCTCAAAAGGAAGGAGGATTGATTGCAAAATCACCTATCTTTGATGGTTCAAATTTTGCTTATTGGAAAGCTTATATGAGAGCATTTCTTAAATCCATTGATGAAAGAGTATGGTTAACTATGCAAGAGTGATGATGCCCTCCCACCGCCACCACATAAGTTGAAGGTGGTGAAGTGGTGATTGAAGTGAAATCCCCAAAGACTTGATCGATAATCGAGATTGAATTGGTGGGGTGGAAATCTAAAGGATTGAATGCGATATTCAATGTCATGACATCAAATGAGTTCTTAAGAATCATAAATTACGAGGCCTCCTTGGAAGCATGGGACATCTTGGTTGTTTCCCATGAATGATCCTCCATGGTGAAGATGTCCAAACTCCAAAGGTACACCTCTTAGTTCAAGAGTTTGAGTATGCAAGATGATGAAATATTTAGTGAGTTATGCTAAATTGTGCAATATTTTAAATTCATCTTTTGTAGTAGGTACAAATGTTGACGATGTACCCATCAAATGTAAAATCTTGAGATCTATGCCAAGAGGTTTCATGAAAAGGTTACATACTTGGAAACAAGTGTCAACATAGAGTCGGTGTTGGTAGAAGACCTAGTTGCGTCTATATCAACTTTCGAGATGAACCTTCCATCCCTTAAAAAAGCAAAGGGCATTGCTTTAAGCTCAATGAGAGAGGAGGGAGGGAAATTTGAGTCACCCCGATTAGAGAGGAGGGCCTAGCCTTAATTGCATAAAAGTTCAGAAAATACTTCATGGCCAATAATGTGGAGTCCTAAAGGTTGAAAAGGAAGCTTAATACACATACTACTCCTAAGGAGGGAAGAGAGAAAGGGGTAAGAAGCTCTCAACACAAGGTTGAGAGAAAAGATCAAGGTTTCCAATACTTTGAGTGTCAAAGATTTAGACACATAGCTTTGGAATGCCCAAATCGAATCAAAAAAGATATGCCCAAAGAAAAAAAGGAGAGCTATGAAGGCTAAGTGGAGTGACAATAAAGGTAAGTACACATTGATTGATGACTTCTCTTCTTAAGATGATGAATAGAATTTCACGGTCTTTGTAGGTTCACTCTCCTTTCTCCCTAGAGAAACTTTGGCTACTGAAGTTGAAGCAAGTCCTACCATAGTGGTAGAAGACTTGGAGGAAGAAATACTCATTTGTGTGGAGGATAAAGAGTGTTTTGAGAATATGCATGATGTATTTGATCAATTGTATGTACAATTCCTGAAATAACAAAATAAGGTTATTTCCTTGAGTGGTTAAGTTAATTCAAGTGAAGAAGATAAAAAAGCGCTTCATATGGACTTAGTAAAGTCCAAGGCTCAAATATGTGGGCTAGAGGAAGAGAAGAAGTCTCTTCTTGATAGAGTGAGCATCCTAGAAAGAGAATAAAATTGACTATGCATTCGAGCCATAACACATGGTTTCATAAAATTGCCTGATTTTCCTGATCTAAATCAAACAGGTTTTATATGAAGAAGATTTGGCTTAGCATGTTCTAGCTGATACGGGTAGGAGAAGAACCCGAATCAGTAAAAAAAACTTACCCCCTAACTATAGTCAGATCCACCAGACAAGAAACTCAATTTCGCACTTTTGTTGAGTCGTCAGAATTATCCACCAAGGGATTCAGGTCTGTGCTACCAATTTGGTTAAGTTCCAAAACATTGGGATCCCAACTTATCCAAATTCTGAGGGGCAACAAAGGCTGGAACTATTCTTGCCAAAAACAAGGAACCTACTTCTCATCCTAGGAAATGTCATGATCTTGTAAAGTCAAGGAAGAATCATGAGTCAGAATGTGCAAAACTTGATAAAGACCTTCAGGAATCAAATGAACTCTGTAAAAGACTTCCCCAAGGTGATGAAAATTTTGATAGAATGTTATCTATGAGAAAAATTCGGCGTGACAAGCATGGTCTAGGCTACACACATGAACACACCATCAACACTTCTTCTAAGATTGTGTTTGTGAAGAGTAACACCAACCTATCATCCTTATAAGTAAGCACAAGTCCTAAAAAGACTAAAAATGGTAAAGGTAGGCACTCAAAAAGAATGTTCTTAAGGAGAACCAAACAAACATGACATGTGTTATATTTGTGGAGAACATGGTTATCATAGTAGACATTGCATGAAAAATGGGGATGCCTTAAACAAAATGCTCATGCATCTATCACATCAATCTAAATTTTTAAACAATGACGTTTTAAAATTTTCCAAACTTTTAGAGAGGTCATATGAGTCCAAGCATATGCATGCATCATTTTCATCTCATGGACCACATGCTAGAATGTACAAAGCTCTTTCTACCCCTAAGGTTAAAATTGATCTACACACATCCGAAAAGAAGATAGTTAGCCTTTCACCCATTTTCCAACCTAACTTGAGTTTTAGGAAGGAAAAGTAAGTTTGGGTGACTAGGGAGGACCTTGAGAAACTCATCATCTCAACCAAGTTGGAAGCCCCTAGTACTTCTAATAAGGTCATGGCTCCTAAGAAATAGGATACGTGGGAGAGTATGAAACTATGTGATGTTTCATGCATTTCATCAAACATACTAGGGTCTTATAATGTATATATTTTTCTTTGTTTATGATTTGTTTTTCTATATGAAAAAGTCAAAAACAATAGAAAATTGAAAAACCTAAAACAAAAGAAATTAAAATCCAAAAATATTTTTGATGTCAAGTTTGACATTCATTTTTAGGATTTTGTTATTTGTTTCCTTGTCTTTACATTATTTTAGTGCATGTTTATGCATATTTTTCTTATATATGTTTATTTGAAAAATTCAAAAACATTGGAAAAGAAAAAGGCAAAAAGATTTTCTTTTGTTTGTTTTTCTTGGTTCATAATCATGGTAATTCACAGTTTGATTTGCACTATAATATTTTCATCTTTAAAATAAAAGTTGAAATGTGCAGTGCTATGAGTCATATTAGGAGATTGAGAAGTTAGTGGCATAAATCTTAGTGCATGATTCATTTGCCAAAAGTTTCTTTCATCCTTGCATGCATAGATAGTGTTTACCTTTGAAAAATTCATAAACCAAGTACACGCAACCATCTATACTAATAAGATAGAGTAGTTTTCAAATTTTCTAAATTGAAATCAATTCTCCCAATTTAGAAAAAGCAGAACAATGGTTAGGATTTGATTGAGGTTTAAATAAATAGTCCAGATCTCATCTAAACTCATCTAATTAAATCCAATGGCTTATAATCCATCCCTCTCAAATCCCAAATCCCGCCCAACTTTACCAACACACACACGCCATCCCAGTCGACTACGCCTCCTTAGGTGTACTCTCTCTCTCTCTCATAGTTTGCCATGGCTTTAGTGCCTAACCCAGTTGCTCCTCTACGATGATTGCCCTGGTACTTCCCTCTCCCTTTCTCTTAGATACACACACACCCCCTATCTGTCTCACTACTCAAACATAGGCATACACCAGCATACACAACATTTCTATCTCATGACTCATACACACATAGAGATACACACATATCTTCATCTCATGCACAGAACACACCATGCCTTAGTCCACCACTGGTGAATCCACCAAAGACGATCACCCACCCTAGATTAGATCACGTCTCCCCTCTTTCTCTTTCTTCAATAGCGTTCTCTCTTTGTCTCACCTCTCTTCATCTAACGCACACAATACACACATATCATGCACACACACAACACAAACCCATAACACACACACACAATGCACATACACACAGGGTGTTTAATTTAGGTGTTTATACACATATACACACATCATTTGAATGTTAATTTGGCTTTTCAAATGATGGGATTTTTAATTGGGTTTTTGAATTTTGTTGTTTATTTTGATTTGTTTCGATGAAATTGTATGTTTTGAACTCATTTCACCTTTAGCGCATTCAGAACGAACTAAATGGTTTAGGACTTTTGGAATTCATTCCATGCTTTCTTTAATTTCGTTATTGCTCTACTTGGTGTTCATTTGGAGTCTTTTGACCACACTGTAGGTGATGATTAGCTTATTAGGGTTGTTAAATGACTTAAAAATTAGGTTGTGATGGTTTTTCATAAGCTTAAAGTACAAAAAAAAGGTACCATTAAGGGTTGGTTAAAGAAGAGGACTAAATTTGTGGAGACCTTTGAAATTGAGTCAACTCATATAGAGGCCTAGGGTAGGATTAAAAGGAAGTCTAGCAGCAAGTAGCATATAATTTATGATATATTTCGTTTATGATAGACACCAACTTTCATGGTAGTTTTTTAAAGTGTTAAGTAATGTATTATCTTTATGTTGATTTGATGGTTTAGTCCTGTTAATTTTATGAAATTCAGATTCTTAATTTCATAAGTGTATTCCTATAAGAGTTAAGACAGTAAGTGTTGACGGTGTAAAATAGTGTAGTTAAGTAGAAGGTATGAATTATGCTTGGTTGCTTGGGTCTAAGCTTCAAGGCTCATGGGGATCGTGTTAAAGAATTTAGGGGATTAGGGTAATTTACAGAGAAAGTATAATAGTTCATTGGCTCAGGAGCTCGGCTAGTGCACTCTTGAATGGAGGCTGTTGCTCCTTTTTTCTTAATAATGGGGGATGGAAGTTATAATGTAATTTTTAAGCATCTTGGGTTTCTTCCCTCATCTTGGAGGCATTTTACAATATTTATAGTGCAATTTTAATTCCTAAGGAGTCTCAGGCGTGATCTTAGTAGAATCTCCCTTGATTTTGGGAGAGGATCTCGGTGGGTTAAGAGTTTTTGTGCTTGGACTCTAGCCTCGCTGTCATCCATCTATGTTCTTATCATCTTTGCTATTGACTCGACTGGGGGGAGGGCTCTAGCTATGGTCCCTTGAGCCCTGCATGTCTTGTCAGACCTCCTGATCTGATCTCGACTCCTGGGCTCACACTTAGTTGAAATTCTTTTTAGGTATCATCACTTGCCCCCTGCCCTTGGTCCAAGTTGGCTTGGATAGGGGCTAAGCTGCACTAAAGCTAGTTTGTATCACATGTCATCCAAAGGGTTCCTTTTGATAGTTTTCAGCAATCACGTTCTCCTCAATTCCCGTGCACGTTCTCCACTTCGTACTGTTAGCTTTAAATGCCACTGAGTTGAGGGGGGAATGGTCCTTACGTCGGTCTTTGAATTCTCTCCCTAGGCTTTTCTTCTTCCTTGCATCCCCTGTTTCCCCAATCCACTGGAGATCTTAGGGTTTTGCTGAATCTCATCCTTTCTCCAATTGGCTTGTGAGGCTCGCTCTCTATTTTTAAGTGAGGGAATTCTGGTCTGTCATCCACCCTTGATTAGGTACGTTTCCTGTCCCTTACACGTTTCTTCATTTTGGATCCCTCAAATTTGAGGTGGTTACTACATTTCTGGACCTTTCGATTCTGCTACTTTAAGAATTGAGGCTTTTTTTTTGTCTCATCTTCCCCTCTTCTTAGATTCTTACTCTACCTCTAGGATTTTCATCATTGGCACTGGTGTTTTGCCCCCTAACCCTCAAAGAGTGTTTTTTAGAGGTTCCTCCTCCTTACAAATCTTTTAAACTTCCTTTCTCTTGCCTAGTTATGTCTGCCTCTTCCAGAGCTATCCTCTCCTTTGTTTCTCTTCTGGGGAACAGGTCCGCTGAGGAGGATTTCGATTTTGGTGATGTGGGTGAGGAGATTGACAAATTCCACAGTATTGATTATGTTGATGTCGAGGTAAAAACTGAGGAAATTCCCCCATCAGCCTTCCATATGCCCAAAAATCCTAACAAAGGTAAGGCCAAGGTGAGTGGTGTTGGAATTTCAGTCAGTGCTGAGGGTACAGGGGCTACTTTTAGAACTGCAAAACTCGTGGGCTCTAGTGAGGTCTCTCCTTCCCTCATGAAAGTTCTTAGTGCTTGTTTTGGCTTTCCTCCTGGTGTCCAATACTGGTGCCCAGATAAATTCACCTCATACGTCTCTCAGGTTCACAAGAAGGTCTATTTTTTTGTGGCCACCTTTGAGAACGGCCTTCACTTTCCCATGCACCCATTTATCAAGAGTGTTTTGCAGCACTTTAACATCTGCCCTGCTTAGCTTTCCCCCAACTTCTGGGCTGTTATGGTGGATTTTCTTGTTTTCTTTAGGAAGCATAAACTTGGGGTTCCCACTGTCTCTTTGCTTATGGAGTATTTTAATGTTACGTACACCCCTTCCGATGGTTTCTTGTTTATTTTTAAACGGGTTAAAGCCAAAGTGATCATCTCTAACCTCCCAAGTTCCATAAGGGTTGGAAAAAAATTTCTTCTTCATAGGGGGGCAATCAATGGGAATACAATCCTACAGACATCTCAGATTCTCTTCCCATCCCTCGGGCCTGGAAAGCCCCTGATAACTTAGGTAAGCCCTTGTCTAAGTGAGCTAAGATCAGCTTTGATGGCTTTCTGTGCTGACCTCTTTTTGCTTATCTTATTTTGCTTCTTAGGTATTCGACCTAAACTCAGCACTACAGATAGGCAGGATTTGCTGTCCCTAGAGGGTTGTAATTTAGAGAGGTACTCCGAGCTCATCAAACCTTGGATTCTTGTAATGCAAGGGTTCAGTCTCCCAGAGGTAACAATAAAAGCCCAGATTCCCCTCTCCATTATTAGCGCGAAGTAGGTAGTTGGTTATACCCTGACCTTTCCATCTTTGGCTTGTCCCCTTTCTTCTTGCACCCTATTTATATATTTTTACCCATTCTGGGCTCTTAGGTTCTTTTGCGATGAAGCCTTCCATAATATAGCTCCAAGCTAAACTTTCTCAGTTAAAGAAGACCAGGAGTAGTGGCAAATGGAAGGCTGAGGTTGGCTCTGGTAGCAAATCTGTTCCTCCAACCAAGATACCGAAGACGAGTATGTGCCCCCGCTCTCCTATTTCAACTCAAACCTTAATCAATCAACCTTCGTCCACTCTGCAAATTGTAGAAGGTGATCCTCTTGCTCCCAGCAAGGTCCTTGAGCAAGGGCAGACCTCCCCCTCTTCTTTAGAGGTTGACAGGGCCTTGGGGATGATTACTTGTGTACTGCCCGCCTCAAGCTCTCCAGCATCAACCGAGAAACTTCCCCTATCACACCATACGAGCTCCAGAATTGACCAGGGCTCTTTTTTTTGATAATATCGAGCTCGTTATTGGGGTCATTAGCTCTATTCTTCCTGAGTCTAACGTTCAAAGAGCTTCCTCTATGCCTCTTGAGACTTCTATAAGCTCAACTCTCTATAGAGCAACCGCTGTAAATGCCTATCTCTCTTCTTTTTTCTTTTCTTCTGTATGCTACAAACTGATGCTTACCTTTCTTTTCTTTCTACTTGCTCCCAGCTAGCCCTCCACATGAAGGTTTGATGGGTAGGATTCGATCTTTGGAGGGCTTAGCCAAGGTCTTGAAGGTATACGAGCTCAAAGTCACTGAACTATCTTTTAGCAATGAGGATCTTCGCTTTCAGAACCAGTACCTTCAGAAGCAGATGGAGAGGCAAGTCTCTATTATCCAGGATCTGGAGTCAGGGAAGGAGAGGGCTGAAAGTGAGGAGAAGAAGATCAGAGAGGAGCTTGAGCTTTAGAATGATGTTTGGGTCAAAGCTTGGAAGGGAACCCTCGATGCCCTACGCTCTTTCAAGAGCATAAAAAAGGAGTATGACAATGTGTCCAAGTGAACGATGTCATCCGAAAAGAGCTTGAGGAGGCCACTATTATCCAGAAGGATGATATAATAGCGAAGCTGAGGGATCATGTTTCTACGAAATGGGTCACCGGATGGCTTATTTTCCAAGACCTGGCTGAAAAAACATACCCCAGTCTGGACTTCGATTTTGACATCCCTTCTGAGTAAGAGGCAGAGGGAATTACAACAGAGGGCAAGGGCAGTGCCTTAGAATCTCTTGCTGTTGAGATTCTTCTTGGCTGCGTTTCAACTTCTATTGCATCTATAGAGGTCATGGATCAAGGTGTTCCTCAACTTGTTCTGCAACTCTCCTTCCTAAAGCAGATTTGGTTCCTGTTGTATCTTCTGTGTTTCTGCTGCTGCCCCTTTCTCGACTGATCTCGTTTCTAGGGATCTAGCCTTAAGTTTGTTATCATCTAGGGTTGAGGTTCCTATTTATGGGACCCTGAAACTTCTCCTCCCTTGCTTGCTTCGGGGCTTATGGGGGCTTCAACTGTTGATCCACCAGGAACATCAACTGTTGCCCTGCCAAAGGCTTCATCTTTTGATCTGCTAGAACTATCTGCTGCTAGGTTCTCCTCTTTCTGCTCCTACTATAGAGACTTAGGACTCTACTTTTTTTAAAAAATTTTTTGTTGGGAAGTGTACCTATATATCTTTTAATATTCATTTGTGTTGCTTTGCTAAGTTATTGAAGTAATTGCTGAATACACCTTGTCTCTGTAATTGCTTAATACAATCTGATCTTCTCTTTGAATCACTGTTATTGTTGTGTATCTAATTCTTTCTATACTCCCCTTGCCCTTGGCTTTGAGGAGTACTCATCTCTCCTTAAAGCAAAATTGTTGAGTTTGGATAAACTGTGAGGTGTTGAGATCTCACGCAAGGACGGCTTGGTTATTCTTGAAGTAGATTTGGCAAGACCTTCTAAAGAGTTGTAGAGCTAATGAGTTATTGGGTAACTGAGGTTTGACCTTAGGAGAGTTCTATCTTGGCTTTTGGTGCCCTCAAGGGGGCACTGAGTGTTTGCTGGATTTTGCAAAGAGAGTAAATAACTTGACATTGAGGTCCATCACAAGTGCATCTATAGAGGCCACGCTACTGCATCCGTGAGAACTTTGATGGAAGACGAGCTTGGGAAATACCAGCCCTATTTTAGCCAGCACATTAAAAAGGGTCTTGAGGCAGCTAGCCTTATGGAGATGTTCCAGAAGGTCTATGCAGCCATACGAGCTGGCCTTAGCCAACAGAAATCTGAAAAGTCTCCTCAGGAGCTCAAAAATTCTAACCTCAAAGGTCAAAGGTTGTGTGACTAAGCTTTGTCTTAGTTAGGACAAAGATTTGTAGAGATCTTCCCCCAAAATGACCTTTGCTTTTCGAACTAATTGAATCGAATTGGTAGAGCTCAATTATGGACTTGAAGTTAGCCTCTCAAGTTACTCCATAGCTTATTGTATTGGACTTCTCCCGGATCGCTGAATGCTGCAAATGCTTAAGATGGATGAGGAGTATCTGGGAAATGTTGATGTTACTGGGGAGGTTTTTCTTGTTGAACCAACTGAAAGCAAGAGGCCTATCCGAGCTCTCTTGGATGTTAGCTTTGTACGAACAAATACTGGCAGTCGTGTTTTTGGTGTCCTCACACAACCTGGGCTTTTCGGGCTAATGATATAGCGATGACATAGTTATTGCCTATCTTTTTATTGTGCTTGCCCAATTACTTTTCAAAAGTATATCAACATTCTTAAATTGGAAAGCCCAAAGGTCCGCCGACTTAAGTTCTTGTGCGTTCCTTGTTTCCATAAAAACTCGGTGTCCTTACGGGGTTTCTATAATTTTTTGGACTTTCTTTACTCTGGGAGTCTTTTCATGAATCTCGTAGGTTTAATGTTCTTTTTTTATTCTTCTCTTTTACTTCTCTAAGTTTTTTTTAATGGTTGCCCCTATCTCGCCTTTGTTCATGGAACGAACCTCCTTTGGGATTGAGTGGAAGTGGCAATCTCACTACTTAGTTCCTTCAACAATATCGTTTTCGGATCTAGATGGGGTCAAGAAGAGGTTCTTCCCTGACTTGGAATTCTCTTCGATCCCCATCCTCTAATGAGCCCTGCAACTATCTTCCTTGAGGGGAAGTTTGTTTGTTTGAGGGAGCTTTAGAGATGGGCCTATGTCTTCCTATCCATCCTTCTATTGGATGGATCTTGCCTTATTGTGGCTTATGCCCTTCTTGCCTATCCCCCTAAGGATGGGCTATCATGATCAACTTTTTCCTCTTCTGGCGCTTACGGGGCAATGACAAGTTCCCCACCGTGGCTAAGTTTCTTTATTTTTTTGACCTTGAAGAGGATGAAGTTCCCTGTTTCTCTTGTTTTCATTGGAGGCATTTTAAACTGAAACCTCTAGTTCTAGAGGTTCCTTCTCCACCCGAGGGATGGGTTCAGCGCTTCTTTTTTGTTTCTGGGGATTCTTGGAGATCCATCGAGCTGCATTACAAAGAATGTAGGGTCCCTCGCTCCTGGGGGAATTATTCTTATACAGGTAAAAATATCAAAATTTTTTTTTCTTTCATGACTGAATTCGATAATGACTTGTGCTCATGGTGTTTTTTTTCGTACAAGTGCCCCTAATTTGGATTTATTGGAGTTGATGAAGGTTAAACAAGTGGCCCAGGCTGAACCCATGTCTTTTTCTGAACTTATGACACCAGATAATCTCTTCTTGCTCAGCGCAGCAGCAGCTGCCAAGGATTTTGTTTCTTTCCCAGACTCTGATATTTTTCCTTCAGAATCCAATGAAGACAAGGATGCTAATTCTTCTCCCAGGAAGCGCAAGGCTTCCCTGGTGGCTCTTCTTCTTCCTCATCTTCGCTAGGAACTGTTCTTTTCTCTTCAATTGGGTAGAACTTATGAATCTTCTTTCGGAGGCAGAGAAGGAGAGCGATGAGCTAAAGGAAGAGAATGTTCTTCTGAGGGAGGAGGTGGCTGAGCTCAAGAGACGCCTCAGGGGTGATTAAGAACTTAAGAATTTCCCTTGTATTTCTTTTGCTTCCTCCACTGTATTGCTACAAAAATTTTGAACCTTTTTTTTACTTGATGGTTAGGTTCTCCTCTGTCGATTGTTATGCTTGCAATTTTGCTCTAAATCTTGTTGCATACTTATGATCTGAAGAATCTATCTCAATTTCATGAGCAGAAGAGCTCAACATTTGTATATGAGCTAAAGGGCTTATCTTTTGTTTATGAGCTGAAGAGCTCATCTTTAGTATAGGAGTTGAAGAGCTCATGTTTTGTTTATAAGACGAAGAGCTCATCTTTAGTTTATGAGCTGGAGAGCTCATCTTTTGTTTATGAGCTAAAGAGCTTATTTTTTGTTTATGAGTTGGAGAGCTCATTTTTTGTTTATGAGCTGAAGAGCTCATCTTTTATTTTTTAGCTACTCCAAAGGTTTACACAGGGATGAATCAAAAACTTGCAGTTTTATTGAAAATATCCTTATTACAGGAGGAACTTACTGGAAAATTTTTTTAAGGTGCTCTGCGTTCCACGAATAAGATAAAATTTTCCCTTCCTCGATTTGCAACTCATAGTTTCTAGGTCTGACTACCCTTGATATAATGTAAGGGCCTTCCCAGTTAGGACCCAGCTTTCCATAGGAGGGGTCCTTTCTTGCAAGTAGAAGTTTTCTAAGCACCAAATCCCCTACCTTGAAACTTATGTGCCTTACCTTTCTGTTATAGTACCTAGTTGTTTTCCTTTGGTAACTCTCTATACGCTGCTGAGCTCTATCCCTTCTTTCATCCAGAAGATCAAGGTTAATTAGAAGCGACTTATCATTGTGCTTTGGCTCTGTGAACTCGGCCTTGGGAGATGGGAGCCCAATTTCAATAGGGGCGACAACTTCAGTTCCGAAAGTCAATGCAAATGGTGTCTGTTGTGGCTGTCCTAGCTGTAGTTCTGTAAGCCCATAATACCTTGGGGAGCTGCTCCACCCACTTTCTTTCAGGGCCTCCAACTTAGTCTTCAAGGCTGCCTTTATGGTTCGAATGGTGACTTCCGCTTGCCTATTGGATTGAGGATGAGTAGGAGCTGATAAGTAGTTCTTTATTCCAAGCTTTGCACAAAACCTTTTGAATTTTGGGTTATCAAATTGTTTTCCATTGTGGGAGACGATTACTCTAGGAATTCCAAACCTGTAGACTATGGACTTCCAAGTGAAGTTCTGCACTTTTTACTCTGTAATTGTTGCCAAGGGCTCTTCTTCTGCCTATTTGGTGAAGTAATCCACTCCAACAATGGTGACCTTGCATTGTCCCACACTCACTGGGAGGGGCCTTAGAATATCTAAGCCCCACTACTAGAATGACTAAGGGCTTACTACCGTTGTTAGGAGCTCTGATGGGCATAAGGGATATTGGCATGCAGTTGGCAGACCCTACACTTCTTAACCATGTCTATGGCATCTTTGAGCATGGTGGGCCAGTAGTATCCTTGCCTTAAAATTTTTCCTGCCAAAGCCCGAGCTCCAATATGGTTACCGCATACTCCCTCATAAACCTCTCTAAGTATATAGTTTGCGTCCTTGTCTCCCACACACTTGAGGAGAGGTATTGAAAAACCTCGCTTATACAGGTTACCCTGTAAGATGGAGAATCTGGCTGATCTCACCCTTAGTTTCGCTGGCTCCTTAGGGTCTGTTGGAAGGGTTCCATTTTGCTGGTAGTCTCAGATGGGGTCCATCTAACTTGTTAAATTCAGGATTGGGAGCACCTCTTTGTGAATTCCTACTGATGGTTCTACTAAGTGCTCCACTGGAATCAACCTATCCAAGTTCTCCTAAGAAGTGGTTGCTAACCTTGCTAGCGCGTCTGCTCATGAATTATCTAACCTGGGGACATGTTTGAATTTAACTTGCACAAACTTCTTGATTAGCTCATGCACCCTTCTAAGATAAAGATCCATCTTTTCGCCTTTGGTCTCGTAAGACCCCTCTATCTGCTTTACCATAATCTGTGAGTCACTATAGACCTCAAGCTATTCTGCTTCCATCGAACGTGCAAGGCTAAGCCTTGCTATAACTGCCTTGTACTCTGCTTCATTGTTTGAAGCTTTAAATCCAAATCTAAGAGCGTATTCAACATCTATTTCATTGGGGGAGGTCAGGATTAAGCTAGCATCACTGCCCTGTGCGTTGGTAGCCCTGTCTATTGAAAGCCTCTACTTAGGGACATCAGGTACCATTTGTAGTGCTTCCATGGGTTGTTTTGTTGTGAATTCTGCTATAAAATCTACTAGGACCTATCCCTTGATAGCTGCTCTTGGTTTACACATGTTATCGAACTCACTGAGCTCAATAGCCCACTTAACCAACCTTCCGAAGACTCTGGCTTATGCAACACTTACTTCATTGGCTGATCTATTGGAACCTCAATAGTATGAGCTTGAAAGTATGGTCTGAGCCTTTTAGCAGTTGTGACTAAAGCCAAGACAAGCTTTTCCATCTTTGGTTACCTCCCTTCAGCCCCCTTCAGAGCTCTGCTACAATAGTAAACTGGTTGTTGAGCTCTATCTCGGTCCCTTACTAGTGCTGCGTTGGTTGAGAAGTCTAAGACAACTAAGTAGAGGGTTAGCACTTCCCCTTCTATTAGGCTAACCAGAACAAGGGGTGAGCTCAGATAGTCCTTCAAGGCACTGAAAGCTTTCTCACATTGGGTATCCCATTGAAATGCCTTCTTTAAGACTTGAAAGACTAGTTGACATTTGTCACATGATCTAGATATGAAACGGCTTAGGGCTGCTATTCTTCCTGTCAGACGCTGAACTTCCCTAATGTTGGACGACGGCTTCATATCCATTACTGCCTTAACTTTAACTGGATTAGCTTTAATCCCCCTACTATCGACTATGAAACCAAGGGACTTTCCTACAGATACTTCGAAGGTGCATTTGGCAGGGTTGAGCTTCATTTTGTATTCCCTTAGGACCTGAAATAACTCTGCTAGGTGCTCAACATGGAGTTATGCCTTTAATGATTTTACCAACATATCATCAATGTACACCTCTATTGTCGTCCCAATCTATTTTTGAAACATTCAATTCACCAAGCATTGGTAAGTAGCTCCTGTATTCTTCAGTCCGAAAGGAATAACTTGATAGCAATATGTTCACTGTTCTGTCACAAAGGAGGTCTTCTCCTGGTCACTAGGGTCCATTCTGATATGATTGTATCCAAAGAAGGCATCCATAAAGCTAAGGAGCTTGTGTATAGCGGTAGCATCCACAATCAAGTCTATTCGAGATGGTGGGAAGCTGTCTTTGGGACAAGCTCGGTTGAGATCAGTAAAATTGATACAGAGGCGCCATTTGCCATTGGTTTTCTTCACAAGAACCATGTTGGCTAACCAGGCTGGGTAGTCTACTTCTCTGATGGCTTTAGCATAAAGAAGCTTGCTAACTTTCTCATTGATGGTCTTTTGGCATTCTAGGGTGAAACTTCTCCCCTTCTGTTTGATTGGTTTACTAGCGGGGTTCACACTAAGCTTGTGTGTGATGACTAAGGGGTCAATGCCTATCATGTCCTCTTGTTTCCAAGCAAAAACTTCTATGTTTATTTTTAGGAATTGAATCAAGAGGTCCTTGATTTCTCTGCCCAGTTTCGACCCCACGTAAAATAGGTGCTCCAGTTCTTCATCAAGCTGAACTGGTTCCAGCTCTTCTAAAGGCATGGGTCTGGTGTCTAGCTCATCTCTCATGTCGAGCTCATCCAATAGGATATTTTTTACTTCCCTCTTTTTCACCGATGCCATGTAACACTCTCGTGCCACACGCAGGTCTCCTCGGACCACTCTGACTCCATTCTCCATAGGAAACTTCATTACAAGGTGATAAGCAGAGGGGATAGCTTTCATGGAGTTAAGGGAAGGCCTTTTAAGCAACATGTTGTATGCCGATGGTGCATCAATCACTAAGAACCTCATAGTTGTAGTAGCCTGGCAATGAGGGTCTCCTAGGGTGAGCACAAGTTGGATTGATCTGAAGGGCAACATACTTTCCCCTTAGAATCCCAACAAGTGAGCACTTAATGGCTCAAGCTTCTATCTTCCTATGTCCATTTTGTCGAATGCTGACGCAAAAATGATGTCAACCAAGCTGGCGTTGTCTATCAGAACTCGATGAACAGTTCAGTTAGCGACAACGATCCTTACCACCAAGGGATCATCGTCAGGATGCTGGCAACCCTCCAGATTTGAATCTGAGAAAGTAATAGGTGTGTCCACATGTGATGTCTTAGACACTGTATGTATTTCTAGTGTTTCATCAGCTCTGATTCTCCGCAAGTGAGCTTTCTTAGCTGAGTTGGATTCCCCTCCTCCTGCAACTCCTCCTGATATTACTCTGATTTCCCCCCAGGGCTTGTTGCTAAGGTGCTGGGGGTGGTGGAGCTCTGTTCTGATTATCATGGTCAATAAAATGACGCAACTACCCCCTTTGGATCAAGAACTCAATCTCCTTCTTCAGCTAAATGTAGTCATCGATATGGTGACAGTGATCTCTGTGGTACTCGTAATACTTCGTAGGATCTCTCTTTGCTGGATCTGCCTTCTTTCAAGGAGGCCACCTTAAGAACTTTTTGTTCTGCACCTTATACAGGGTCTGGGACACTATAGCAGTGAGTGGAGTAAACTGCTGAGGCGTATACTTCGACTGTAACTCAAGCTGTGGGGGACTTAGACGATCCTTGATGTTTCTCCTTCTTTTTGGGGAGCATTCTCTATCTCTCTTGGGAGATTTACCACTTCTTGGAGACCTCTTTCTTTCTCTTTCTTTCCTGGGACTTTGATCCCTTTTCTTTTCTTCCTTTTCTTTTCCTTTTTGCGAAGACAAGCTCCCTACCTTTGAGAGGAGAGCCTCCTTGCCATTTATATACTTCTTTGCTTTGGCCAACACCTCGCCCATGCTTGCTTGAGGATTCTTGGATATAAAGAACATCAAGTCCTTTGACTGTACTCCCAATCCTGCTATGAAAGCAGTAATTACAAATTTTTTGTCTGGAACGTTTGCCTTTAGGGATTCTGAGTTAAATCTTTGAACATAGGACCTTAGGTTTTCTTGAGGTCCCTGATTCACATTCAGCAAGTGGTAGCTTAGCTTTCTGTATGTTTGAGCTCCAATGAAATGAGACACAAAGGACATCAAGAGCTCTTTAAACGAGGAGATCCAGGCCGGGGGGAACCGGTTAAACCATGCTGATCCTTTCAGGGTTATGGTGAAGGTGCGACAACGCACAAGATCTTGATATCCATGCAACTCCATCTGGTTTATATAAGTATTCAGGTCATCCATAGGGTCTCTGGTTCCATCTAAAGCTTTTACTTGCGGTATTCTGAATTTCAGTGGGAGGGGAAAATGAAACACCCCAGGAGTAAACGGGGACTTGGTTTGCTGCACCAAGGCGTTTATGGTTACCGGAGTTTTACTCCTCACGGTCTCCTTCATGTGGTTGAGCTCCTGTCGAATATCTCTGAAGCACTGCTCCCAATATTGGTCTTTTCGCTCGTGCAGGTCTAGGCGAAGGTTATTCTTCTTATTCCAATTACTTTGGTTATGTATCTCTTCATTGTCTTCGTTCCTCAGAGGAGGTTGGGGAGCTTGGCTATTTTCTCCTCCTTCGTTGGCATCCCTGAATGAGTCTAGATGTTGTTGTTCCCTATGAGGGGGATCATTCTGGCCTCCTTGGGCTAGTTGTTTCTCCTATGGTCACGATAAAAGCTTTTGGAGTTCCTCATTCTACTTTAGTAAAAGTTGATTGACCAGGCGAAGGGCCTCCAACTTGTTGGTCATGGGAGGATCCCCCATAAGAGGATTTACATCGGTAGTGGGGAAGAAATCTTGTGGATCTTCGTATTGTCTGCTGGTTTTGCACCCGCGGGGGATTCACTTAGCTTCTGCTCATATTGCGGGTTGAGACCATTAGTTACTGAAGGATCAGTGTACTTGTAACGACAACAATTGTTTCCATAGACGGCGCCAAACTGATGGTGTAAATTACCGTGGTTAAGTAAAAGGTATGAATTATGCTTGGCTGCTTGGGTCTGAGCTTCAAGGCTCATGGGGATTGTGTTAAAGAATTTAGGGGATTAGGGTGATTTACATAGAAAGTATTGTGGTTCACTGGCTCGGAAGTTCTGCTAGTCCATTCTTGAATAGAGGCTCTTGCTCCTTTTTTCTTAATAATGGGGGAAGTTACAATGTACTTTTTAAGCATCTCGGGTTTCTTGCCCCATCTTGGAGGCATTGCACAGTATTTATAGTAGAATTTCAATTCCTAAGGAGTCTTAGGCGTGATCTTAGCATAATCTCCCTTGATTTTGGAAGAGGATCTTGGTTGGTTGAGAGTTTTGTACTTGGACTCTGGCCTCGTCATGCAGCTATGTTCTTATCATCCTTGCTATTGACTTGACTAGGGGGAGGGCTGTAGCTCTGGTCCCTTGAGCCCTGCGTGTCTTGTCAGACCTCCTGATCTGATCTCGTCCTATGCTCACACTTATAGAAATTCTTTCTAGGTATCATCAAGCGTATTTCAATAAGATAACTATATTTATGGGTGTAAAAGGGATAAAATTTGTGGGTCCGTGTTATGACATCTCACTCAATGATTTTCCTGTTGGTTAGAATTCTATTTTTTGCTTCCTATAGTTCTGTCTTCATATTTTTGGTTATTCTAATTGGCTTACACAATAATTCTAAGTGTATTTTTTTCTTGGTTGGTTATGATATATTTTCAAGTAGAGATGTCATGATTGTATTTCCTTTGGCGATGAGAAATCACAACGCTCAATATCTTTTTTTCCATAATTTTTAAACTTACTTAGCTGCATTGTGTTATTTAGGAATTTTATCTTTGATGATGGCCTTTTCAACTGAGATAATGTCTGAATAATGTAGTTTGATTTGATGCTTTGTCAATTTTCTAATTATATAGCCTATCACCAATTCTCCATCAAATTCTAATCTCAATTTCATAAATTTCACTACTTAACCACATTAATTTCACAGCTAGGTTAAGCCACATCAAATTCTAATCTCAATTTCATAAATTTCACTACTAAACCACATTAATTTCACACCATTTGAACGAGTAGGCTCTATAAATAGGTAGAGCCTTTCACACAGCTAGGTTAAGCCTTTTATGAGATTTCTGAGAGATAAAATTCATCTTCTTCCTAGAGAGTGATTTGTTATCAAAAGTAGCATTTCTTTATCCATTATGCATAGAGGATTACATTATCTTAGAGATATTAGATGAAATATCCCTTGATATTATGCTTTGACTAGTTTTCTAGTGTTTGATTAATTTATCAGGTAAAAATACACAAATTGAATGAATCAAGGTACTTGGTAAATTAACCAGTCAATTGGAGTTTACTATGAAGTCAAGGGGATCAAAGTGCTATTGAAAGTGAAAAGGTCAATTACTGTGGAAGTGGGCCTCAAGCCATGCATGCCTAGATATATAGGAGTGTTCGGATGTAGCTCTTTCATCTAGATGCAATCATTGATATTCCTTGGAATTGAAGATGCTTTGGAATTTGATACAGACTACTTCCATCCAAATGCAAGAAGCCCATCTGGACACAGCTTTGAAGATGTAAATTCTAGAGATTTGGAACTGTTTAGACGTGACAATGCATGCAAATGATCAATTGATGATACGACGTGTTTCCGTTATGATGCAAGAATCTCGTTCGGTCATGTGTATTGACCAAGTCAAAGAAGATTTACTTTCTTGCTTCCATCCATATGTGCCTTCTCCATCCGGAGGCGACACTTGACATTTGTTGTGATTGTTTTGCCCAAGTAGGTTTTTAATTGTAAAGGAATCCGAAAATTGCTTGTAAATCCTCTCCTTATAAATAAATGAGAGGAAAACCTTAGAAAGGATACGATCTTAGTTTATTTTTACCATCTTTTTGAAAGGACACTCATGGATCTTAAGTAGTCTTCTTATACTCTTTAGTTAGGGTAGGGTTTTTGGGATATACATCGAATATATAATGAATTATTTTTAATCAAAATATAGTACTCTGTATACTTATTTGACTACTCATTAACTAGATTGGTTTCTTGGTATGAGTAATACTTATGGATGGGAAAAATTTAATCTCAACTAAAGGAAAGATCTTAGTTGGCACTACCTTTAGAAATGCAACTGTTGACTGGCCTATTAGAGAGAAAGGAAAGTTGGCAGAATAATGAACTTAGATAATCAATTTTCCTTAACATGGTGGGATAAGGAAGCCAAAAGGATGGAAAAACTTATCCTCAGTTTTGAAAAAAAGAACCTTATTTGCCAATGACTCGTTCAAATGGTGGGAATCGTTTAACAACTATGAAGAAAATAAGGCAGCCAAAGGATAAGAATAAGATCCCTCCCTCAACAAGCCTTATCCGTGTGATCAAACAAACTCCTAGCATAGTTAGGACTCTAGATGGTTATCCCAATGAGGAGCGCATAATATTGCATTTTTGATGACCTCATTACATGCATTTTAACTTAACTTTACATTTAATTACTTAGAGTTAGTCAAAGTTGTGAATAATGTTGAAATCTTGTGGTTACAGGTAATTATAGCTTAAATGATGGATTTTAGAACCTTGCAACTAAGTGTGGATGCGTGGTGAATAGATGGACACATTCCATGAGGATTTGGAGGCTTAAAAGTGAAAGAAATCAAGGAGGTATCAGTGCTTGGCAACATAGGCACTAGCACCCACACCATTTGGTGGAAGTACCTCTGTTTTCATCCTTTTGGACCCTGATCCACTTTAAATCTGAAAAAGTGCAAAACATGAAACTTGTAGATCTGGCTGTTTTCTGTAGTGTGTCCAAATTTCAGCTCAATCGGACTATTGGATCAAAAGTTATGACAATTCTACAAAAAGTAGTCCGAAGCAGGCAACCTACCAATAGTTTTTACTCCAGTAGCTAAAACCTACTGGTATATCGCTAAAAACTTATCGGTAGATTTTGTCCAGAATGTCTGTAACTCATGCTTCACTTGCTTGGGGGTCCCACCATTGATTCTCCCACTTGTCCCCTGACATCCCTTACACATTTGCATGCTTCTTACACCCTAGTTGAAGACTTTTGAGATAATGACATTAATGTGGATGAGAGAGAAGGGGACAGCCATAATGGGTGCAGACTAAACTCTTCCTAGCTTGTCCTTGCCTGTGTAAGAGTCCAACCCCTTCCCCAAGCTTGGATGTCAGCACACACAAACCCTAGAGGACTCTATGGACGGAAATGCAAGGCTTCTTCACCATATATTCAGCATTCCACAAGATTTTGAGAGGTGGCTATCTAAGCTTAGAAAAGCTCCAATGAGGAAGATGATGAATAGTTACCTAGCAATTTATGTTTTTGCATTTTCTTCCATCTTTTCACTTGTAGTTTATTGTAAGACTCTTGTAAGCTTCATTATTTACTTTTAAGGTCATTTATTTCAAGTGATTTGCAAGTTTAGTTAAGTATCTTAGTTTCTACCATTATTGTCTTAAATTTTCTTCATTTCAAATTTTAAAATGGGTATTGAATATTTTTCTTTATAGATTAAGATTTCTTGCTTTAAGTTAAGTTCCATGTTTCCTTTGTTCATTATGTCTCTTTACATTATGCATTTCTTTCTTGCTTTTATGAGTAGCTAAATTTCTAGTTGGCTAATTCAAGGGAGACCTCCTCTTGGATTTTTCATTTCAACTCATTTTTTCCTCCTCTCGGTGTATGATGGTCCGTTTGACTGGGTTAAGAGTGGATGCGATGGTGAGTCTTTGATATCCTGTAGGCCTCGTCATAGGTTATGCTTGGATCCTCACCTCCATCTTGTCCTTAGCTTCCCATGAATCAATCGTTCGTCTAAGCACCATTGGAGGAAGGTTTCGAGTTGAGTTGGTATTCCCATTGGAATGACCTCTTTGGATTAGCCAACACTTGTTTTATTTCATTTCCATCAAAAACAAAAATCACCAAACTCAAAACTCGAAAGATTTTATACTTTCCTTTTTCACAAAATCACCTTCACCACACTTGAACTTTCCTATCCTGAGGAGACGACTTTGGAATACTTTTTCAAGTAAAACATGACACACAAACCACTCCTTGCGCTTGGGGAGCTCTTTTGTTCACACACGCATTTCATTTTGTACATTTCATTCACCCACCATTTCGTTGCCCCATCTCTTGCATCATTCCGAGGGAGAGTGACACTCCTACATTCTTATAAGCCATACACACATTGAGGGATGATGTTAGGAGGCAAGGGAATACAACAGAAAACATCAAGCACCCAACAAAGGATAAAGTCCACAAAAGCTAAGACGACTCAATCGAAAGGAGATCAGGCAAATTCAAACTATCAAGAGAGCCTAGAATCCACTCTCCCTGGAATACCTATCAAAATTTATATAAAAGGGGACCTCCAGGGTAAGACTCAGGTAAGCACACTGAGCCCAGTTCAATTACTACACCTTAACTTTTCAAATACTGACTTGAGTGTGGGAGGGTCAACACCCGAAGCACTTGATCTGTCCTGATTTATGTCATATACCCAAGTATAAGTGGTCAAATTACTATATTTCTCGATTAAGTCTGAGGTTGAACCCACAAGGAGCTAATTATCGGTAGTCAAAGCAGAAATAGTGAAATTTTCGTGTGTGTAGTGTGTAATAGAATAACTTATGGTGTGAGATTAGAATTTTCAAATAAACACTTAACTAAAACTTTTAAAAACAATGATAAAAAGTTACTCTTCAATGCGAGGATCCAACATGGTTTATACTATTTATTTATGAAAATTCTACCATACAACAATTAACCCTCTTTTTACTAGAAAGCTAACCAATAGGTCTGATGTATAACTGAACCATATCACAACTAATTAAGTTAGCTAGAAGGTCTATGTACCATGCAACAATCAAATAACCCTATTAAACCCAAAGGTGAACCATTCAAAAGGCTTACTTTAGCTATCCAATCGGCAGGTTGATGATTCAATGAAGACGAAGTTCTGGATTATGCATTAAATCAAAAGCATTAACTATGGCAAGATTTAACCCATCTATAACAAATCTACCAATTGTTACATAAAGCCCAACTATGTACATCACTATATCATGCATGAAATGTGTAATAATTATAGATAGAACGATATATAACATTAATCTCTACTCGGTGTTCATAACCATGACCATATTATAAATATAACAATCCATCAATTAAGGAAGGTATAAATATTAACGCATAAATAAAACATCAGAATTTTCATAACGTAAACAGTATTACACATGCATTCATCCTTCACCGAAGAGTATAAATGGACTACTCACACCTCATTGCTATAGACGAGCAATATGAATGAAATAATCCTATTACAACAAAAAAAAAATTACAAAAAGTCCTTCCCTGAGGAATAGTTGAAACACTGCCACTCTAATTACGAGCTAGGACACAACAATGAGAGACGTTCAACCCTCTAGGTAGAAAGGATAAACAGAAATATAGAAGTAGAGAAAATTCTGGCTCGGAAGTGATTCTGGCAAGGCTTTGCTCTTCCTTTCTTTCTTCTATCTTGCACTGGACTGAACTCTCATGGAATCCCCTGAAAAATAAGCTAAGAAGGGCTATTTATAGGCATCAGTAGAGGGTTTTAAGTTGACAAACACCCTGGCTGACCAATCATATCATTTTGTTGTTAAATTAGACCAATAGGAGATGAGAGAAAATTGAGGCAATTATAGCACCATTTGAACGCCATTACTACTGTTCGGATGGTAGCATTTCTCTAGTTTTGCAGCCTATTTACTTGAATTGCTGATTTGGTAATTGCACTTGCCTCCCCTTTTCCATTTAGCCTCTACACTTCAATCCTCCTGTATTTTCAAATTGCACTTGAACCCTACAAAAGGTACAAATTCTGCATTAACCCTAATACTTTATAATTTAATCATTTTATCCTAATTTACGCACACAACTAACCCTAATTTCATATTCAATTACGCACTTTTTAGGGTTAATCGCACTCCCAACAAAACATTACTAGTCCCGAGTAATAAATAAACTAAATAAAATCACTTTTGTAGATTCCACGATTGCAATAAGCCGTTAAACCCCTAGGTGATCTCTAGTTGACGAGTTTTGTCTCATGAAGGTTTCCAATGAAGCTAGCTACAAACTTTGAAGGTTAGGTTTCCATAATTCACATTTTTCATAGATAAAATTAAATCACCATTTCCCTTCCTTGATTACTATAAGAGTAACATATTAGTTGTAACGCTATTCCATATATTTTCAAAAAACTTGTGCGTGCGTATAGGGATTCCCTTATTTCAAAAACCAATTAAGAAATATCACCACCCTTCACTTTGTTGTACAAGAATTAGCCTCGATGTCAATCATTTCCTAGAAATCATTCAGCAAAGAATTAGCCTAGATATCACCACCACTTCTTGGCTATTTTCTTTCTTTGCTTCTTTTTTTTTTTGCTTGTTCTTTTTCTGTTTTCTTTTTGTCTCTTTCACAAATTCTCTTCTTCCTTGAATTGTAGTCACCATTTTCTTCCTTTTCTCCCTTTTTCGTATAATACTTTCTTTAGGAGATGGTGCAAGAAAAATAGACAGCAAGGGTTGGTAAAATATATTTTTCTATGGCTTGGTTATCTGATGGGTTTAAGAAAAGAAATTTTCATTTAGGCTCAATCATGGTTTATTTGGGATATAGTTTTGCAAAAGAAATGACTAAGGTTCAAAATAAAATCACAAATGAGCTAAGATCATTTTCTGGAATTCATGCACCTGTATAATTTCCATTTAAGAATTTAAAAGGGAAATGTTAACTATGTTATTCAATGAGTGCTAACCAAAGCAAAGCTGATGAAATTATTCAAAGAAGTATTACCGCTGAACTAAAAATTCTTACTTGAGTAAATGTGGAATATCTCTCCCAGGCCCATTGGCTCAAAATATGCATACCAGTTTACATCTCCACTATATATGTAAGCTTAATAAAAGATTGAATCATTTTAGAAGGTTTTCAAAATAAGGAATTTCTATGTGCTCAAAAGAATGAGTTTCTATGAAAATATAGAGATGGTGCACAATCAATGTATGAAAATCTTGCGCAAATGGGTTAGGGCTATAAATGCAAAGCATAAGAATGATAACATAGTTCTCATCGTGAATCACATGAAATAAGTATCCTAACACAACAAAATTAATCAAAATCATTAACTAAGCAAATTACTTAATACTAAATTCAAATAACATAAAACTGAAATAAAGTGCATAAATAAAAAGTTTGGTAAAAGTAGCAAGAGCATAGAAATTCCATAAACTCCAGTCACTTAAACTGATGGGCCTCCACCATACTGTCCTTGCAGTAGCCTCAAGATCTCATTCTGATTCTCCTCATATCTAGCCACCCTTTGATCCAACTGGGTGATACTAGTCTATAACCCTAACAAAATCTGGCGTTTAGTCCTATCATCAACTGGAATATAAGGTTGCTCTTCTTGTTGTTAAGGCTCCTTTGGTGGATGAAAGTCTGTACCTCCTGGGAATGGATTTGCTTGTGATTCTGGTGGTGCTTCCTACTGCATTTGTGGCTACACTCTATGGCTCTTTCTCAACAAGGTTTTGTCCAATGGTGCCAAATTCTACACCGTTGGCCATGTGGGATACGCAATAACTTATTTCCCCCTTGCATAACTCAGATACTAGCACAACAAATGGGAGTGAGGGATTCTTAATCTTAACAATCACTATCATTTGGTCCATTATCAATGTTGGCAAATCAATAGTGTGTCTCATTCCGAAGGCATATAGAAAATAGGCTCTCTGAGTGTAAATTTGGTTTTTCTAAGACTGAGGCAACAGATTGTTCACAGTTATCAGATTCAGGATTCTGTATTTATCGGTCAAGTCCCCTTGCTTTATGTACTTATTTGTCCTACCCCAAACATACTTTGAATTCCTAGTCAACTAAATCCCAATGATTGTCATATCATGCAATGCGGTATAGGGATACTGTGGGTGCTGATAACTTGGGATCAAATTCAGAAAATTAGTAATAGTAGCTGGTGTAACTTGATACACGGCTCTCCTAACATAACACATGAAATTACCTTAGCCTAGTTTCTTTTGCATTACTATAAAATTCCCGGATTAAACATTCATATGCAGGACCTACGAATTTCACATGGTTAAGCCAACCTCTTGTTGTTAAATTTTGCATAACCCCTATTTGTTCAAAATCTTTATATATAACAGCCTTTATTCGTACATCGAGTCGAGGGGGGTTGGAATATTTTGTTATTTCAGAAATGGGCATTGATGAGCATAGATTATTGCATATCATGTATCTCTTTGCACCCATTTATACTTGCTTTTGTGGTGAAAATGGGGGAAAGTGTATTTAAACTCACTTTTAATTGAGATTCGTGTGATTGTAGGTAAAGACCAGGTAAGGGCATGTATTAAGCCTCCCATCAAGTGCTTAAAGTCGATGGAGAAGAAGGGGGGGCTTAACAGATGGCTCAAGACATCAAGAGACCAAGAAAATGCAAAAACATGAGAAAACCTACTGGTAGAAGTTCATCAAAACCTACTGGAAGAAGTTCATCAAAACCTACTGGTAGGTTTAGTGCATTGGATTTCTTCTACCGCAGTCTCAACTCCACCTATTTCAAGGGCCCACCTCTGGTCACCCCACACATGCCCTGACATCTATGACACACTATGATGCGCTCTTATACCTAAAGCCTGATTGTGAAAGAGAAAGCATGGAGGAGGAAGAGGGAGAAGATGAATGGTTGAGGGAAGCATGGAAGAGGAATGTTGGGCCTGTGGTTGCTTGTAGCAGTACCCATACCCTTCCAATCAAAGCAAGTTAGCTCTCACAGTCCAAGGGAGGGTTATGGATGAATTTTGACCAAGCTTTAGATTATTATTCAGTTGCTACAGAATTTTAGAGAAAGAAGCTAAAGGAAAAAGATAAAGTTTTAGAGAGAGAAAGTTAGGTTTTCACAAGTCCTCCACCATTTTCATTCTAGCAAGCGTTAAAATACTTGAAATCTTTCTTACTTTCAATTTAAACTCTTCCATTCAAGTTGTAATCTAGTTTAGTCAAGTGTTTTAGCATTTTAATTTCTACATATGGGTATTTTCCTCTTTAAGCTTTTTAGTTGGGTATAAATGATATTGTTCTTGTAGTCTAAATTTTTCCTTGCATCGATACAAATCTTATGCTTTATATTACTGCCATGCCTCATTACATTATGCTTGTTATTGCTTTGATCATGAGTAGCTAGACTTTTAGTTGGCTAATCTAATGGGAATTTCCTCTAGGGTATGTGAAATCAACTCCCCTCCATTCTTTCTCATAGTGTAAAGTGTTTGGTTTGACTAGGATGAGTGTGGATGTGGTTGTAAGCTCTTGATACACCGTAGACTTGTCACGGGGTATGCTTGAGTCCAACACCTCCACATTAGTCCCTCACTTCCTACAAATCAATCAAACACCTAGGCACCATTGGTTGAATGAATTGAGTTGATTAGGCATTCCCATTGGAAAGACTCTTATGGTTTAGCCAACCTTGCTTTCTTGAATTTTTATCAAAACACCACTCACCAAAACATAACTTAAAAGATTTTCTCATTTTCATTTTTTTACAAATCACCCTTCACAACAATTTGACCTACCTTCCATGAGGAGACGACCTTGGAATACCCATTCCAAGTAAAACAAGACATTGCAAAATTTCTTCGCTTGGGGTACACTTTTGCACACACACACATTTTTGTTCATCCACACACGATTTTCTCCATTTCTTACATTGAACTCGAGGGAGAGTGACACTCAACTATTCGTATAAGTCATATACACACAGCAAGGATCATGTTTGGAGATTAGGGTGAATCCAAAGCAAGCATTTTTGGCGCCGTTGTCGGGGAAGGCTAAGCATCGAATTAGAAGATGATTTCGAACAACAGAGGTAAGTCCCGTGATTCTCATCACGGGCTGAGGTACATTGTTCCTTTGTTTATATTAGTGTATATTTTTCCTCTCAATTGAAGATAGTGTTTTTGTATGTGGGGACGAGATGATCAAAATAGATTAGTGAGATGTGCCCTAGGACCAAAAATGAATCTAGACCTAGACCCACCCGAGGATGCCGGAGACAAGTTCTGTGATGATAGTGCTAATATTCCAAGGGGTGGGGAAATGCAAGACCCTAGAATGCCAAACCCCATAATGTAATTCCCCTGTCAAAGAAATGATGAAAATAATAACCCAATTGATCCTTCGGCGAGGTCAATGAGAGATTATCTCCAACCAACCTAAAGCACCACCCCCTCGTGCATACTTCTACCGGTCCAGGTCCATGACTTCCTTGTTAAACCAGGAATGTTACAACTACTTCCTAAATTCCATGGAATTGAAAGAGAAAATCCTTATTTGCACATTAAGGAATTTGAGAAAATTGCTGTAACATTCCTCACAAATCATGCCATGGAAGACATAGCCCATATGAAATTATTCCTCGTCTCCCTAAAAGACAAATCCAAAACATGGTTGAACTCATAGAAGTCCTGATCGATAAGCTCTTGGGCACAAATGCTTTCTGAATTTTTGAACAAATTTTTTCTAGTGCCCAAGACCACTGCTCTTAAGAAACAAATTCAAAATTTTTTGAAAAAACCCAATGACCAGTTTTATCAATGTTGGGATCGATACAAAAAATTGCTACAATTCATTCCACACCATGGATTCGAACTATGGAAATTGGTGAGTTTCTTCTATGAAGGAATTACATGGGACCATCGACAATTTATAGACATGATGTGCAGTGGAGAGTTTCTAAACATGGATCCTAATAAGGCCCTTGAGTACTTCAATACATTGGCCCAAAATTCTCAATCATGGGATGTCACGGATGCCACCGATGTACCAAGGTCCTCTTCGAGGAGTCAATCAAGTGGGGGAGAGATGTATAATTTGCGTGACCAAGAAGAGTTTCTAGCCAAAATCACAAAATTATCCCGCAAGGTGGAGAGTTTAGAGGTGAATAGGAGGCATGAGGTGTCTAACATTACCAAGGTTGAGGAGTGTTGCTCTATATGTGAAAGTGTTGAGCATTCTATCTCAGAGTGCCCATACATTTCGGCACTCAAAGAATTTTATCATGAGCAAGTGAATGCTTTCAACCAAAGTAGACAATCATTCTCTCCGCATTCCAATACATATAATCCAGGTTGGAGTAATCACCCGAACTTTAGTTGGAAGAATGACAACCCTACTCCTCATGGGTCTAGCTCATTGTCACCTCCCATTCCACTCAAGCAAAACCAATCCTATTATGGTCATGGTCCCTCGTCTAGCTCCCAATACCCACGGTCCAATGAACAAGGGTTTTCCCAAAATCCTACTCAACAAGGGTTTGGTCAACAAGGACCATCTAACCCACCCACCTACCAACCTCCTCACAAAAGAAATTTGGAAGATGTTATGCACCAATTCATTGAAAGCCCAACAACAATCAACCAAACCACCGTCAATTTTAATGATATCCGGACTTAAATTACTAAATTGACCAATGTCATAGGGTCATCCCAACAAGAGAAAGGGAAATTTTCTGCTCAACCCCTAGAAAATCCAAGGGGTCAACACATTATTGATTCGTCTGAGTCTACCAAGGAGAGTTGTGAGCAACCTAAGGAGGTCACCACCCTTAGGAGTGGCAAATAAATTGATAAAACCATTTTTCCAAAAGTCTCACCCAAAGCTACATTGGAAAATGAAAAAGAGACTAAGGGCAACTCCGAGGGGGATGAGACACATGAAAAGGACAAAAATTATTGATTTGAATGTGCATGATTTTCTTATTTTGGCCCCTTTTTCCCAATGTTTGAAGCCACCGACTAAACTTACTAACTATTTGGATATGATTGAAATGTTTGAGTAGGTGAAGATAAACATTCTGCTCCTTGATGCCATCAAATAAATACCTTCATGTAAAAAGATTTTGAAAGACTTGTGCATTTGAAGAGAAAGATGAATGTGCACAAGAATGCATTTCTCACGAAGCAAGTGAGTTCCATTTTGAGGACCAACACACCACCCAAGTTCAAAGATCCCGACTGCCCTACCATTGTTATAACCATAGGGAATTACCAGGTGGAGCAAGCACTTCTAGACTTGGGAGCAAGTGTCAACCTCCTACACTTTTGAGTGTACCAACAATTGAAACTTGAAGAGTTGAAGCCAACTTCAATCACTCTTCAATTGGTGGATCGAAGTGTTAGAACACCAAGGAGAATATTTGAGGATGTTTTAGTTTAAGTAGACAATTTCTATTTTTTTTTTGATTTTATTGTACTTGATACTCATTCAGTTTCTAATCTTGGTTCTTAGATTCCTGTCATACTAGGTAGGGCTTTCCTTGCTACATCTAATGCTGTGATAAATTGCAGGAAAAGACTAACAAAGCTTGTCTTTGAGAACATGATGATGGATCTTAATGTATTCAACATGTGCAAAAAAATGGGTGATGATGAGGAAGTGCATAAGGTCAATCGTATTGACACCTTGGTGGAGGACCATATGGAGCTACTTTGCAATTCAAAGTTGGAGGAGGAAAGAGTTTGTTTATGATAAGGAGCCATAAACTGTGCTAGGGTAGGAAATTGGGCTCCGACATTTGAGAAACTTTCACAACAAGAGAAGACAATTTTTCCATCAACCGTACGAACACCAATCTTGGAGCCATTACCTTCTACACTCAAGTATGCATTTCTAGGGGACCACAAGACATTCTAGGTGGTGATAAGCTATTCCTTGGAGCCAAGGCAAGAAGAAGATTTATTGCACGTGTTGAGGAGGCATAAAGGAGCAATCGGTTGGACAATTGCCAACATCAAGGGTATCAACCCCCTCATTTGCACTCATCAAATCTATTTAGAAGAAGAATCCAAACCATCCTGACAACCACAAAGGAGGCTAAATCCTATCATAAAAGACGTGGTGAGAGATGAGGTGCTCAAACTACTTGATGTGGGCATTATATTTGCAATTGCCGATAGTAAAATGGGTTAGTTCCAATCAAGTAGTACCAAAGAAATTGGGAGTCACTATGGTAGCAAATGAGGAGAATGAGTTGATTCTGACAAGAGTAGTAACCACCTAGAGAGTTTGTATTGACTATCGAAAACTCAACTCATTCACAAGAAAATACCACTTCCCTTTGCCATTCCTTGACCAAGTATTAAAGAGAGTAGTCGTACACATTTTTTATTGCATCTTGAATGCCTACTCCAACAATAACCAAATATAGACTATTTTGGAGGACTAGAGAAGACCACATTCACGTGCCCTTTTGGTACCTTTGCCTATCGTCGAATGCCATTCGGGTTGTGTAATGCCCCGGGAACTTTTTAGAGATGCATGATGGAAATTTTTAGCGATATGGTGGAGAAAATTGTGGAAGTGTTCGGTTGTTGTAACGCTCCAAAATCTACCCTAGAAGGTATTACTATCTAAAAACCATCCAACTATAAGAGCAACTAAAAATAACCATGAAGTAATAGATCATTCATCCAATTGACAAGGAATAAATACTAAAGCCAATAAAACATTGAACTTCTCTAGCTTACAATTTAAAACCAAATAGTATCTAGCAGTAGAGTAATTAAAACTAACTGAAACATTGTTTCATAATAATCTCTCAAATAAAATAATCTAGACTAAGATGAAGCATCTCTAAGCCTCCGTTTCAGGATCCTCATATTGACCCTCTCCAGCCTCGAGATTAACCTGCTCATCTAACTCGACATCCTCCTCTGTGCCAAAATCTGTAATGTGTTGTAGGGGGTGAGCAAAAGCCCGTATGAAATCCCTCTCAAATCCCAACAAGTTTTTTAAAACAATAAAAAGAAGGAAAGCCTTTTTTTGAAAATAGCATAAATAAATTTTTGAGGATAAAAACATGACAGTTGCAATGATCTCAAGTGTATGGAATACAGTAAATCAATAACATGAATAAACATTCCAAAAATTAAAGCAATCAATAATTAATTTAGTAGTATCATCCCATATTCTCATGTATGTTGGTTTATCCCAATTCCCATGTATGTTGCTTCATCCCCATTCTCATGTATGTTGGTTCATCCCTATTCTCATGTATGTTAGTTGCTTGTCAGGAATCTACATAACAATTCTACCTCATTTACCCATCACAACCACACAATCTCAATCATTCCCCATAGGGCACATCACAAACTATTTTAGGAAGGGCGTATACCGTTTTCCATGGCATTGACGAGTCCTTCTTAGGAAAGGTATACCATCCCTCCGCCTCGAACTTATGTGAGGAATAGTAGTTGCTCTCATAAACAGCAATCCACTACCAGTGTTAAGCAACCATCTCACCCCCATTGGGACAGACAAACCTATAACACTCTTTGGTAGCTCTCGAATGCAATTCAAGTCTATCACACCCAAACCATACAAGAGATGAAACCACAACTTTCTCAACAACCACAATCTTAACCATTCACAATTTTTATTAACTATTCAAGTGTCACAATTGCATAATTCTCAATATACTACAATAATAAAGGAATTAAAATATGCAAGAGATCATATCAAGAAAATCTTCAAATTTTGATATCAAAATTCTAGGGTTTTGCCAAAAATCATAATTTCTTAGAGTAAGAACAAGTAGTTGATTAAAATCCAAATTTAGTCAATAATAGGAATTTAGAAATCAAGAATTCATATGAATTTTACAATTAAACATGTATTTTGGAAGAACTAGGGTTTTAGAAATTCAAGAACAAGTATTCTTTGAACCCAAACATGTATTTTGTTCAAAACTATGTTTCACTAATAGAGGAATCAAGAACTCATAAATATTTATCATATAACTATCAAGAATATTGAACACATACATATAAATAATATCCTAAGTCTCAATGAAAAAACTTGAGAAGAATCCCCTATCTTGATTCCGTAGGTTGTGATGCAAACCTTAACGTGCTCTATCCGTCCTCTAGGCAAAAATCCCTTGAAGTAGTGTCCTCTCTCCTTTTTCCTCACCCTCTAGGGTTTTCTACGATGAAAATCTGATGAAACTCAGTCTAAGGGTTGTTCCCTAAGTATTTATAGTGAAAAATTCGAGAGACCACACAAAGCAGGTCAAGGACATGAAAACCTCTACTCGGGGCGTCCAGACGCATGTCTTTTACTGTCCGGATGTGTGTTTCTTCGCCCACCCAACTTTCTGCCAAGTGCATCCAGACGTGTGTCTATTCCCGTCCTGATGCGGGTGATAGTATACCCCCAACTTCTAGCTCGATTTTGACCTATTTAGGAGCCAACTCAGAAATGTTTTGTGAAATAAACTTCTGTCGCCCTTGAAGTCTAGTTTCTATTGTTCAAAAATAAGCTTAATTAGAGTTATGAGTAAAAATTATGGCCAAAATACTAGGGTAGTGTCAAATTCATTCCTACCCGAATTCTTTCAAAAATGCATTTTAACTTCAAGATACTTCCTAACTTCTAATACACCCCATATTACCTCTTCCAAAGTTTCTCGAACTTGTGGATTCAATGAAAACCTTATTTTTACCTAAGAATATTTACAAAATTACTACCCTTCTCAAACTTAAACACTTTCGAAACTAAGTTTGACCTGAAACTCATTTGCTCAAAACTCAAACTTCATGATCAATCTTTCAACAACAATTTGAGGTTTCTAAAATATTTTTATTCATCCTAGGACAAATATTAATATGTTATTATTCTTATTTAATTCTAGTACGGGGTATTACAATTGTCGACTAGTAGAAGAGTCTCTAGGATTATAGGTCGTCTTGTTTTTAATTTAACATTTTTGTACTGAAATTTTTAGAGAAATTAATGAAAGAACCACATTTGAATTGTTCCATTTTTCCCAACTTCATTTACTTAATTGCATTATGATTTGAGTATTTTGATTATTTGGTGAATTATCTTACATGAATGGATATTTTAATTTTTATGCATTAAGGTTTGAAAATAAAGTTTGCTAGGGACTAGCAAAACTCAAGTTGAGGGGGTGTGATGAGCATAGATTATTGCATATCATGTATCTCTTTGCACCCATTTATACTTACTTTTGTGGTGAAAGTGGGGGAAAATGCATTTAAACTCACTTTTAGTGGAGATTCGTGTGATTGTAGGTTAAGAGAAGGTAAGAGCATGTATTAAGCCTCCCATCAAGTGCTTAAAGTTGATGGATAAGAAGGGGGAGGCTTAACGGATGGCTTAGGACCTTAGGAGACCAAGAAAATGCAAAAACATGAGAAAACCTATCGGTAGAAGTTCATCAAAACCTACCGGTAGATTTTGCCTACTGAAAAAAACCTACCCGAACGATTCGGTAGGTTTTGCCCATAAACACTAGAAGCCTATAATCTCAACTCCACCTACTTTGAGGGCCTACCTCTGGTCACCCCACACATGCCCAAACATCTATGATAGACTATGATCCTGTGGTTATTTGTAGCTATACCCATTCCCCTTCCAATCATAGCAAGTCAACTCTCACAGTCCAAGGGAGGGTTATGGATGAATTTTGTCCAATCTTTAGATTATTATTCAGTTGCTACACAAGTTTAGATATAGAAGCTCAAGGAAGAAGATGAAGTTTTGGAGAGTGAAAGTTAGGTTTTCATAAGTCCTCCACCATTTTCATTCTATCAAGCTTTAAAATACTTGTAATCTTTCTCACATTCACTTTAAACTCTTCCATTCAATTCTAATCTAATTTAATGAAGTGTTTTAGCATTTCAATTTCTACCTATGGGTATTTTCCTCTTAAAGCTTGTAAGTTGGGTATGAATGATATTGTTCTTGTAGTCTAAAATTTTCCTTACATCAATACAAGCCTTATGCTTTATTTCACTAACATGTCTCATTACATTATGCTTGTTCTTGCTTTGATCATGAGTAGCTAGACTTTTAGTTGGCTAATCCAAGGAGAATTTCCTCTTGGGTATGTGAAATCAACTCCACTACATTATTCCTTATAGTGTAAAGTGTTTGGTTTGACTAGGTTGAGTGCAACGTGGTTGTTGACTTGATCCGAAATGTGTACACCCAAGTGCAGGTGGTCAAGTTGTAGTAATAATCCGGCTAAGTTTGGAGTCGAATTCACAGGGAACTATGATTAGTGTTTAGAAGTAAGCAGTGATAGAGACCAAGTAACTGAAAGTCTTGAGAGTTTGAAGTTGTGGGGTTTTGTAGACAAAATATAAGATTCGTTCCAATGGATCTTTTTCTAGACAAAATATAAGATAAATTAGCAAGGATAACAACCACTATTTAGTTCGAAGATCAAAATGTGTAATTGATTATCCGGTTTATTAGGTTTTGTGCTTTTTAACTCAATTAACTCCCATGTCAATAGCAAGTTAATTGGAAGATAAAGATGGACTGTGAGAATTAAGCACATGATTCTGATGCCTTTCTAGAAGTTTACAAGAATTGTCTGTGCCAAGACTTAACCCATCTACAAAGAAGCAAGTGTTTCTACAAGACATCCAACTATGACATTAATGGTCTACTGTTTAAATAAAGCGCAATAATGGTGGAGATTGAAAGGTTGTCATGAAGAGCTAGCCGAGGTGTTTGCCTTGAACCAAGGGGTCTTTCTATGTAGGAGTCATCCGTATCATAGAAGGAGCCCTTGGTTATGCAAAGTACCTTTGCTTTGCTAGATGCATTCAATCATCCAATGAGCAAGTGGAACATAAAGTATTAAAGCATAAAGGAATTGCACGAACATAACTTTTGGGTAATCTTTACATATTCATTACCTCTTACTAAAGAGTGAATGAGGAACTACTCATTCTTTATGGCTTTGGTAAAGCTAGAAGAGTGAATGATACTCTTCCCTCCAAGTAGAGGAGCTACTAAGTGAAGCAAACTAAACAAAGAGCTTATCTTCGGTGAAGAATAAGTGAATCACGTTCCACCATTCACGGCTTTGGTAAAGCTCTAGAAAAGTGGAAGAGTTGCACTCTTCTAAGAAAGAAGGATGCTCAAGCAATGGAAGTGAAATACATAAACAATAAAAGTAAAAGAAAGCTAGTTAGTCTTGGAGGGTTTCCACCACAACCAAAAGATGAGCTATCTCTCTTGATACTTGTAAATAAAAGCGAGTACAACTACAAGGGGAGTCTAAGCCTCCATCATGGTTGTCACTACATGAATGTAAAGACTAACACAAGTAAATAAAAGACTTCAACTACCAGGGGAGTATAAACCTCCATCATGGTTGATATAAATGCAAAATTGAAACATAAACAAGAAATATACAAGAACTAGCTTTCTACTCTACTTTACAAGAGAAAAGGATTTCTCCTTATTCTCCAAGAGGAAGAATGCCTTTCAAGCTCCCAACATGGGAGTGTTTATAGGCCAGGAAGAGGAGGGGGGATAGGAGATAAGAGAGGATGAGTGAATAGTATTTGCCACCTATGAAAACCAACTACTCTGCAGGCAGTCTGTGGAGGACATTCTAACGTGAATCGATGTTCGAACGTTGTCTTCTGTTTTGCTTTAGGGGCTTTTGAACGTTGTCTAACGTTCGAACGTGTTTTCTAGTCTTGCTTTATAAGCGTTCGAACGCTAGATGGGGCCTAACCTTTTCCACTCAAGTGGTCTTCTGTCAAAGTTCATTTCCATACTCTATGTAGAAGTCTATTCTTCAACTGATTCCAAGGGACGTTTGAACGTGGTACTCAAGTGCTTTAGAGTCCTTCTTCTTTGTTTGCTGCAACACGCCATGTCTCATTAGTCTGGTCTTCAATCAACTCAAGTGGAAGTTCGAACGTTGGCATTCAAACGTGGTACTCAAGTACCTCAGGGTCCTATTTCTTGGCTGCAACACACTGTGTCTCAGCAGGCTGGTTTTGTCATAGTTCAAATGTACGTTCAAACGTGATTTGGCGTTTGAACGTTCTTGCTTTGTTCCAAGCCTCTCCAATTTCATTCTCTAATGTGCTGGTGCAACATTCAAGCGTGACTTTTGTTGCCCTTGTTCACTTGAGAACCTGAAATATCCATACTTGAACTCCATCAAAGTACAATTAGTCCTAAAAAGGCATAATAATATGCTACATTTATGTACTAATCAATTGTGAGATCTTGATTCTACATATGGGTAAGCTTGTAAGTTGGGTATGAATGATATTATTCTTGTAGTCTAAAATTTTCCTTGCATCAATACAAGACTTATGCTTTATTTCACTAACATGCCTCATTACATTATGCTTGTTTTTGCTTTGATCATGAGTAGCTAGACTTTTAGTGGGCTAATCCTAGGGAAATTTTCTCATGGGTATGTGAAATCAACTCCCCTACATTCTTCCTTGTAGTGTAAAGTGTTTAGTTTGACTAGGTTGAGTGCAGATGTGATTGTGAGCTCTTGATACCCATACACTTGTCATAGGGTTTGCTTGAGTCTAGCATTTGCACATTAGTCCCTCACTTCCTACAAATCAATCAAACACCTAGGCACCATTGGTTTAATGAATTGAGTTGATTTGGAATTCCTACTGGAAAGACTTCTATGGATTAGCCAATCTTGCTTTCTTGCATTTTTATCAAAACACCACTCTCCAAAACACAACTCAAAAGATTTTCTCATTTTCATTTCTTTACAAGTCACCCTTCACAACAATTTGACCTACCTTCCCTGAGGAGATGACCTTGGAATACCCATTCCAAATAAAACACAATATTGCAAGTCTCTCTTCGCTTGGGGAGTACTTTTGCTCATGCACACACGTTTTTGTTCATCTACACACGATATTTTCCATTTCTTGCATTGAACCCAAGGGAGAGTGACACTCACCTATTCGTATAGGCCATATACACACAATCGGGATCATGTTTGGAGATTAGGGTGAATCCAAAGCAAGTAGGCATGCATGTTCAATGATATATATATATATAAATGGATAGATAGATCACCCAGTATATTCAGATCGACTTGATGAAGCTCTTGTTCTTGCCCTTGGATCCATGGATTCTTGAGTTTCTTGATGAATAAACAGTTTCAAAGATTTTTAATCGGTGAAAACTTGTAAAATTTTAAGGCTAAGTGTTTAATCGGATTAGAACTCAAGAAAAATTGATGGGTGAAGTGAATCTGAAGAGAAAAGATGAAGGGTTTTGCTATTTTTATGAAATTCTTCTGTGAGGGAACTATTGGACTGGTTTCTGGTTTTATAGTGGCAAGTACCATCCAAATGCTATTAGCACCGTCCAGACAGTGCTAATCCTATAGAATCCCCTTGTGCTTGCTGGCTACTGATTCTTGATCTCTTCTTGATTTCTAGCTTCAGTTTTCCAGCCTATTGTTACAAAAACTCAATTTAAATTCAAATATTTACACAATTAATTATCTAATATACTTTAACATTCATACACATCCTAAAAATTATACACTTTGATCATAATTAGTTTTAATCAGAATCTTCTAAATCAAGGATATCAGTGAACCGATTTATCTCATGTCGCACATATCTTGAAAGCATGGGACTAGAATAAGATGTCGTCTCAGGGTAATCCTTACTCTGCCCATACTTAATCCAACCAAGATGATCTAATGCTCAACCTGAAATTGGTTCAGCACATCGAATATATTCTCTCATATGCATTAATCATCTACACTTTACACAACCACTGAGTCAATTTGCTTGTTAGCGTTTGGAAAATAAACTTTTCCCGCAAAAAAGTTTTTCTTGATTGTCAAAATTTTCTAATTTTCTAACAACCTTTGCTTTTGCTATGATCACAGAATGTATATCTTTTGGAAAAGTACATAGTTTGCCCAAACTAAAATTTAAAAAAATTTCAACCATGTTGGAAATTTTTTTAAATTTTTTCTTTAAAGAAGACTCATTATCCGGTTCTTTAATGTCTACCGGTAACAAAGACGAATATGGATTGCTCCCCCCCCCCCAACCTAAATTTAACATTGTCCTCAATATATAACATTATGAAGTAAAATTATAGACAATTGCTAATAAGATTTGGAGGCTGATTAACCCTAATTAAGGCATAATTTAATAGGTAAATTGTTTTAGTTGAATAAAGTTAAACTAGTCAAAATAAATCAAATTAGAGTTAGTGTGTGAATAAAGGATAATGCATTAATTGTTGTTCTTTTCAAGGTTTTGTGCGTCAAAGTTACAAACTACTAAGGAGCCAATTGCATTAAAGCTACAAACTACTAGGGTGCCAATTATCAAAGCTCAAAACAAAGGGGCATCAAAGAATTCAAGGCCACCTAACAAGATTTTCATGCCACCAAACAATACTTTTCAAGGCCACCTAACAAGATTCAAAGCCACCTAACAAGACTTTCACCCTCCCTTGTTGCCTATAAATACCACCCCTTAGGATTTGTAATTCATTCATCTTTTGGTAGTGGAAAACCCTCCAAAAGTATTATTGCTTTCTTTATTGCTTATTACTTTCTTTAAGTATTGCTTTCTTTTATTGTATTATTGCGTCCTTTCAATTTATTGCTTTCTTTTACTTTAAGTATTGCTTTCTTTTATTGTGTTATTGCTTTCTTTTACTTCCATTGCTTGAGCTTCCTTCTTCTATTAGAGGAGTGAGATTCTTCCACTTTTCTAGAGCTTTACCAAAGCCGTGAAGGGTGGAACGTGATTCACTCATTCTTTGTCGAAGATCGGCTCTTTGTGTAAAGTGTGTAACCTTGTAACTCCTCCACTTGGAGGGATGAACATTACTCACTTTTCTAGCTTTAACAAAGCCATGAAAATTGAGTAGTTTCTCATCCAATCTTTAGTAAGAGGTGATTATCCGAAAGTTATATTTATGCATTTCGTTTATGCTTAGCTCTAGTCTTTATTTCTTCATAATGTCTTCTCATCATATTGTTGTCTTTATTTTAAGCATGAATAGCTAAATCTCTTAGCTGGCAAAACCAAGAGGAACCTCCACTTGGGTATACCATTTTAACTCATTCTCCTCCCCTCTTTCAGAGTTCAATGGTTCGGTTTGACTGGGTTGAGGGTGGATAACTTGGTGAGTCTTTGATATTCCGTAGGCCTAGTCACGGTTTATGCTTAGATACTCACCAATCTTATCCCTACCTTCCCACGAATTAGTCGTTCATTCATGCTCTATTGGAGGAGGGTTTCGAGTTGAGATGGTATTCCTATTGGAGTGACCTCTTTGATTTGCCAACATTTGTTTCTCATTTTACTAGAATCAAAACAACTTCACCAAATAACTTCCAACAATCAAAGATTTTACACTTTCTTTCTTCCAAAATCACCTTCCCCTCGGTTTACTTCCTTCCCCGTGGAAACAACCTTGGAATACCACCAAGTAAAACACGATCCGTGAAAGTCTCCTTGCGCTTGGGGAGCACTTTTGTTCACACATACTCACATTTGACATTTCATTCATCCATTATTCCGTTGCCCTTTCTTTTGACATCATCCCTAGGAAAGTGACATTCCCCTTCATTCATATACTATACATGCTGGTGATGTTTAGAGGTTAGGAAACAACAAGGAATTTTGTCAAGCATTTTTGGCGCCATTACCGGGGAAGGCAAGTGTCAAACCAAGAAGATGATTTTCGGACGACGGAGGTAAGTCCCATGATCTTCATCATGGGCTGAGGTACGTTGTTCTGTGTACATAATCTTGTTTGTGTATAATTTTGTTTGTATATATTTTGTTTTATGTGGAGGAGGAACGACCAAAATCGACTTGTTAGACAAAACTTGGCCACTACCATGAATATTGACCAAGAACAACCCGAGGATGCGGGTGACAATTTTGGCAATATAGGTACAAATTCAAATGTCCAGGAGTGGGGGACCACAAGAGCCCCAAATACCCAATTCGAGAATGAATTTTCCCCCTCTCGTGAATGAGGGGAATAATTTTCAAATGGATCTCCTAGTGAGGTCAATGAGGGATTTCCTACAACCAACACGAAGCACCACACCATCATGCATCCTCCTTCCGGTCCAAGCTCATCTTTTCATAGTGAAGCCAGGGATGTTGCAACTAATTCCCACGTTCAACGGACTTGAAACTCAGAGCCCCTATTCACACATAAGGGATTTCAAGGAAATAGTTACAACCTTCCTTCCCAATCATGGGATGGAAGAGATAGCTAGAATGAAATTGTTTCCCTTTTCCCTGAAAGACAAGGCAAAACATGGCTTATTTCCTTAAGGCCTCGAACCATCACATCGTGGAGCCAAGTGATTTTTTGAGTTTTTGAACAAATTATTTCCGGTGCATAAAACCACCGCCCTAAAAAATTAAATTCAAAACTTTTTGAAAAAGCGCAATGAGCAATTCTATCAATGTTGGGAGAGGTACAAGGAATTGCTAAAATCCCTTCCACATCATGGCTTTGAACCATGGTAATTGGTAAGTTTCTTTTATGAAGGAATCACACTGGGCCATCGACAGTTCATTCACATGATGTGTAATGGGGAGTTTTTGAACAAAGACCCTGATGAGATTACTTTGATACATTGGCACAAAATGCACAATCATGGGACATTACAGATCCCATCGATGTACCAAGGTCTTCTCCTCAAAAGAGTGGCCAAACTCAAGGGGGAGGGATTTATGATTTGAGAGACCGGGAAGACTTGTTTTTAAAAATTGCTAAATTATAAAGGAAAGTTGAGAGTCTTGAAGTCAATAAGAAACATGAGGTGTCTAATGTGTCACAAACCGAGGAGGGTTGTTCAATTTACGAATGTATGGAGAATTCCTTATCGGATTGTCCAAACTTTCTGACCTTTAAAGAAGCATACCATGAACAAGTCCATGCCTTCAACCAAACGAGGCAATCATTTTCTCCTAATTCGAATACTTACAATCCGGGTTAGAGTAATCACCCAAATATTTGTTAGAGAAATGAAAACTCCATTCCTCATGATTCAAGTGCACATGCATCTCCCATGCCTCCCAAGAAAAACCAATACCATGGCCAAGGGCAAGCATCTAGCTCTCAATACCCCCAGACCAATCCATAAGGGTAATTGTCAAACCCACCACCACAGAATATTTCACCAAATCCACCTCCACAAAGTTTTTCTCAAGGACCGTCCAATCCATCCACATACCAACCTCCTCACAAAAAGAATTTGGAGAATATGGTCCATTCCTTCATTCAAAGCTAAACCGCCATCAATAACCAAAATGCCACAACCATCAATGATGTAAGAGCCCAACTCACAAAGTTGACAAACTCCATAGGGGCATCTAAACAAGAAAAGGGGAAGTTCCTCGCTCAACCACAAGAGAACCCTAAGGGTCAACACCTTGTTGAGTCATCGGAACCTTTGAGAGAGAGTTGCGAGCAACCCAAAGCTGTCACCACCCTCCGCAGTGGCAAAGAAATTGACAAAACCATTTTGCCAATGGTATCACCCAGGACCACATTGCCAAAAGAAAAAGATATCTTGGGTGACGCCGATAAGAGTGAGGTGAGTGAAGAGAAAGAAAGAGAGGTTGTTGAGAAAGAAAAATTAATTGATGATTGTGTGTTTATTCCTCCCATGCCTGCCCCTTTCCTAAGTCGTTTGAAGCCACCTATCAAGCTGGCTAATTATGCTGATAGTTTGGAAATGTTTAAGCAGGTGAAGATTAACATTCCATCCCTCAACGCCATCAAGTAAATTACATCATGTGCTAAGATTTTGAAGGACTTATGCATGGTGAAGAGGAAACTGAATGTCCACAAGAAAGCATTCCTCACCGAGCAAGTGAGCTCAATATTGAGGACCAACACTCCTCCCAAATTCAAAGACCCCGGTTGTCCAACCATAGCCATCATCATTGGAAATTTTTGAGTGGAGCAGGCACTCCTTGATTTGTGGGCAAGTGTGAATCTTCTCCTCTACTCGGTGTACCAACAGCTGCAGCTTGAGGAGTTGAAGCCCACCTCAATCACACTTCAATTGGCGGATCGTAGTATCCGTACACCAAGGGGAGTAGTTGAGGATGTCTTAGTTCAAATTGATAAATTTTACTTCCCTGTCGATTTCATTGTGCTTGATACACACCCTGCTACAAACTTTAGCTCCCAAATTCCCGTAATACTTGGAAGACCCTTCCTTGCTACATCTAATGCTGTGATAAATTGCAGGAATGGTCTAATGAAGTTGGCATTTGGGAATATGAAAATGGAGCACAATGTATTCAACTTGGCAAAGCAACCGAGTGATGATGAAGAAGTAAGTGAGATCAATAGAATCGACACTTTGGTTGAGGAGCACTTGGAGCTGGAGGGGATATTGAAATTCAAGGAAGAAGGAATTGTGGATCTTGAGAATTATGATGAGCAAGAGGAGGTAGAAAATTTGAAAGGGATGCAAAGGTGGATCCCCACATTCGAAGAGTCACCCCATCGAGAAAAGAAAATTTTGTCGTCGGATGAACAAAAGCCCAACTTGGAGTTGAAGCCCTTGCCCTCCCATTTGAAGTACGCCTATCTTGGGGAAGGTGAAACATTTTTGATGGTCATTAGCTCTATATTGAACATGGAACAAGAAAAAGAACTCTTGGAGGTATTGAGAAAGCATAAAGGAGCAATTGGATGGACCATTGCGGATATCATGGGGATAAGCCCTCTTATTTGCACCCACCACATATATCTTGAGGAGGATTCCAAACCTTCCCGACAACCACAAAGATGGTTGAATCCCATCATGAAGGAGGTGGTGAGGGATGAGGTTCTGAAACTACTTGATGTGGGGATATTTTTTCAATTGCCGATAGTAAGTGGGTTAGCCCACACAAGTAGTACCTAAAAAATCTGGAGTTACGGTGATTGAGAATGATGAGAATAAGCTTATACCTACAAGAGTAATCACCGGATGGAGGGTGTGCATTGATTACCGAAAACTAAACACTTGCACAAGAAAAGACCACTTCCCATTGCCATTCCTCGATCAAGTTCTAGAACGAGTAGCGGGACATCTATTCTACTATTTTTTAGATGGATACTCTAGCTACAATCAGATTGAGATTGCTTTGGAGGATCAAGAGAAGACCACTTTCACGTGCCCTTATGGTACCTTTGCCTATCTCCGCATGCCATTTGGATTGTGCAATACTCCGGGGACTTTTCAACTCTGTATGATGGGAATTTTTAGTGACATGGTGGAAAAGATAGTGGAGGTCTTTATGGATGACTTTTCGGTGTTTGGGGATTCATTCGAGGGATGTTTGGCAAACTTGGAGAAAGTTCTAACAAGATGTGAGGAGAAGAATGTAGTCTTGAATTGGGAAAAGTGTCACTTTATGGTGACAGAAGGAATTGTGCTTGGCCATGCAGTTTCGACAAGGGGTATTGAAGTCGATAAATCCAAGGTGTAGGCCATCTCCAACCTCCCAATGCCAAGAGCCATCAAAGGCATCCGGTCATTTTTGGGCCATGTAGGTTTCTATCGTCGATTCATAAAGAATTTCAGTGCATTGGCCCGACCCTTAACCAACCTGCTGTCTAAGGAGGTCCCATTTGAGTGGTCGGATGATTGTGTGGCATCCTTTAAAAAACTTAAAAGCATGCTAGTCACACCTCCGATCATGTAACCACCCAATTGAGATCTACCTTTTGAGCCCATGTGCGATGCGAGTGATTACGCGGTGGGTGCAGTGCTCAGTCAAAGGGAGGAAAATAGACCATATGTGATACACTATGCTAGCAAAACATTTAATGAGGCTCAGATGAATTACACTACCGCCGAGAAAGAATTGCTAGCAGTAGTGTTTACCTTAGATAAATTTCGTTCTTACATCATTGGTTCGCCTATTGTTGTCTTTACTGATCACTCTACTTTAAAGTATTTGTTGTCTAAGTAGGATGCAAAATCGAGACTCATTAGGTGGATACTACTCCTACAAGAATTTGACTTGATGATCAAGGACAAGAAAGAAGTAGAGAACGTGGTGGTTGATCATTTATCCCGGCTTGTGGTGCAAGAGGCCGATGAGCACATTCCTATCCCTGACTTTTTCCCTGACGAGCATTTGCTTTCAATTCATTCTATATGTCCTTGGTATGCTGATATATGTAACTATCTTGCAACAGGACAGATACCACTACAATGGAGCTCAAAAGATCGAAGACGATTTATGGCAGATGTGAAGTACTTCTACTTTGACAACCCGTATTTGTTCAAGTATTACCCTGACCAAATCATGAGGAGATGCATACCTGAAAATGAAAAATGGGACATCCTTGCATTTTGCCATTCACAAGCTTGCGGTGGACATTTCTCAGCGAAAAAGACTTCGGCCAAAATTCTTCAATTTGGTTTTTACTGGCCCTCTCTTATCAAAGATTGTGTTTCGTTTTCTAAGGGATGCAACAAATGGCAACGGTTGGGTAGTGTGACCCAAAGAAACATGATGCCCATTTCACCAATACTTGTCATAGAAATATTCAACTGTTGGGGCATCGACTTCATAGGTCCTTTCCCTATGTCATTTGGTTATTTGTACATCCTCCTAGCAGTGGGCTATGTGTCCAAATGGGTGGAGGCTATCCCAACCAAGACTAATGACCACTAGGTCATAGTCAAGTTTCTCAAGGAGAATATCTTTTCGAGGTTTGGGATGCCTCGTTCAATAATAAGTGATGGTGGATCACATTTCTGTAATAGGCCATTTGCATCTCTAATGTTCAAATATGGCGTCACTCACAAAGTATCCACTACCTATCACCCACAAACAAATGGTCAAGCCGAGCTAGCCAATAGGGAGATCAAGAACATTCTAGAAAAAATGGTTAACCCAAACAGGAAGGATCGGTCCAATAGATTGACCGATGCCCTCTGGGCATACCGCACTACCTTTAAAACTATTTTGGACATGTCTTCCTTCCGATTTTTCTATGAAAAGGCTTGCCACCTGCCAGTCGAAATGGAACACAAGGCCTATTGGGCCATTTAGACTTTAAATTTTAATTTGAGAATGGTCGGTGATCGTAAGAAGTTAGAGCTGAATGAGTTGGAAGAGATTCGACGAGATGCGTATGAGAGCTCCAAAATCTCAAAAGAAAGGGCCAAAATCTTTCATGATAACTCCATCGTGAGGAAATCATTTGAACCCGGGCAAAAAGTACTCTTATACAATTCTCGCCTCTCCATTTTCCAAGGCAAACTCCGATCTCTTTGGGATGGCCCCTATCTTGTCAAGGTGGCCTACCCCAACGGAGCTGTGGATGTCCAAAACCCCAAAAAATGGCCAGACATTCAAGGTCAATGGCCAAAGACTTAAGCCATTTTTTGGGGGCTTTGAAGAACAAGTGGTGGAGGAGAATTTGATGGATCCGGTATGCCCGGAAGTTGTGGAGGAATAATTAGTTTTTTTTTTCTGCTTTTCAATGTACAAGCTTTTATTTACGTACTTTATTTTTATTCCATGTTAATTATGTTCTTTTGTCGTATAGTTTTGTTCTTCTTAGTCGCAGATATTGGTGTTTTAGTCAAAGTTCAAGTGCGAGGTGTTCTCTAACCCTACTAATCTTTTAACTGTCCGTCATTGAATATCATACTTTTTTTGTTTCATTGAGGACAATGCATGAATCAAGTTGGGGGGTGAGGTTGCACTATTTGCATCTTACACCAATGTTTGTGTGGGAATATTCCGCGCGGATATTCACGTCTGCCGACAGTCGCGCTTGCCGACACTAAAATAAAATAAAAATAAAAAAAAAAATAAAAAATGGGATGCCTTTATGAGGTTTTCAAATTTTTTCTTTTTTCTCCCATCCACCGGTGATTGGTCTCCCGTTCTTCTTCCCTTCTTTTTTCTTCTTTCTTCCTCTTTTCTTCTTCTTCTTCTTCTTCATCGTCGTTCTCTCTGTTCTCTGTAAAAACAACCCAACCCCTGCAAATCCATGACCATATACGCCGACGACCCAGTCCTTTGTTTAATAATTTGCCTTATATGTTTGTATTTGCTCATGGGTGCTCTTTTTCTGCTCACACTTAGGGTGAGGGGTTTCCAGTCTAACCCAAATCTCCCTCAAGTTGATTAATTGTTGTGTTTTGTTTGTTGGTTTTGGCAGCTAAACAGATCTCTACACCCACCGCCTTTCCCTCTTTCTTTGTCTTCTCCTTCTTCTTATTTCTATTGTGCTACTCTCTATAACACGATCCAACTCCCAACAATCCCATGACCATATTCCCCAAAGACCCAGTCGTTTGTCTCATGATCGACATTTATTTACTCTATTTGTGCATGACTCTTCTTCTTCTGTCTACATTTAAAATCAAGGGTTTTTGCCCTAGCAAAAAACCAGATCTGCGTAGAGAAGATTAATTTGTGTATTTTCTTTGTAGGTTTCGACAGTTGAACAGATCTCTACCCTACAACTTGATCTCCAAACTCCACACACTAGTAAATTCGGAACATTAGGGACAATGTTCGGTTTAGGTTGGGGGGTGTGATCTACGATTCTAGTTTGTTATAGTTTCGTATTTAAAAACAAATTGTTCTGGATTGCGTATTTTTACAGCATTTTTGCTTATATTTCATGATCACATCAAATGCAGCTTCAATCGTCTTTGTGACTAGTAGACGTTAAAGAACCAGATAGTGAGTCTTAAAGCATAGAAAGCATGGATGTTAAAAGTTTTTGGTTTAGTTTGGGAGTCTTGAGCACATTTCCATCTGATGTGCATGCTGTGATCATGAGAAAAGCAAGAGTAGTCAGAAAAATTGAAATCCGAGAAGCACAAGCAAAACCATTGTGTGGCAGAAGTACTTTTGCTAAACGTCGTCGTGCCAAACGGCTAGGTGCTTGTAAACAATGTGATATGTGTTTTCAAATGAAAAAAATACAATCAGTGTTCTAAACCAATTTTAGGTCGTGCAACTGATCGATTAAACTGGATAGTGTATGGCTAGAGTAAGGATTTTCCTGACACGCCATCTTATACCAATCCGGAACTTACACGTTATATGCGACAAGAAGTGGGAATGGTCACTAATAATGACATAGACACAAGCGATGACTCGAATTAAATTTTGACAAATAATGACAAAGCTGTGGAAAAATGTGTTTTGGGATGAAGGTTAATGGTCCAAATTTTTTTTGTGTAAATATTTGTTTATGTACAAAGTCTTTTTGTTAAAATAAAGATGTGGGCTGAGTAAGGATTGTCCTAAAATGCCAACCTGTAACGTGGGTAGGAACTTATCCTGAGACGCCATAGTTTTTCAAGTTCAATGTGTGCATTTAGTCTTTTTCCAATTTTCATAGATAAATGTGTATGTAAATAACTTTGATTTTTATTTGAGTGAAAAAAAAAAAAAAAAAAAAAGCCGCATTTCCTTGAAAAATGGTATTTTTCTATGCTTAAATGTCAAATGTACATTGGTATTTGTTAATCTTAAGGTACAGAATGACCATACTCAAAAATAGAATTATAATATAACTGACATTCTTTGGAAACCTGACATAACCAGTGGAGATAACGAAGAATACCATGGTAAGTTTTGAGCCTTGCGATGCCTTATGAGAGACAATCAACATTTACTCAAGTAAGCTCTTTCACTTTCAATTGTTGAATAATCTCATTAAACTTGCTTTGATTAAATGCAACTAAAGTAATCTATTGACATATCCCATAGGGAACCTTTGCATGCGACACATACATAGGCACATACTTGAGAAAGGATTTTAGGTCATCTTTGAGTTGATTTTGAGCCTTAGCCATTGCTTCTACGAAATTATATTCTTAGTTAGCCATGTTTGAGCCTTCAATGAATGATGATTTCTTTTTTTTTTTTTTAAAAAAACCCATATGATAACCGACCCACAAGAAAATACACTTAACATACCTTGCTATTCAATTTTTTTTTGCACCCTCTTATAAATCGGTATGATAAAGAAAGGCAAGAAAAACAAAAAAGAAGATGGTGGCTACTGTTCAATGAAGAATCGGTAGAAACAACCGAAAAAAAAAAATAGGGAATTGCCAAGAAAGTGAAAAATAAGAAAAAATGAAAGAAAGAAATATCATTTCTAGGCAAAAGATCGAAAAGGAAGAAAGAGGTGTGCTACACTATATTAAAAAGGGGATACCTTTTGAATACCATTGACATCATTTCGTTAACCACTGACCTCTGTCCACATTATAACCTATAAAAAGTTCTAATTGATCTCAAGTCTGATGCATGTGTGTGTTGTCAATCGAAAACTGGGGTATGTTAAATAGTATTTATTTAATTGCATTGATATTCTTCCATGAGATTATGCCAAGAACATAATTATTTTACTTACTTAAGACTTTCACTCCCTTTCTAACTGTGCATGTGATTCTTCGATTGACCATTCTCTGATCACATGCCCTTTGAGAGACAAGTCACTATAGTCGGATTGAATTTTTTGCTGAGAGCATTCTAAGAGAGGTTTGAGAAATCAAAGCTATCCATGGAAGGTGATAAAGTGGAATGTTTGTTATATAACAAGTCTTGCTACTAGAATGATCATTCCTACTACACAGGGAATTCCAAATACCAATGTAACAAGTGTTTATTTTTGTATAGAGTACGTACCAATGACAGAGAAGTGTTCGGGAAACAATTTGAAATTAAGGGATGTGTGTCTCAACGATCCTGTTACTAACTCATTCTAACAAGAAATCTTACACATACATATCTTTTAATTGGAGTTTGTTGGTAGCTTCACTGGAAACCTTCACAAGACAAAACTAGTTCACTAGAGATCACCTAGGGGTTTAACGGCTTGTTGCATATGTTAAATGCAATCGTGTTATCTACGAAAGTGGTTTTATTTTGTTATGTTGTTATTTATTACTAGGGACTAGTAATGTTTAGGTTGGGGGTGTGACTAACCCTAGTTAAGGCATAATATAATAGGTAAATTGTGTTAGTTGAATAAAGTTAAACTAGTCAAAATAAATCAAATTAGAGTTAGTGAGTGAATAAAGGATAATGCATTAATTGTTGTTCTTTTCAGGGTTTTGTGCGTCAAAGCTACAAACTACTGGGGAGTCAATTGCAATAAAGCTACAAACTACTGGGGTGCCAATTATCAAAGCTCAAAAAAAAAGGGGATCAAAGAATTCAAGGCCACCTAACAAGACTTTCATGCCACCAAACAAGACTTTTCAAGGCCACCTAACAAGATTCAAAGCCACCTAACAAGACTTTCACCCTCTCTTGTTGCCTATAAATACCACCCCTTAGAACTTGTAATTCATTCATCTTTTGGTAGTGGAAAACCCTCCAAAAGTATTATTGCTTTCCTTTTTGCTTATTACTTTCTTTAAGTATTGCTTTCTTTTATTGTATTATTGTTTCCTTTTAATTTATTGCTTTCTTTTACTTTAAGTATTGCTTTCTTTTACTTCCATTGCTTGAGCTTCCTTATTTCCTCAGATGAGGGAAACTCTTCCACTTTTCTAGAGCTTTACCAAAGCCATGAAGGGTGGAACGTTATTCACTCATTCTTTGTCGAAGATCGGATCTTTGCGTAAAGTGTGTTACCTTGTAACTCCTCTACTTGGAGGGATGATCATAACTCATTTTTCTAGCTTTAACAAAACCATGAAGAGTGAGTAGTTTCTCATCCAATCTTTAGTAAGAGGTGATTATTCGAAAGTTATATTTATGCATTTCGTTTATGCTTAGCTCTAGTCTTTATTTCTTCATAATGTCTTCTCATCATATTGTTATCTTTATTTTAAGCATGAATAGCTAAATCTTTTAGTTGGAAAAACCAAGAGGAACCTCCACTTGGGTATACCATTTCAACTCATTCTCCTCCCCTCTTTTAGAGTTCAATGGTTCGGTTTGACTGGGTTAAGGGTGGATAACTTGGTGAGTCTTTGATATTCCGTAGGCCTAGTCACGGTTTATGCTTAGATACTCACCAATCTTATCCCTAGCTTCCCACGAATCAATCGTTCATTCATGCTCTATTGGAGGAGGGTTTCGAGTTGAGACAGTATTTCTATTGGTGACCCCTTGGATTTGCCAACATTTGTTTCTCATTTTACTACCATCAAAACAACTTCACCAAACAACTTCCAACAATCAAAGATTTTACACTTTCTTTCTCCCAAAATCACCTTCCCCTCAGTTTACTTCCTTCCCCGTGGAAACGACCTTGGAATACCACCAAGTAAAACACGATCTGGGAAAGTCTCCTTGCGCTTGGGGAGCACTTTTGTTCACACATACTCACATTTGACATTTCATTCATCCATCATTCCGTTGCCCTTTCTTTTGACATGATCCCTAGGAGAGTGACATTCTCCTTCATTCATATACTATACATGCTAAAAGGTGATGTTTAGAGGTTAGGAAACAACAAGGAATTTTGTCAAGCAGAGGCGAAACAAATCCATAGTGCCAAACCCTAATATGTAAAACAAACAACAAACAATTAGTACTACTATTTTCAATCAAACACTTATAAAGACCTTTCAAGGCACATATACTAGTTCCATTAACTGAATGGAATTAACATTTTGAATAAATCCATCACGATATGACTTAAGCTTTTGACCGTTAACTTTAAAAACATTTACTGTTAATGGACTCTCAATTTTAATTGCTCCATGTTTAAAAACTTGTTTGACATTGTAGAGGCCTGTCCATCTTGACCTTTACTTTCCAAGAAATAGGCGGAGCCTTCAATCATATAACATGACTTTTTGAGAAGGCATAAATGACTTCCGCACAATATTCTTATCATGAAATTTTTTTCATTTTGGACTTGGCAATCTTTGCATTTTCATATGCTTCATTTCTTAATTCTTCCAATTCATTAATTTGAAGTTTGCGGGATTCATTTGCTTTGTCAATATCAAAGTTCATCATTTTGATTGCCTGTATGCTCAATATTCCAATTCCATAGGAAAGTGACATCATTTACCATAAACTAGCCGGTAAGGAGACATTCCCTACATAGATTTGTATGCAGTTCGGTAAGCCCAAAGCTCAATAGTCTATCTTAAAGACCAATCCTTGCAGTCTGGATTTACTATTTTTTCTAAAATATATTTTATCTCCCTATTGACCAATTCAACTTGTCCACTTGTCTGGGGATGATAAGGAGCATATATTTTATGAGAAATCAAATATTTTTTCATTAGGTTTTCAAAAAATTTATTACAAAAAAGTGTTCCCCCATCACTTATAATGGCTTGAGGAATTCCAAATCTAGAAAAAAATATTTTCTTTTAAAAACCTAATCATCGTAAGGTGATCATTGTTTTGACAAGGAATTGCCTCTACCTATTTGGAAACCTAATGAAGTCGATGTCCCACGGTCCCATGAAATCAAAAATTTCAATGATCAAAATGGGTTTTAGAGGCATCAAGTTTCATTTTAAAATATTCCCCATTCTTTGACATTTGTCTCAATTTAGACAAAAGACATGTACATCTTTAGAAAATTTGGGCCAATAAAATCCACACTGTAAAATTTTAACAGCAGTTTTGTTTGAAGAAAAATGTCATCCACATACTTCAGAATGACAAAATGAAATGACCTTGACCAATTTCATGATCGGGTACACAATGCCTTATTATTTAATCTTACAGTACTTAAACACATAGGGATCTTCCCAAAAGAAAATGCGTACCTCCTTCAAAAATTTATTTTTGTCGTTCTAGGTATAATAAATAGGAATAGTACCTATGGCTATATAATTGGTTATATCTGCATACCATGGTACTTATGTTATTGCAAATAGCTACTCATCTAGAAATGTTTCTTTGAATGGTATTTGTTCTTCCTTTATATCATAATTCAGCCTTGATAAATGAACAACTACTACATTTTCAACTCCTTTCTTGTCTTTGATGATAAGATCAAATTCTTGAAGCAACAATATCCATCTTAGGAGACGTGGTTTAGCATCCTTCTTAGTGAACAAATATTTCAAGGCTGCATGATTAGTAAACACAACAATTGAGGATCCAACCAAATATGAGTGAAATTTATCTAAAGCGAATACAAAAGCAATTAATTCTTTTCCTGTGGTAGAGTAGTTCATTTGTGCATCATTCAAAATTTTGTTTGCATAATAAATCACATTGGGCTTTTTATATTTTCTTTGGCCTACAACAGCTCCTATTACATAGTCACTAACATCACACATTAATTCAAAAGGTAAAGACCAGTTAAGAGGTTGCATAATTGGTGCAGAAATAAGCATGTTTTAAGTATATCAAATGCTAATTGACATGCATCATATTCCAATCAAATGATACATCCTGACATAAAAGACTATACATAGGTATATATATCAAACTAAAATCTTTAATGAATCTTCTATAGAATCCTACATGACCTAGAAAGGATCAAACATCTTTTACAGTCATAGGTGGAGGGAGATTGGCTATTAAATTGATTTTGGACTTATCAACTTTAATTCCCTCCGCAGAAACAACATGTCTTAAAACACTACCCTATGTGACCATGAAACGACACGTTTTCCAATTCAAAACAAGATTTGTTTCCTCACTTTGAATAACGAGTTTCTCAAGATTCTTTAAACATATTTCAAATGAATCTCCATATACAGAAAATTTATCCATGAAGACTTCCAAAAATTGTTCCACCATATCACTGAAAATGCTTAATATACAATGCTAAACAGTGGCTGGAGCATTACATGATCCAAGAGGCATTATTTTATAAGCAAAAGTGCCAAAGGGACATCTAAAAGTGATTTTTTCTTGATCATCAATTGCTATTTCAATCTGGTTATAGCCGGAATATCCATCCAAAAAATATTAATATGCATGATTGGCTATTCTTTCTAAGACTTGATCTAGGAAAGGTAGGAAAAAATGATCTTTTATGGTGAGAGAATTTAACTTCTGATAGTTAATACACATACGCCAACTAGTGACTGTACACATAGGGACTAATTTATTTTCTTGATTTTTCACGATCGTGATACTAGAATTTTTAGGTACTAAATGTGTTGGGCTGACCTATTTACTATCAGAAATAGGATATATTATATCAGCGTCTAATAGTTTAAGTACTTCAACCCGAACTATTTCTTTCAAATATGGGATCAACCTTCTTTGTGGCTGTCAAGATGGTTTGGAATCTTCATCTAAGTACATACAATGTTTACAAAGAAGAGGACTTATACCCTTTATATCTACTATCGTCCAACCTATAGCACTTCGATGATTTTTTATGACTCCTATCAATTGTTTCTCTTGGACTTCTGACAACTTTGAAGATATTATCACTGGATAAGTTTCATCCTCCCCCAAGAAGATATATTTCAAGTCAGCCGTAAGAGCTTTCAACTCTGGTTTGATAACTCCAACACTAGGCTCTGTAGAATTAAGTTCAGAAGGTAATAATTCTTTAAATCTAGGACTCCATGTTTCAATGGTTGACATATCTATAGACTCATCATTTTGTACAGACTCTAATGTATGTGACTCTTTCTTTGTACAAGTATTTTCAAACAAGTTTTGAGTTAAGGACCCAATGCAGTTCTTCTTCCTCTTTGGGTTGTTTTGCAAAGTTAAACACATTCAATTCCAAAGTAATAGTTTTGAATAAAAGTTTCATGATTTCATTCCTACAATTAATCAATGCATTTGATGAATTTAGGAATAGTCAACCTAAAATGACAGGACTTTGTGTAGACACATGCAAGATTGATAGTGTATCTAAGACAATAAAATCCATTGGGAAATAAAACTTATCAATTTGAACAAGTACATTTTCTACAATTCCACGTGGAATTTTCACTAAACGATTTACCAGCTACAATTTGACATTGGTGGGTTTTAACTCACCTAACCCTAATTGCTCATAGATAGAATATGGAAGTAAATTAACGCCGCCCGCAAGATCAAGCAAGGCTTGCTCAATTCAAAAATTTTCGATTATGCATGAAATTATTGGAATCCCAAGATCTTTGTACTTGAGAAGCACCTTGTGTTGAATGATGGCACTAGCTTGTTCAGTTAAAAATGCTATTTTTTGTACATTAACCCTTCTTTTTACTGTGCAATGGTCTTTTAGAAACTTGGCATAGGATGGCACTTGCTTGATTTCATCCAATAGGGGGATGTTAATCTTTACTTGCTTAAACAACTCAAAGATTTCATCATGATTATTTAATGGTTGAGGCTTCTTGACTCTTTGAGGAAAAGGTAAAGGAACATGACTTATTTTTCTTTTTCATTTGGCAACTTTGTTTCCTTTTCAATTATAGGTTCATGATTAATTGGTTCATTAACAGGAATTGACTTAGCTACAGGATCTAGAGTTTTAGCTTTAATGGACTTGTTAATCACCTTACCTCTTCTCAATGTGGTAATTGCTTGGACTTGGCTATAGGAGTGCTCAGAAGATATGAAATTATTAGGTTTTGACCCTGTGGAAGTTTAGGTTGAGATGAGAATTTTTCCTTCTCTATTGTGCTCAAAGACTGGGTCAATTTGGCTAAATGACTCTTAATATCTTCAATATTTTGTGAAGTTTGAGCTTTGAAATCATTAAATGCATGAGTGGTCTGAGTATTAAAACTCATTTGACTTTAAATGAACTGGTTCATGGTATCCTCTAAACTCCTCTTATGTGGGGGTTGATAAGGCTAATATAACTGCTAAGTTTGGGGTTATGATGAAGGTGGACCTGATGGTTGACTCACGGGTTGTATATTTTTCTAACTGAAATTTGGGTGATTCTGCCATCCTGGGTTATAGGTGTCAACATAAGAGTTGAAATAAAGCTTGTTAAAATTTAAAATAGCATTGGTTTGTTCCATCATAACCTCTTTGAATATTGGAATGGTGGGACATTCTCCTATGGGATGTCCAGACAATACACAGATTCCACTTGACTACTCAGTGGGAGACATAACAAAAACTTTCTTCATTTTTTTCATTTCTAGGGTTTCAAGCTTTCGGGACAAGGTAGTTATCCTGGCCCTTAGGTCTTCATCCTCTTTTAACAAGTATTTCCCTCATTGAGATGAAGATGACTTAGTTTCAACAATATTTGGAGAGAATGAGTCCCACATTTGGTATATCTCAAAAATGGTATCTAAAAACTCAAATGCCTCATCGGGACATTTATCCATGAATTTCCCTTGAAGCCATCATTTTCAACAAACTGATGCAAATAGGAGATAATTATTGAAGAAACCAACTAAACTCCAACTTTCAAATGCATGATGTGGGCAAGCTTGGAGAGGATCGTTAAATCTCTCCCATCATTGGTAAAAAGTCCCTCATTCCTTCACACAAAAATTCATGATTTGATGTCTCAATGCATTAGTGCAGTGCACAAAATTTTTTTTTTTTAAAAAATTCGATTTACAAAACTTGCCAACTTAGAATATATTAAGCTTTTAAAGAATTTAGTCACTGTTTAGACTTATCCTTTAAAGAGAAAGGAAAAGTTTCAACTGGGCCATTTCAAAATTATCTTGCAAAGCACCATATACTTCCTCAAATTTTTTCATATGCAAATATGGGCTTTCAGACTTAAGACCTTGAAACTATGGTACAAGTTGTATTTTCCCTGCCTTAATGTTAAAATTTGGAGCATTAGTGGAAATAGTAAAAACATGACAGGACACTAGTGCGTGTGGGGTTCAAGTATTCTCTTAAAGGTCGGACATTCTAAACTACCTTTTGTTCCCTTTGATTATTATTAGCCATGCTTAACTCAAAAGAGTCAAAAGATGCTTGTGATGATGAAGATGAAGGACTAGATTAATTTATGGACCCTACTAATGACTTAACATACATAAACAATGAAAATACAACAAACAATGCATATACATATAATACAAACTAGACAACTTCCCTGTTCATTTTGAAATTATCGTAACCCCCCAACAACAGTGCCAAAAAGCTTGATCAGACTTGATTTTTGTCATACACCCAAGTATAAGTAGTCAAATTGCAATATTTCTCGGTTAAGTTTAAGATCGAACCCACAAAGAGCTAACTGTCGATATTCAAAGCAGAAATAGTGAAATTTTCATGTGTGTAGTGTCCAATAGAATAACTTGTGGTGTGAGGTTAGAATTGTCAAATAAGCACTTAACTAAAATTTTGAAAAACAATGATAAAAAGGTGCTCTTCAGTGTGAGGATTCAACATGCTTTATACTGTTTATTTATGAAAATGTCACCTTACAATAATTAACCCCCATTTTACTGGAAAGCTAACCGGTAGGTATGATGTATAACCGAACCATATCACAACAACTGATTAGGTTAGTTGGAAGGTCTATGTACCATGCAACAATCAAATAATCCTAGTAAACCCGAAGGTGAACCATTCAAAAGGTGTACTCTAGCTATCCTATTGGCAGGTTAATGATTCAATGAAGACGAAGTTCTGAATTATGCATGGAATCAAAAACATTGATTATGGTGAGATTTAACCCGTCTATAAACAATCTCCCGAATGTTACATGAAGCACAACTACGTACATCACTGTATCATGCATGAAGTGCGTAATAATTATAGATAGTATGGTATATAGCATTAAGCTCTACTCGGTGTTCATAACCATTAGCATATTATAAATATAACCATCCCTCAATTAAGGTAGGTATAAACATTAACGCATAAATAAAACATTGGCATTTTCATAATGTAAACAGTATTACACATGCATTCACCCTTCACCGAAGAGTATAAATGGACTACTCATGCCTCATTGCAATAGATAAGCAAAGGGAATGATATAATCCTATTACAACCGAAAACAAAATACAAAAAGTCCTTCCCCAAGGAATAGTTGAAACACTGCCACTCTTATTACTATCAAGGGCACAAAAGTGAGAGAGTTTCAACCCTCCAAGTAGAAAAGATAAATAGAAATGTAGAAGTAGAGAACATTCTGGCTAGGAAGTGATTTTGGCAGGGCTTAGCTCTTCCTTTCTTTCTTGTCTCTTGCACTAGACTGAACTCTCTTGGAATCCCCTGAAAAATAAGTTGAGAAGGGTTATTTATAGGCACCGATAAAGGGCTTTAAGGCGGTGGACACCCTGGCTGACCAATCATATCATTTTGTTGCTAAATTGGACCAATGGGGGAGGAGAGAGAGTTGAGCTGGTTGGAGCACCGTTCGGACGCCTTCACCACCATTCGGATGGTAGATTTCTCTAGTTTTATAGCCTTGGCATCTCCTTGCTTGACTTGCTGATTTGGTAATTACAGTTGCCTCCCCTTTTCCATTTAGCCTCTACACTTCGATCCTCTTGTATTTTCGTATCTCCACTTGAAACCCTATAAAACGTACAAATTCTGCATTAACCCTAATACTTTATAATTTAATCATTTATCCTAATTTACGCACACAACTAAGCCTAATTTTATATTCAATTACGCACTTTTTAGGGTTAATTAGTACTCCTCCAGTCTTCACCTTTCTTTTTAAGTATCACAACTACCGAAAACCTCACCCAGAGCTCAGGAAAAGGTGTAGCCAGGCCCAGATCAATTGCAAATAGTTTTCAGAACATTTGGACACATTTTTTTATTCCAACACTTATAATTCGTTGTGAGTTTACAAAACTAGTTCTTCAATTCATATTTTCATATCAATCAACTTTTGGTTTTCAAAGTTATATATTCCAGTTGATTACATTGGCATTGGAAGTCAACTTAGATAAAATACAATTGCATAGATATAATATTTGGTGTATATGAATAATTTATGATCCCAAAACTAAAGAGTAGCCTTTTCTTATAAGAAATTTCCTACCATTTTTAACAATTCCTCAAATCAAACAACCGTAAAATCATTATTCCTTTTTACCTTCTTGTGGTCTTTTCAATCCCAATGGATCGACCTTGGACTTCACCGAGTTATTAGATAAATGCCCTACGAGAGAGACTTCTTCCAAGTATAGTATCTATGACCTCTTACTTTTTCTTTACCCTTAGGGTGCACCTTTCGGAGTCAAGTAGGTTTTTGGGGCCGTTGCTAGGGACTAAAGGATAATAGGGCCGTTCATTAATATTTTTTCTAATTATTGTTGTTTAATTTTTAATTGTAAGTTTATTTGATTTACATTCCTTATTTAGTTTCATATTTGTATGTCTAGTGGAGATACCTTATACTCTTATATTAAATCTCTGTTTAAAGAGTCTATCAGTTCAGTAGGTTTAGTAGGTTCCTTTGAGTCTAATAAGTTTATCCTTGCCCCCACTTTTGACCTAAGTAGAATCGATAATGAAATGGGAGACCTTGTTAATAACCATGCATAAGAGGTTGACCAACATGTTAGAACTCTTAGGGACTATCTACACCCCACTAGGAGTATTGTGCCATCATGCTATAATGCACAAAGGTTCACAGTAAAACTTGACACTATTAAACTTTACCCCAATTCCCTCAATTTCGAGAATCCTTATCTTCACGTGAAGGAATTCAAGTAGGTCTATGGAACCTTTCGGGAGAGTTCAGAATTAGCCAAGTTAAAGCTTTTTCCCTTTAAACTGAAGGATAAAGCCAAGTAGTGGCTTAATATTTTGAAGCCACATTTTATACCTGAATGGTCAGCACTGCAACAAGAATTATTCAAAAAGTTTTTTTCTATTCATCGTACAAAAATGCCTACTCTGAAACATACAATCAAGGGTGGAGACAACACCCAAACTTTAGTTGGAGGGGAAACCAACAACACCAAGCCTAACAAAAATAACCAGCACTACTACCACAACAACAACAATATTCGGCATATCAGTCACCCCAAAATGCAGTCTAGAGGACACACTTAACCAATTAATGTGGGCCCATATGCAATACAATAACCAAAACACACAGGCCTATAATGAGTTCAAAGAATTCAAAGCCCAGACTACACAATCTTTTGATGACATAAAAAGCCATCTATAGAAAATTACCCAGTCAATGTCTATAAGAAAAGGGTAGGTTTCCTGCTCAACTGAAACCACCACAAAGTCAATTTCATAATGCACTCCTTTTAATTTGAACCAATCCCAAGAACAAGTCTGAGTTTTCACCAATCTTAGGAGTGATAAAATAATTGAAAAGGGCACACCTCAAATATACAAATGAGTCTACCTCTACACTCATGGTCGATCTTGTCCAAGTCCCCCTTGAGAAGATTTAGTCTAGAGTGGTTAAGGAGCCTTCATGCCCTATTCATACTCCATTCGCTCAAAGACTCAAGAACTCTCAGAAGCTGAGTAACCATTATGAGATTTATGAGCTTTTTAAGCAAGTGAAGACAAATATACCACCTATTAATGCCATCAAACAAGTCCTTTCCTATGTCAAGTTCCTTAAGGACTTGTGCACTGTCAGAAGGAATCAAAATGTTCAGAAGAGGGCTTGTTTACTGAACATGCTGATTAGTACTTAAATGTAGCATATTATTATGCCTTTTTAGGACTAATTGTACTTTGATGGAGTTCAAGTAAGGATATTTCAGTTCTAAAGTGAACAAGGGCTCGAGGGCAACAAAAGTCACACTTGAATGTCACACCAACACATTAGGGAATGAAATTGGAGAGGCTTGGAGCAAAGCAAGAACGTTCGAACACCAACTCACATTCGAACGTCCATTTGAGCTATTAAAAAACCAACCTGCTGAGACATAGTGTGTTGCAGCCAAGAACCAGGACCTTGAGGTACTTGAGTACCACGTTCGAACGCCAACTAACGTTCGAACATCCACTTGAGTTGATTGAAAGCTAGACTAATGAGACATGGCGTATTGCAATGAACAAACTTTTGCATAGTGTGGAAATGAACTTCACAGAAGACCACTTGAGTGGAAAAGGTCAGGCCCCATCTGGCATTCGAATGCTTATAAAGCAAGACCAGAAGACACGTTCGAATGTCAGACAACGGTCGAACGCCCCTAAATCAAAATATAAGACAACATTTGAACGTCGATTCACGTTTGAACGTCATCTATAGACTGCCTATAGAATAATTGGTTTTTATGGGCGGCATACAATATTCAGTCATCCTCTCTTATCTTCTTATTTCCCGCCTCCCCTTCCTTGCCTATAAATACTTCCATGTTGGGAGCTTGCAAGGGGATTCTTCCTCTTGTAGAATAAAGGGTGCAATATTTCTCTTGTGGAGTAGGAATCCTTTTCTCTTGAAAAGTAGAGTAGAGAGCTAGTTCTTGTACATTTCTTGTTTATGTTTTTATTTTGCATTTGTATCAACCATGATTGAGGCTTAGACTCCCCTTATAGTTAAAGTCTTTTATTTACTTGTGCTAAGTCTTTACATTCATGTTGTGACAACCATGATGGAGGCTTACACTTCCCTTGTAGTTGTACTTACTTCTATTTACATGTATCAAGAGAGATAGCTCATATTTTGGTTGTGGTGGAAACCCTCCAAAAGTAACTAGCTTTCTTCTACTTTCATTTGTTAGCTTCTTTTACTTCCATTGCTTGAGCATCTTCTCTCATAGAGGAGTGAAACTCTTCCACTTTTCTAGAGCTTTACCAAATCTGTGAAGGGTGAAACATGATTCACTCATTTTTTGTTGAAGATCAGCTCCATGGATAGTATAGTTTCCCTTGTAACTCCTCTATTTGAAGGGATGAGCATCACTCACTTTTCTAGTTTTACCAAAGCCATGAAGAGTGAGTAGTTCCTCATTCACTCTTTATTAATAGGTGATGAATATGTATTGATTATTCATAAGTTATACTTGTGCATTTCTTTTATGCTTTAATGTTTTATCTACTTGTTTATTAAATGATTGAATGCATCTAGTAAAGCTAAGGTACTTTGTATAACCATGGGTTCTTTCTATGACACGGATGACTCTTGCATAGAAATACTAGTTGGTTTAAGGCAAGTACCCCGACTAGATCTTCATGTCAACCTTTCATTCTTCACCATTATTCTGCTTAATTAAAGAATGGAACATTAAGACCATGGTTGGATGCCTTGTAGAAACACTTATTTTTTTGTAGATGAGTTGAGTCTCGGCACAGGCAATTCTTCTAAAGTTCTAGAAAGACATCGGAACCATGTGCTTAATTCACACCGTCCATCTTTATTTTTCGATTAACTTGCTGATGACACGAGAGTTAATTGAGTGATAAAACACAAGTATAATAAACCAGATGATTAACTACATGTTCTGATCCTCGAACTAAAGGGTGGTTGCTAATTTTGATAATGTATCTTATATTTTGTCTAGAAAACCCTCTTGGAAAGAATCTTATATTCTATCTAGAAAATCCCTCAACTTCAAAACTTTCAAGAAACTCCATTTACGTGGTCTCTGTCACTGGTTACTTCAAAACACTAATCATAGCTCCCTGTAGATTCGACTCTAGACTTCACCGAATTATTACTACAACTTGATTGCTTGCACTTGGGTGTACACATTTTGGATCAAGTCAAATTTTTTGCGCCGTTGCCGGGGAGCCATATAAGGTGTTTACGGTAAAAGGTAAAAATACCTCACTTTTTGTATAAATTTGCTTGACTATGTATAAAGTTGTTTTAACTACTTTTATGTCTGAAAACGCTCCTCACTATCAAAATTTGCCAGCAGAATCTTCTGGGACTGTGAATCAACCTGAACCACTTTCATCTAGATCAGTAGTAGACTTTTGTGAAAGTAAAATGGCAAATGATGAGAGATGAGAAGAAATTCCTGTGAGAGAGGGGGAGGTGCCTAACATTCAAACTCTACGGAATTACTTAAATCCCATAAGAAATAGTGTCCCCTCTTGTTTTATCTTTCCTGAAGATGCACCCCTCTTTACTGTAAAGACAGGGACAGTTCAACTACTCCCCTAATTCCGTGGACTCGAAACAGAAAACTCATAGTTGTACATAAAAGAGTTTGAGGAAGTATGTGGAACGTTTCAAGACAATTCTGAGCTAGCCAAAATGAAACTTTTTTCATTCTCTTTAAAGGATGGAGCTAAACAGTGGCTAAATTCTCTAAAAGCTCTTTCAATAGCTGATTGGCGGGCACTCCAAAATGAATTTTTTAGAAAGTTTTTTCCTCTACACTGCACTAATGCATTGAAAAGGTAAATCATGAATTGTTAGTCAAGGAAAGAAAAACCTTTTATCAAAGTTGGGAGAGATTCAAGGATCTACTCTAGTCCGGCCCACACCATGTTTTTAAGAATTGGATTTTGGTAGGATTCTTTTACGACTCCTTGCCCACTAGACTACGTTAGTTTTTCGAAATGATGGCTCAAGGAGAGTTTATGAGCAAAAGTCCAGAGGAGGCATTCAATTTCTTGACACCATATCTGACAGTTCTTAGATGTGGGACTCAACCTCCCCTACCATTGTTGAAACCAAACCATCTACTTCCCAAGGGGGTAAGTACGTCTTGAGAGATGACGATGACCTAAGAGCAAAAATGTCCACCCTGTCTAAAAAGCTTGAAGCTTTAGAGATGAAAAATGTTCATCAAGTTGATGTTAGCTCTCTTACAGAATAAGTGCATGAGATATGTGCACAGACAGGACATCCTACTGGGGAGTGTCCTACCATTCTAACATTCAAAGAGGTTTTGTTGGAACAAACAAATCTTGTCTCCAACTTCAACAAACCTTACTCCAACCCATACTCTGAAACATATAACCCAAGGTGGCGGAACCACCCAAACTTCAGTTGGAGAAACACACAGCCAACCCCCATGAACCAACAACAAGGTTCACACCCACCACCTCAAGGACCTCCCGCATACCAACCATACCAATCACCACAAATGAGGAACCTAGAGGATACACTGAATCAGTTCATGCATAGCCAACTGAACTACAACAATAGTTCCACTCAGGCTTTTACTGATTTCAAAATACAGACCACTCAATCTTTCATGGATCTTAAAAGCCACATCCAAAAGTTGACCCAATCCATGACCACACATGAGAAAGGCAAGTTTCCTGCCCAACCATAACCACCATAAGGTCAATTTCAAGTGAAAAATCCCACAATCATGGAAAAGCCACAAGACCAAGCCCAAGTTGTCACTACACTAAGAAGTGGCAAGGTGATTGACAAGACCATCAAAACATGCTACTTCCAAAGCCAAAATCTAAGTCAATCCCAGTCAATCCACCAATTGAGACTGAATGTGAGAAAGAAGAGGTACCCGAGCCCATGATTGAACAAGAACCAGAGCCATCAAGGGAAGAAGAACCCTCGTGTTCTATTCTTGCTCCTTTTCCTCATAGACTCAAAACCACACAGAAGTTGAATAATCAGCTAGAAATTTACGAGCTCTTCAAGCAAGTAAAAATCAACATCCCACTTCTAGATGCAATCAAATAGGTTCCATCTTATGCCAAGTTTCTGAAATACTTGTGCACAGTCAAGAGAAGCCAGAATGTTCAAAAAAGAGCCTTCTTGACAGAACATGTCAGTGCCTTGCTGCAACACAAAACCCCTCCAAAATACAAAGATATAGGGTGTCTGACTGTGTCGTGTGTCATTAAAAATTTTAGAATCGAACAAGCACTATTAGACCTTGGAGCAAGTGTCAATTTGCTCCCATTCTTTGTTTACCAACAGTTGGGTCTGGGAGAACTAAACCCACAAGTGTCACACTTTAGTTGGTAGACAGATCTGTCAAAATTTCTAGGGGTATTGTTGAAGATGTACTTGTCCAAGTGGACAACTTTGTATTCCCTGTTGACTTCATCATCTTCGATACTCATCCAACAAAATATTCAAAGAACCCAATTCCCGTTATTCTTAGCCGACCCTTCCTAGCAACTTCAAATACACTAATCAATTGCAGGAATGATGTCATGAAATTAACCTTTGGGAATATGACTCTTGAGTTGAATATTTTCAATGTTGCCAAACACCCAAGAGAGGACAAAGAAGAAAGAGAAATAAATTCCATTGAGTCTTTGGTTCAGGACCATTTGAATAACACATTCTGTGAAAATTCCACTGAACTTTCTTTGTTAGAATTCATCACATCTGAAACAATAGATGATGATCCAAAGAATTGCCCGATTCATACTGTTGATACATAGGCCCCCAAATTTAAGGAACTTTTGCCAAGTGGCACAAAGCCACTCTCATCAAGTGTCAAGCCGCCAATGCCTGAATTGAAACCTTTCTCATCTGACCTCAAATATGCATATCTAGGAGAGGATGAGTCATATCCAGTGGTAATTTCATCTAAGCTCACAGACTTGCAAAAGTCTAAATTGATTGAAGTTCTTAAAAGCCACAAAGCACCATTGGGTGGACCATCGCTGATTTGAAAGGTATAAGCCTATTAATCTGCAATCATGCTATATACCTAGAAGAGGATTTAAAACCCTCTCGTCAAATGCAGCGACGGCTGAACCCTCACATGAGGGAAGTTATGAAAATGGAAGTGCTTAAACTCTTAGATGTAGGGATAATCTTTCTCATCTCTAATAGTAAATGTGTTAGTCCAACCCAAGTTGTGCCAAAAATATCTGGGGTCACAGTGGTAAAAAATGATGCAAATGAAGTAGTACCCACTTGAGTCGTCACAAGATGACGGATGTGTATTGACTATCAAAAACTCAATTTGGTGACTAGAAAAGACCACTTCCCTCTTTCTTTTCTGGACTAGGTTCTAGAGAGAATTGCAGGCCATGAATATTACTATTTTCTGGATGGCTATTATGGGTACAATTAAATTGAGATAGCACTCAATGATCAGGAGAAAACCACATTCACATGCCCCTTTGGCACTTTTGCATTCAAAAGGATGCCATTTGGTCTTTGTAACGCTCCTGCAACATTCCAAAGATGCATGTTGAGTCTGTTTAGTGACATGGTCAAAATTTTTTGGAAGTATTCATGGATGACTTCTCTGTCTATGGTGATTCGCTTGATTTGTATTTGTCCAACCTAGAAAAAGTTTTTTCTGAGGTGTAAAGAGACCAATTTGGTGCTTAATTGGGAAAAATGTCATTTCATGGTAACACAAGGTATTGTTTTAGGTCACATTGTGTCGTCTGAGGGCATGAAAGTTGACAAGGCCAAAATAGATCTGATTGGGAACTTGCCAGCTCCCAAGACTGTGAAGGATGTCCGATCATTTGTGGGACATGTACGAATTTACAGGAGATTCATAAAAGATTTTAGTAGCATAGCAAAACCCAAATGTCATCTCCTGAGTCAAAATGTAATCTTTGATTGGAGTAAAGCGTGCCAAAAAGCTTTTGACAAGCTTAAAGGCATGTTAATTTTTGCCCTAATAATGCAACCCCCTGACTGGACTCTACCCTTTGAACTAATGTGTGATGCAAGTGATTATGTTGTAGGTGATGTATTGGGACAAAGAAAAGATAAGAAACCACATGTGATTTACTATGCAAGTAAAACTTTGAATGATGCTCAAATGAATTATTCAACAACTGAAAAAGAATTGCTTGCGGTAGTGTTTGCTTTGGAAAAATTTTGTCCTTATCTTGTTGGTTCTTTTGTTATTGTGTTCACTGACCATGCAGTATTAAAATTCTTGCCCATAAAGAAGGATGATAAGCCTAGGCTCTTAAGATGGATACTCTAACTTCAAGAATTTGACCTGGTCATTAAGGACGAAAATATGTTGATAATGTGGTGGCAGACCATCTGTCCAGGTTAACTTATGAATTTTACGAGGATGGAATGTCAATCAATGAGAAATTTCCTGATGAACAACTGTTCATGATTGATGAAACCCCATGGTACCCTGATATTGCTAATTTCTTTGCTACCGGAACACTTCCTCCATCCTGTACCCCCATGGAAAAAAAAAATTTCTGAGGGAGGTTCGTAACTTCTTTTGGGAAGATCCGTATGTATTTAAGTACTATAAGGATCAAATCATAAGACGTTGCATCCCCGCTCAGGAAAGCAGACAATGTAACACCCTGTATTTTCTTTTATATATGTATATAGATATATAGTAAATAATTGTGGTAAAAATGTGGATATGTGTAGTGATGTGTGTTTGAATTTGGTAGATTGGAAAAGTAGAGATTTAAAATGTTAGTGAACATAATAGTTGAAATTTGGTTTTAATAAGTGAAAATATGAAATTTTAGGTCCTAGACTTGTATTAAATAGGTTTGGTGTAGAAATATGTGTGGGAGAGGTTTGGGATGGATTTGGTTGGCATAAGAATGGATTGGAAATGGAAAAGGGATGAAACAGGACGTGAATAGTGTACATGAACAGTGCACTGGCTGCAACTTAAGCGCAATTTCGACCTTGATGCAGTCAATATCTCTCAACACTCAAAACACCAGAGTTGTAGAGTTCTTTCTTATCATTCCATATCATTTTGAATCATCTCAATCGGAGCTCGGATGAGAGAGTGATGCCCAGATAACGAAGTGATGTCAAAACAGCCCAATTAGCTTGAATAGTGCACTGGCTGTAACTTCAAGCTCGATTTAGACCTTGATACAGTCAATATCTCTCAACACTCAAATGAAATTTGTAGATCTATTTCCTATCATTCCATATCATCTTGAATCATCTCAATCGGATCTCAGATGAGAGAGTTATGCCCAGATAACGAAGCAATGTCAAACAGTCCAATTAGCTTCGTTTTGCATTTAACGTCTCCATTTGCATCCTAAATCAAAATATAAGAATAATGAGTACATTTAGGCTTCAAATAAGTATAAAAGGCTTTAATAAGCACCCTTTATCACCTTTTATTTGCAAACAACGCAAAACTTCATTAATAGCTGGTTCGGATGGATAAAACAGAAACTTTAGTGTTTCGGGTATACACTAACTTTGATTTTGAGATAAATCATAAAAATAAATGTTTTTCTATTAAAATAACATTAAAAATAAATCCGGAACGTTGAAAAATCTTAGGGTAGTCATATGGATCAAATTGGAGATTCTTAATGGTAAAACCGTAATTTTGGAGAAAACCAAAACAGGCTGTGAACAGTGAATTTTAGGGCTGAGGTGTTTTAAACCCCATTTCATCCCATTTGCCCTCATTTCTTTCACTCCACTCTCACCCCACACCTCTTGGAACCCTAGAGAGCATTAGAGAGGAAGAAAAGAAGGGAAAAACAAGAAATTTAAGGGTAGATTCAATATCAAAGCTGAAGTTCTTCCTACAAACTAAGGATTCAAAGTAGGGGTTTTCTCTCATTCACTTACATTGAGGCTAGTGTATTTATATATGTATGTTTTGGCTATCAATGATATATATATATGCTATGAAATCATCCTCTCTTAGGCTTTTTTGCAAGGATTACATGTTTTGAACAAAGTAGGGTTTAATACCCATGAAATCTCCTTTCTAGTTTTAAAACCCTAATTTTTGGAGAGTGATGTATTTCCTTCCTAAATGTTTTTCTTTATTATGGATTTTGAAACCTTAGTACTTTGTGTTGGGTAGAAAAATGATGTTATTGTGATCTCATGTATTTTCTTAGTTGGTTGTAGAATTGTTACATGATATATTTTGGGAATTTTGGATAGATGTTTGTAAATTGAGATAAATGTTGGAATTGCTTAGTTGGGTTGGTTGTGATGCACATGAGTGAGAGGTTCCTTGTAAGGATGTTCACCCCTTCCTAAGAGGTTCCCGGTAAGGATGCTTGGGAAACAATGTAGTGATTGGTGAGAGGTTCCATGTAAGGATGTTCATCTATTCTCAAGAGATTTCCGGTAAGGATGCTTGAGAATCAAAGGTGACCTAAAGGAGGGTGGAGGTTACCACAAAGTATGCGACCTACCGAAAGAATTGTTGGGAATTGGTTATGGCAATTAATGGTTATTATTTGTATGTGGTGCTCGTTTATTCGTTTAAGTAATATTTTTAAATAAACTTGAGATCCTTTTTAAATGTCACTGCTTTATTTCAAATTATGTATCTATGTTATGTTAAAATTGAGAACGACCGTTTTAAATGCTTTTCTAAACCTTGTATGGGTTTGGGAGAATTTTTCTACAGAGCTTCGTGCTCATCCCCTATCGCTAACATTTTTCAGATTACCCACTTGAGGAGAAGGACGGAAGGGTCGAGGAGCCCGCTACATGGGAGACTCCACTGGATAGGAGTGTGGATCCCCAGGTGGATGCATAGAGCGACCTCCTTTCCTTTTGTACTAGACTAGGACATTTTTTGGAACATTGTGTACTCTAACTTCTTTTGTTTATTCCGCTGCGCTTCTTTAATTAATTTTTGAGATGTAATAGCCATGACTTGGGCTTATTCTTTTGGATAATGTTGTAAATATTCGTGGATGACAAATGAAGTCTTGTTTCTTACGGGATTATATTAGTGCTCTCATGATATGAATGATTTTAGATTGTACTGCCGTCCAGGGTGTGTTTTGGGGTGTTACAAAGTTGGTATCAGAGTTTAGGCTTTAGGTCTTACATGGGAGTTATAGGTTATGGAATCACCTCTAGAGCTTTAGGATTAGGGTAAATCAAATCCTTGAGTGAAATTTTATACACGTTCTATGCCTTAGCTTAACCTAATATTTAGGATGTCCTGTACATCCATGAACTAAGTTGTGAATTGATGTGCAGGATGAACGGCAAATAAGAACGGGGATACGGACGTGGGCGTGGCTGGGGAGGTCAAGCGAATCCACCACCACCACCACCTCTGGATGCCATGCAAGGCATTTATCAATGCTTGAGGGAGCTCACCACTTTGGTACAAAACCAAAATGGTAACAACAACCACAAACGGTGGAGCTCATCCTCTCGCTCAAGTACCGGGCAATGGGAATGGAGACCGAAGGATGATAGCTCTTCAGGAATTCTTAAGACAATGACCACCCAATTTCCAAGGGAGCTCCAATCCTTTGGAGGTGGATAAATGGATCCATCGAGTGAAGAAGATCTGTGACGGCGTGGGAGTTACCAAGGAGTTGAGAGTTGGTTTGGCGACCTACCTATTTGTAGGGGAGGGCGACTATTGGTGGGATGCCATAAAGAGGAGAAAGGACACTGACACACTCACATATGAAGAGTTCGATCAACATTTCCAAGATAAGTACTTCCCTGAATCGGTCAGAGACCGAATAAAGACAGATTTTCTTGCACTACAACAAGGTAGCATGACCGTGGCTGAGTATGAGAGGCAATTCGATGAGCTCTCCCGCTATGCTATGAGATTTATATCTACTAAGGCCGACAAGGCCAAGTGCTTCGAGCAGGGTCTGAGGCTGATCATTAGGGAGAGGTTGGTGGCTCTCAGGATCCGTGATTTTGGGGACTTGGTGGATAGAGCTGCACTGACAGAGAGAGACATAGAAGATAACAAGCAACGACAGGGCTTCTCGAGAGGAGGTCCGATCCGAACGGGTGCTAGCGCTAGTGGGGCACAGAGACCGACACCATACCGTCGCCCAAACCATATAGGTGTACATCGACTTTTGACAGCCCGAGGAGAAGGAGACACTTAGACTAGAGCCGGTATTACCCCACGATCCTACTTTGCATGTAGAGGTGTGGGGACATATTCAGATGTATTGCCCAGTTTTTCCACCTTAGGGGCCTATCCAGACCTGCAGATAGGTACCAGCAGCCCAACCACCACCGCCGAGGCCTGCACCGCAGCGACCGAAACAAGCTCAAGCCCCGGCGGCGCCAACCAAGGGTGAGTATTTGCTTTGACTCAGCCAGAGGAGGACATTACCAATGCCGTTGTGGAAGGTATCATCCTTATTTATAATTCTTGGCCCCGAATATTATTTGACCCCGGTGCAACACACTCATTTGTACGCACGACATATGCACTTGATTTGGGATTGAGTTTCACAAAGCTAGAGCATGTTATGAACATTAGCTTGCTTACGGGAGAACGGTTAGATACTAGTCGAGTCTGCAAGGGTTGCGTGCTTCGCATTGAGGAGCACGAATTGATTGTGGATTTGATTGCTTTAGAGATAAAGGGGTATGATGTGATTTTTGGGATGAACTTGTTGTCCGTTTTCTGAGCGATAATGGATTATTTCCGCAAGCGGATTATATTTCAGTTGCTGGGAGGAGTCATTTTCAGTTTTGTGAATAATCGAGATTCTTCCCATCCATTTCCTACTACCAGTAGTAGATTCTTAAAAGCAAAATCAGGAAGTCATTTGAGTTTCTTAGCTAGCTTGATGGGAGATGATAGGGATAAAATCCATACGGATGTGGTGTTAATTGTATCAGAGTTTTCGGATGTTTTTCCTGAGGAATTACCCGGATTACTGCGACATAGGGAAATGGAGTTCAAGATTGATCTCTATTTGGGAATCAAACCCATATCCATTGCTCTTACCGGATGGCACCTTTGGAGTTGAAAGAGCTAAGGAAGCAGTTGGATCACTTGTTGGCGATTGGGTTTATCCGTCTAAGCACTTCACCTTGGGGAGCTCCGGTCCTCTTTGTGAAGAAAATGGATGAGACTCTACGGTTGTGCACGGATTACTGGAGGTTGAATCGGGTTACCATGAAGAATAAGTATCCGTTGCTGAGAGTTGATGACTTATTTGATCAGTTAAAGGATTCGAAGTATTACTCCAAGATTGATCTTCGCACGGGGTATCATCAGCAATGAATTAAGGAGGAGGATATTCCTAAGACTGCTTTCTGTACCCAGTATGGACATTTCGAGTATATGGTGATGCTGTTTGGATTGACTAATGCCCCCGCAACCTTCATGGATTTGATGCACAGAGTCTTTCGGCCTTACCTTGATCAATTTGTCATTATGTTTATTGATAACATATTGATTTACTCACAGACTCAGGAGGAACATGCTCGTCATCTCTCTATTATGCTACAAACATTGAGATAACATAAGTTATATGCAAAGATGAGCAAGTGTGAGTTTTGGATGAAGGAAGTGAAGTTCCTTGGCCATGTTGTGTCCGAGCAAGGAGTAACGGTTGATCCCGCAAAGATTGAGGCCGTGATGAAATGGGAACCACCGAGGAACGTAACCAAAGTATGGAGTTTCTTGGGGTTAGTCGGCTATTATTGTAGGTTTGTGGAAGGGTTCTCCAAACTTGCGATGCCGATGACTCGCCTTACAAAGAAGGGGGAGAAATTTTTGTGGACTCAAGCGTGTGAACTAGCTTTTCGCACCTTGAAGGAGAAGTTGACGACGACACCTATCCTCATTATTCCGAGCAGTGGGGAAGGCTGTGATGTCTACACTGATGCTTCACTACTAGGCTTGGGATGCGTTCTAATGCAAGGAGGGAAGGTAGTGGCTTATGGCTCGAGGTAACTCAAGGTGCATGAGCAAAATTATCCCACACACGACTTGGAGCTAGCTACGGTGGTGTTTGCTCTTAAGTTGTGGAGATGTTATTTATACGGGGAGAAATTTCAAGTGTTCACGGACCATAAAAGCCTCAAGTATATCTTCACACAGAAAGACTTGAATCTCCGACAGAAAAGGTGGATTGAGTACTTGGAAGATTATGAGTTCACGCTCAACTACCATCCAGGGAAGGCCAATGTAGTTGCCGATGCTCTTGGTAGGAAGTCTCAGGGTTAAATCAATTTTCTTGCGATAAATAGGTGAAAAATAATTGATGCACTGGAGGAGTATGATCTATGGGTGGATGGATCAGAGTATCAACCATATCTATTCAACCTTGTAGCTCAACCGATGCTTCGGGGACGTGTAGTGGAGTTGTAATGCCTGGATTCGGAACTCGATTGGATTAGAGCCCGATTGGAGAATGGAGAAGCGATTGAAGGATGGTCTTAGAAGAATGGAGGGTTGAGATATAGGGAGAAGCTATGTGTTCCCAATGATTCGTCCCTAAAGGAGGAGATACTGGAAGAGTGTCATCACTCCAAGTTTGTTATCCACCCCGGTAGCACAAAGATGTATAGGGACATGAAGCGTCAATACTAGTGGAGGGGAATGAAACAAGATGTGGTCAAGTATGTGGCAAAATGTGCAGTGTGCTAGTAGGTGAAGATTGAGCATCAAAGGCCAGGAGGAGTCCTACAGTCTTTGCCTATTTCAGAGTGGAAGTGGGATCACATCACCATGGACTTCGTGTCAAGTTTACCACAGACGTCGCATGGGCATAATGCAGTGTGGGTCATTATGGATAGACTCACCAAGTCCGCTCACTTTTTGGATATGAAGACCATGGATACATTCGAGACTTTGAGCCAGTTGTATATCCATGAGATAGTGAGGTTACACGGCATTCTGCTCTCGATTGTGTCAGATCGTGACTCTAGGTTTGTGGCAAGATTCTGGCAGAGTCTATAACAAGCGATGGGGATGGAGTTACACTTCAGTACAACTTTTCATCCCCAAACGGATGGTCAATCCGAGAGGGTGATATAGATTATGGAGGATATGTTACGCGCTTGCGCGTTGGACTTCAAGGGGAGTTGGACCGACCACTTACCGTTGGTGGAGTTTGCTTACAACAACAGCTATCAGAAAAGTATTGGCATGGCACCGTATGAAGCATTGTATGGAAGACCATGCCAATTACCGACGTGTTGGTTAGAAGCCGGCGAGAGTAGTTTGTTTGGACCGGACATTGTTTGAGAAACTACAGAGAAGATTCAACTCATCCGAGAGAGACTACGGACGGCGCAAAGTAGACATAAGAGCTATGTGGACCACAGACAAAGACCCTTAGAATTCAAGGTGGGAGACTATGTATTTCTCAAGGTGTCACCCAAGAAGGGCGTGTTTCGATTCGGCAAGAAGCGGAAGTTAGTGTCAAGATATACCGGACCGTTTGAGGTAATCAAAGCAGTAGGCAAGGCGGCATATCAATTTCGACTACCAGCCCAGCTATCCAGAGTACATGATGTGTTCCACGTGTCCATGTTGAGAAGGTGTCACTCGGATGCAACTCCAGTCGTGAACTTGGAGGAGATTGAAATTCAAGACGGAGCAACGTACGAAGAACAACTGGTAGAAATTCTCGACGCCGCAAAAAAAGTGCTTCCCAACAAAGTTATCAGATTGGTGAAGGTTTTGGGGCAACACCATGGAGTGAAGGAAGCTACATGGGAACCGAAGCAAGAAATACAGGAGAAGTATCCATATTTGTTCGCTACTTGAGGTAAGTTTCGAGGACGAAAATTTCTTTAAGGGAGGTGGATTGTAACACCCCACATTTTATTTTCTATATGTATATAGATATATAGTAAATAATTGTGGTAAAAATATGGATATGTGTAGTGATGTGTGTTTGAATTTGGTAGATTAGAAAAGTAGAGATTTAAAATGTTAGTGAAATAATAGTTGAAATTTAGTTTTAATAAGTGAAAATATGAAATTTTAGGTCCTAGAACTTGTATTAAATAGGTTTGGTGTAGAAATATGTGTTGGAGAGGTTTGAAATGGATTTGGTTGGCTTAGGAATGGATTGGAAATGGAAAAGAGATGGAACGGGACGTGAACAGTGCACGTGAATACTGCACTGACTGCAAATTCAAGCGCGATTTCGACCTTGATGCAGTCAATATATCTCAACACTCAAAACATGAAAGTTATAGATCTCTTTCGTAGCATTCCATATCATTTTGAATCATCTCAATCGGAGCTCGGATGAGAGCATTATGCCCAGATAACGAAGTGATGTCAAAACAGCCCAATTAGCTTGAACAGTGCACTGGCTGCAACTTCAAGCCCGATTTAGGCCTTGCTTCAGTCAATATATCTCAGAACTAAAAGCATGAAAGTTTTAGAGTTCTTTCTTAGCATTCCATAACATCTTGAATCATCTCAATCGGAGTTCGGATCAGAGAGTTATGCCCAGATAATGAAGCGATGTCAAAACAGTCCAATTAGCTTCGTTTTGCATTTAACGTCTCCATTTGCATCCTAAATCAAAATATAAGAATAATGAGTACATTTAGGCTTCAAATAAGTATAAAAGGCTTTAAGAAGCACCCTTTATCACCTTTTATTTGCAAACAACACAAAACTTCATTAATAGCCCTTTATCATCTTTAGTGTTTCGGGTGTACGTTGACTTTGATTTTGAGATAAATCATAAAAATAAATATTTTTTAGTTAAAATAACATTTAAAATGAATCCAGAACATCGAAAAACCTTAGGGTAGTCATATGGATCAAATTGGAGATTCTTAGTGGTAAAACCGTAATTTTGGAGAAAACCAAAACAGGCTGTGAACAGTGAATTTCGGGGCTGAGGTTTTTTAAACCCCATTTCATCCCATTTTCCATCATTTCTTTCACTCCACTCTCACCCCACACCTCTTGGAACCCTAGAGAGCATTAGAGAGGAAGAAAAGAAGGGAAAAACAAGAGATTTAAGGATAGATTCAAGATCAAAACTCAAGTTCTTCCTACAAACTAAGGATTCAAAGTAGGGGTTTTATCTCATTCACTTACATTGAGGCTAGGGTATTTATATATGTATGTTTTGGTTATCAATGGTATATATATATGCTATGAAATCATCCTCTCTTAGGCTTTTTTGCAAGGATTACATGTTTTGAACAAAGTAGGGTTTAATACCCATGAAATCTCCTTTCTAGTTTTAAAACCCTAATTTTTGGAGAGTGATGTATTTCCTTCCTAAATGCTTTCTTTATTATGGATTTCGAAACCGTAGTGTTTTGTGTTAGGTAGAAAAATGATGTTATTGTGATCTCATGTATTTTCTTAGTTGGTTGTGGAATTGTTACATGATATATTTTGGGGAGTTTGGATAGATGTTTGTAAATTGAGATAAATGTTGGAATTGTATGCTTGGTTGGGTTGTTTATGATGCACATCAGTGAGAGGTTCCTTATAAGAATGCTCACCCCTTTCTAAGAGGTTCCCGGTAAGGATGCTTGGGAAACAATGTAGTGATTGGTGAGAGGTTCCATGTAAGGATGTTCATCTATTCTCAAGAGATTTCCGGTAAGGATGCTTGAGAATCAAAGGTGACCTAAAGGAGCGTGGAGGTTACCACAAAGTATGCCATGTACCGAAAGAATTGTTGGGAATTGGTTATGACAAATGGTTATTATTTGTATGTGATACTCGTTTATTCGTTTAAGTAATATTTTTAAATAAACTTAAGATCCTTTTTAAATGTCACTGTTTTATTTCAAATTATGTATCTATGTTATGTTAAAATTGAGACCGACCATTTTAAATGCTTTTCTAAACCTTGTATGGGTTTGGGAGAATTTTTCTACAGAGCTTTGTGCTCACCCCTTATCGCTAACATTTTTCAGATTACCCGCTTGAGGAGAAGGACGTAAGGGTCAAGGAGCCTGCTACTTGGGAGACTCCACTAGACGGGAGTGTGGATCCAGAGGTGGATGCATAGAGCGACCTCCTTTGCTTTTGTACCAGACTTGGACATTCTTTTGGAACATTGTGTAGTCTAGCTTCTTTTGTTTATTCTGCTGCGCTTCTTTAATTAATTTTTGAGATGTAATAGCCATGACTTGAGCTTATTCTTTTGGATAATGTTGTAAATATTCATAGATGACAAATGAAGTCTTGTTTCTTGAGGAATTATATTAGTGCTCTCATGATATGATTGATTTTAGAATGTAATGTCGTTCAGGGTGTGTTTTGGGGTGTTACAGACAGGTAATAACATTTTGTCATTCTGAAACATGTGGTGGCCACTTCTTCTCAAGGAAAACTGCTGTAAAAATCTTATAGTGTGGATTTTAATGGCCCACACTTTTCAAAGATGTCCATACCTTTTGTTTAATTTGCGATAGATGCCAAAGGTTGGGAAGCATTTCAAAAAGAAACATGATGCCCTTGAATCCCATTCTGGTGATTGAAAATTTTGATTGTTGGGCCATTGATTTTATGGGACCATTCCCCCTTACTTTGGCTATCTATAAATTTTAGTGGCCGTAGATTATGTATCCAAATGGGTTGAAGCAATTTCATGCGAAAATAATGATCACCAAATGATGATCAAATTTCTTAAAGAAAATATTTTATCCCGGTTTGGAGTTCCTAAATCAATCATAAGTGATGGGGGGGCTCATTTTTGTAATCGCCCTTTCTGGAATTTGATGAAAAAATATTTGATTTTCCACAAAATTGCAACCCCTTATCATCCACAAACTAGTGGACAAGTTGAATTAACTAATCGAGAGATCAAATTAATTTTGGAAAAAATGGTAAATCCAGACCATAAAGATTGGTTGTCAAGACAAACTGATGCCCTCTAGGCGTATCGTACTGCTTTTAAAATAATTTTGGGCATGTCTCCTTACCGATTTATTTATGGAAAGCCTTGTCATGTATCTATGGAATTGAAACATAGGTCATACTAGGCTATTAAGGCAATGAACTTTGACATGGACAAACCTGGACTTTCAAGAAAACTTCAGATTAACGAATTGGAGAAATTGAGAAATGAAGCATATGAAAATGCTAAGATTGCTAAAACCAAGATGAAAATTTTTCATGACAAGAACATTATGCGGAAGTTTTTTGAACCTGATCAAAAAGTTTTGCTTTTCAATTCAAGACTCCGCCTTTTTCCTGGTAAGTTGAAGTCAAGATGGACTGGATCATACATTGTCAAAAAAAGTGTTTAAACATAGAGTAGTGGAGGTGGAGAACCCCTCAAACGGTAATATCTTTATTGTTAAGTTGAAACCATTTTTGGAGGACTTTGTTAAAAATGTGGAGACCATTCTCTTAATGGATCCAAAATACTCCTCCAAGATTTGTGCCTGCCAACACAAAAAGGGGTCGGGTCAGGCAGAAACCCGACCCACGGGACCGCCCTTATAAGGCACCCCACCCCGTTTCCTCTCTTTCCATGCCCTTCTTTCCCCTTTCCCTTTTTCCTTTTTCCTTCTTCTTCTGCTTCTTCTTCTTTGCTATTCGCGATCTTCTAGAACCACGACCCATTCCTAACAACACCATGACCATACTACCCAAAGACCTAGTCCTTTGTCTTTATGATTTGTATGTGTTTACTCTATTTGTACATGGCCCTTCTTCTTCTGTCTTCACTCAGAATCAAGGGTTTTCATCCTAGCAAAAACCTAGATCTGCAACGAGATGTTTGATTTGTGTATTTTGCTTGTAGGTTTCGGTTAATGAACAAGATCTCTACTGTTCAGCCTCATCTCCAAAGCTCACCATATCGATAAAATTGAAACATTGGGGACAATGTTCAGTTTAGGTTGGGGTGAGAATTACAGTTCATATGTGCCTGTAGAAAATTTTTAAATTTGTGTTGTTGTTATTGCTGTTCTTGATGAGATTGTGTACCGTATTTTAATTACCATGTTTTGTATTTTGATGGTTATGTTTGTGGGTCATCTCTGATCATCTTTGTAATTGGCAGACGTTAAAGAACTAGATAGTGAGTCTTAAAGCATAGAAAGCATGGATGTTAAAAATTTTTGCCTTAGTCTAGGAGTTTTGAGCACTTTTCCTTCTGATGTGCATACTGTGATCATGAGAAAAGCAAGATTGGTGAGAAAGAATGAGATCCGAGAACAACAAGCGAAATATTTGTGCGACAAAAGCACTTTTGCTAAACACTGTCATGCTAAAAGACTTGGTGCCTGTAAACAATGTGGTAGAGTCTTTCACGAGAAGAAATATAATCAGTGTTTTCAACCAATTTTTGGTCATGCACTCGATTGATTAGACTGGATAGTGAATGGGCATAGTAAGGATTATCTTGACACGTCATCCTATTTCGGTACTTCGCATAACCAATTTGTGAAAGAGAAAATTGGGAGAGTTACTTGTTGTTCAAATGGCACGGAGACAGATGAAGACTCCGATTAGAGTAGTTGGGATGAAAGCCAAGGGTCCGAATTTTTGTAAAAAAGTGTAAAAATTCTTTTAGTTTTGTACAAACTCTTTTGACTGAAATAAAAATATGGGCCTAGTAAGGAGTGTCCTAGAATACCAACCTAAAGCGTGGGTAGGGACTTATCCTGAGATGCCATGAATTTTGGTTAAAACTTGTGTGTTTTGTCCTCTTTTACTGTATAGTGTAACGCAAATTTTTTTTTTAGTTTGATTCAATGTTAGAACGCCAAGTGACGTTCGAACGTCGCTTGTTTACAATACTCAGCCTCTGATGGAAACAAAAAGTACTTGGAGCTCAATTTGTTCAAACGACAGGAGCTTATAGTACTTTGGTCTCTGACAGAACTCAAAAGTACTAGGAGCTCACCACGTTCGAACGACATCTATGTTCGAATGTTTTTGTGAAAATTCTTCTATAAATGTTTGAACGACATGAACATTCGAACGTTCCTCCTCAGACTATAAAAACCTGGATCGTCTTTCCCAGTTCAAAATCCCAAAAAACCTCCAAACCCTAAATCTCCTTTTCATTTCCCCAACCCTCAAAACTCCACCCATTCCCTATTTCCACTACAAATCAACTACCCCAAAGCTATTCCACATCAAAAATCCCCAATTTTCACCAAATAACCAAGATCTTCCACACCCTCTCAAGCTTAAAATTGAGAAAACACCATGCCTAGAATTAAGCTTCCTGCCAGGCGTAATCAACCAGTAAACAAGGAACCTAACTATGTAGAAGAAGTCATTGAGGAAAAAGAGGGGAGGCAAGTGATGAAGAGGTATGATCGAACAAGGTTTCCTAGTGCACTCAAAGTTGAAAGGTATGATAATTTCTTTTGAAACCATGCTATAGTCTGTGAAAGAGATGTTATTGTTACTGACTTTGCAGAATTGGAGATTTTGGAGGAAACAAAAAGGAGGAATTGGGTGTGGCTTTTGAGGAATGGTGGGGACGCCGTTGTTGACTTGGTGAGGGAGTTTCACTCCAACGCCGAGTCATCAATAGTGCCATCCGGACATACGTAAGAGGTCCTACATTGATGTGGATGAGGCATACATAAAGGAAGTAAGGCAAGAGGTGCCTCGGGTGCAAAACCCAACTTACCCATCAAAAAAGAATGTTGCGTTGGATGCAGTTAGGAAGGAATTGACAGGGATGGCTGATTTTTCATGGTCGAGATGAAAGTTTTTGAAACAAGGGGAGCTCACCGATAAGTACAAGATGCTAAATTTAATTGCGGTGTCTGACCTCACCCCTATAGGACGAAAAAATGAGAGTTTGACTAAAATGGCTCGCTTGCTCTATGCACTAGGAAAAGGTGCTTGATGTTTTTCGTTGTTGTTCCTAACCTCTAAACATCATCCCTCAATGTGTCTATGGCTTATGTGTATAAGTGAGTGTCACTCTCCCTCAGAATGATGCAAGAGATGGGGCAATGGAATGGTGGATGAAATGAAATGAAATGAACAAAATATGTGTGTGGAATGAAATGCGTATGTGAACAAAAGTGCTCTCCAAGCGCAAGGAGTCTTTTGAGTGTCGTGTTTTACTTGGATACTTGGAAAAGTATTCCAAGGTCATCTCCTCAGGGAAGGAAAGTTCAAGTGTGTGAAAGTGATTTTGTGAACAAAAGAAAAAGTGTAAAATCTTGTAGTTGGTGTTGGTGAGTTTTGTTCTTAATGAAAATGCATGAAAACAAGTGTTGGAGATCATTTCAGTGGGAATCCCAACTCAACTCGAAACCTTCCTCCAATGGTGCATAGATGAACAATTGATTCGTGGGAAGCTAGGGACGAGATGGTGAGGATCCAAGCATAAACCATGGCTAGGCCTATGGAATATCAAAGACTCACAACCATATCCACTCTCAACCCAGTCAAATAGAACCATCATACACCGAGAGGAGGATAGGAAATGAGTTGAAATGGCATGCCCAAGAGGTGGTCTCCCTTGGATTAGCCAACTTAAAATCTAGCTACTCATGAAAGCAAGAAGGAAATGCATAATGTAAAGTGACATAATATTGAAATAAAGATTAGAACTCAACTTAAAGCAAGAAAACTTAAACTAAGAAGAAAATATGCAATACCATTTTAAGAAAAATTTGAAGTGAAAAAACTCATACAACAATGGTAGATTCTAAGTTACACAACTGAACTTGAAATGAACTTGAAATAGCTAAGATTAAAGTGCAAGAAATAAAGTTTACAAGATATTTAAAACTTACTACAACTGAAATGGAAAGGAAAATGTAAAAACATAAATTCCTATTACACTATTCATCTTCTTCTTCCTTGGATTTTCTAAGCTTAGGTAGCCACCCCCTTCAAATGTGAGTGGAATGCTGAATATATGGTGAAGGCTTGATGCCTTTTCGTCCATGAGGCTTCCTAGCCTGTGTGTGCAGACCTCCCATCAATAAGAGGTGATTTTAATGGCTTGGCAGACTAGGAGAATGCTTAGCCTACAACCATTATGGCTGCCCCCTTCTCTCCCATCCTTATCAATGTCACTGCCTCCAAAGTCTTCTCCTAGGGTGTAGGGGACATGTAAATATGTAAGGGATGTCAGGGGACAAGTGGAAGAATCAATGGTGGGACCCCTGAGCAAGTGGAGCATGAGTTACAAGCGATCTGGCATTCTGCGCAAAACCTTATAGAAGGTTTTTTTGGTAAACCTTCCAGAAGGTCGATTCCAGTAGGCAGAACCTTTCGTAAGGTCTTTCAAAAGGTGACACCTCAGGACCACTTTTAGTAAAATTTCCATAACTTTTGATCCAACCGTTGGATTGAGCTGCAATTGGACACAATACAGAAGACATCCAGATCTACAACTTTTCAATTTGTCACGTTTTCATATTCAAAGTGGATCATGGTAAAACATTGGAAAAACAGAGGTATTGTGTCAAGACCTTGGGAAACCAGTGGGCTAAACCTTCTGGAAGGTTTATGGCCAAACCTTTCGAAAGGTTTTTATCCAAATTGCATTTTTCTTGGTTTTTTCACCTTTCAAGCCTCCTTATCCTCATTCAATGTATCCATATCTTCACCACACATTCACACTTAGTTGCAAAGCTCTAAAAGCCATCATTTATGCTATAATTACTTTCAACATCAAAATTTTCACATTGTTCCTAACTTCAACTAATTCTAAATAATTAGTATGCAAATTTAAGTTAAAAAACATGAAATGAGGCCAATAACTATGCAATGTTTTGTGCTCATCAAGAGGGTGTAGCATCGACCTCCTCTCATTGATTTTGAGTGAAACGAAGAAGGGGTGTGATGCTAGGAGGAGTGCACTCCCTTTTGGCACTTTAGTGACTGAAATGTGCACTAACAATGGGGTTAGGGTAAGGCTCGAGATGGAGATCCAAAAGCCAATGGGGCCACTGAACAAGGGCTCTTTCAAGAGAAGCCAAGGGCATAGAGGTGCCCTAGCGACTAGATGAGAAGTGCCACCGACCCAGGGAGTTGATGAGGTACAAGATGAGCTTGATGCAGAGGAGGAGAGGGAGTTAGAGAGAGTACATATGCAGACTCAGGAGGAGGTAGGCACCAGCACCCACAGATCACTACGAGAGATTATGCTTGGCATCAAGGCCAACCAAGACAAGATTCTCCGATAGTAGGAGGAGATTCTTGGCTATTTGAGGGGCGGGCATGGTGGACTTGGTAGAGCTGGTGAAGATGGAGAAGAGGAGTGAGATGATTATTTCTATTCTTGAGGAGGAGTGGTTGATTTCTGTCCTTGTTTGGGGTTGTTTGTTGTTTCTTCTTTGAATAGTTTATGGGAAATTTCTGTACTATTGTGGAGGGGTTTTGTTTTTCCTGATAATTCTTGTGGATGTTTGTTTCTTTTGTGATTTTTGGGGATATTTTGTAGATGGTGGTGGATATTTGTGATTATTGTGGATATTTGTACTTATGGGGGATGTTTATTTCTTTTTAGAGTTGATTATGGATAGTTGAAGTTATGTTTTGAATGGATGAATTGAATCATTGACATTATTGTAGACACATCATCCTTTATGGAATTAATGATTCAGTTTATCACTTTTATTTGTTTAAAATGCATGTATAGGATTAGCACTTTAATTCTTGTTAATAAATAACGAAACAGATACGGATGTTAAGATTGCTTGTAAAAATGACTAAGCACATGATCAGTTTGACACCTCAACTTAACAACCAAGATGTAAAACCTCATTTTTTTTGGAACCTTGATACTATCTCTATGATTTAATTGTCAAATGTACATCAGTATTTGCTATTCTTGAGGTATACAGTGATCAGACTAGAAAATAGAATCACTATCTAACCAACATTCCTCGGAACACCCGACATAATCAGTGGAGATGACAAAGAAAATCATGGTAATTCTTGAGCTTTATGGTGCTTTTTGAGAGGATATCAACAATTACTCAAAGTAAGCTCTTTCACTTCCGCTCTCTTTGAATAATCTCATTAACCTTGCTTTGATTGATGCAACTAAAGTGATCTATTTTCATAACCCATCGGGAATTTTTGCATACCCATACATATGCACATACTTGAGAAAGGATCTTATGCCATCTTTGGATTGACTTTGAGCCTTAGCTAATTCTTTTACAAATGTATATCTCTAGTCTGCCATGCTCGAGCCTTCAACGAATGAATTCTTTTTCGAAAAAAAAAACCCGTGTGATGACCAAGCCACATAAGCATATATCTACCATACCTTGCTATCTAATTCTTGCATCCTCTTACAAATCAATATGATACAAAAAGGCAAGAAAAATAGAAAAGACAATGGTGGCTACTGTTCAATAAAAGGAAAATCGGTGGAAACAACTGAAAGCGAAAAGATACAGTGAGATAGGGAATTGCCAAGAAAATGAAAAAAAAAGAGAAAATAAAAGAAAGAAATCCAATTCCCAAGCAAAATGTCGAGAAGCTAGAAGGAGGTGTGCAACACTACATAAATAGATAGATTTTCATCACCATTGACGTCATTTCATTAGCCACTGACCTCTGGCCCCATTACAACCTACAAAAAGCCCTAGGTGATCTTAAGTGTGATGCATATGTATGTTGTCCACTACAAGTGGGGTGTGTTAACTAGAATTTCTTTATTTGCATCAATATTCTTCCATGAGATTATGCCAAAGTAAAGTCTGTTTTCCTCAAAACTTCATTCTTATACTAATTGTGCATGAGATTTTTGGATTGGCCATCTTTTGATCCATGCTCTTTGAGAGATAAGTCACTATAATCGGAGCGATTTGTTTTGCTGAGAGCATTCTGAGAAAGGTTTGTGAAATCAAAGCTATCCATGGAAGGTGAAAAAAGGGGAATGATTATTATATATCAATTCTTGTTTCTAGAATGACCATCCTACTACTCAGGGAATTCTAAATGCTAATGTGACAGGTGCTAATTTTTGCAAAGAGTGAGTACTAATGGAAAAGAAATGTAGGGGATAAGTCACAATTGAGGATTCAGTGTCCCAATGACCATGATGCTAATTCATTATTTTAGTCTGCAATCTCACATACACACTTGTTCGATTGAAGTTTGTGGGTAACTTAACTGGAAACCCTCATGAGACAACACTAGTCCACTAGGGTAAACCTAGGGATTCAATGGCTTGTTGCATACGCTAAATGCAATCGGATGACCAACGAAAAAGGCATTAAAAATAAATTTGCATTTCATTTGTGTTATATTACTAGAGACTAGCAATAGTTAGGTTGGGAGGTGTGATTAGTACTTAAATGTAGCATATTATTATGCCTTTTTAGGACTAATTGTACTTTGATGGAGTTCAAGTACGGATATTTCAGGTTCTAAAGTGAACAAGGGCTCGAGGGCAACAAAAGTCACACTTGAATGTGGCACCAGCACAATAGGGATGAAATTGGAGAGGCTTGGAACAAAGGAAGAACGTTTGAATACCAACTCACGTTCGAACGTCCATTTGAACTATGACAAAACCAGCTTGCTGAGACACAGTGTGTTGCAACCAAGAACTAGGACCCTAAGGTATTTGAGTACCACATTCAAACGCCAACTAGCGTTCGAACGTCCACTTGAGTTGACTGAAGGCCAGACTGATGAGACATAGTGTCTTGCAGCAAACAAAGAAGGAGGGCTCTGAAGCACTTGAGTACAACTTTCGAACGCCATTAAACATTTGAACGTCCCTTGGAATCAGTTGTAGAATAGACTTCTGCATAGAGTATGGAAATGAACTTCATAGAAGACCACTTGAGTGGAAAAGGTCAGTCCCCATCTGGTGTTCGAACGCTTATAAAACAAGACCAGAAGACACGTTCGAATGTCAGACAACATTCGAAAGCCCCTAAAGCAAAATAGAAGACAACGTTTGAATATCGATTCACATTCGAACATCCTCTACAGACTGCCTACAGAATAGTTAATTTTCATGGGCGGCATCCACTATTCACTCATCCTCTCTTATCTTCTTGTTTCCCCGCCTCCCCTTCCTTGCCTATAAATACTCCCATGTTGGGAGCTTGCAAAGGGATTCTTCCTCTTGTAGAGTAAAGGGTGCAATATTTCTCTTATGGAGTAGGAATCCTTGTTTCTTGAAAAGTAGAGTAGAGAGCTAGTTCTTGTACATTTCTTGTTTATGTTTTCATTTTGTATTTGTATCAACCATGATGGAGGCTTAGACTCCCCTTGTAGTTGAAGTCTTTTATTTACTTGTGCTAAGTCTTTACATTAATGTTGTGACAACCATGATGGAGGCTTAGACTCCCCTTTTAGTTGTACTTACTTTTATTTACAAGTATCAGGGGAGATAGGTTATCTTTTGGTTATGGTGAAAACCCTCCAAAAGTAACTAGCTTTCTTCTACTTTCATTTGTTAGCTTGTTTTACTTCCATGGCTTCAACATCTTCTCTCTTTGAGGAGTGAAACTCTTCCACTTTTCTAGAGCTTTACCAAAGCCGTGAAGGGTGAAACGTGATTCACTCATCCTTCGTTGAAGACCAGCTCCGTGGATAGTATAGTTTCCCTGGTAACTCCTCTACTTGGAGGGATGAGCATCACTCACTTTTCTAGTTTTACCAAAGTCATGAAGAGTGAGTAGTTCCTCATTCACTCTTTAGTAAGAGGTGAGGAATATGTATTGATTATCCAGAAGTTATACTTGTGCATTTCCTTTATGCTTTAATACTTTATCTACTTGTTTATTGAATGATTGAATGCATCTAGTAAAGCTAAGGTACTTTGTATAACCATGGGTTCTTTCTATGACATGGATGACTCTTGCATAGAAATACCCATTGGTTCAAGGCAAGTACCCCGGCTAGATCTTCATGACAACCTTTCAATCTTCACCATTATTGTGCTTTATTAAAGAATGGAACATTAAGGCCATGGTTGAATGCCTTGTAGAAACACTTGCTTTTTTGTAGACAGGTTGAGTCTCGGCACTGACAATTCTTGTAAACTTCTAGAAAGGCATCGGAACCATGTGCTTAATTCACACTGTCCATCTTTATCTTCTGATTAACTTGTTGTTGACATAGGAGTTAATTGAGTTATAAAACACAAGTATAATAAACTGAATGATTAACTACATGTTCTAAACCTCGAAGTAAAGGGTGGTTGCTAATTTATCTTATATTTTGTCTAGAAAAATCTTTTGGAAAGAATCTTATCTTCTATCCAGGAAATCCCTCAACTTCAAAACTCTCAAGAAACTCCAGTTACTTGATCTCTGTCACTGCTTACTTCAAAACACTAATCATAGCTCCCTGTGGATTTGACTCCAGACTTAACTAGATTATTACTACAACTTGACCGCTTGCACTTGGGTGTACACATTTCGGATCAAGTCATATGCCAGTGCCATTATTCAACACAAGACCCCTCCTAAATTCAAAGATTAAGGGTGTCCCACTATCTTTTGTGTTATAGGAAACTTCAAGATTGAGCTGTCTTTACTTGATCTTGGAGTAAGTGTCAATCTACTCCCCTATATTGTCTACCAAAAACAAGGGTTAGGCGAGTTGAAGCCTACAACCGTCACTTGAAGTTGGTAGACATTCCTATTAAAGTCCCTAAGGGGATAGTTAAGGATGTGGTTGTCCAGGTGGACATGTTCTATTTCCCTATAGACTTAATTGTGTTGGACACCCAACCAGTTGCAAACTCGGGGAGTCAAATTTCTATTATTCTCGGTAGACCCGTCCTTACTACTTTGAATGCATTGATTAATTGGAGGAATGAGGTTATGAAATTTTCATGCGGGGAATATGACTCTTGAGCTAAATATTTTTAACATAGCTAAAACATCGGGTGAGGAGAAGGAAGTGTGAGAGGTGCACTCCATAGAGTCATTGGCACAAGATCATATCAATATGACATTTTTAGGGAATTCATTGGAGACATCCTTGGTTGAGTCCATTTCATTTGAATTTGAGTCCATTTTAGAGGAGGATTGTATGAGTCTAGCTAGAGAGCTAGAGGCTTTACCTGTTCATGCTGTTGGGCCATGGGTGACCAAGTGTGACAAGTAAGCTCCAAAATTGGTGAGAAGTCAGTTTATTCTAATGAAAAATCACCAAAATCTTAATTGAAACCTCTACCGTCTAACTTAAAGTATGCATTCGTAAGGGAGAGTGAGCCATATCCATGATCATATCTTCTATACTCACACTAGACTAGGGGTCCTAATTGTTAGAGGTCTTAAAGCATAACTGTAGTGATATAGAGTGGACCATTACTGATTTGAAAGGTAGAAGTCGTCTTGTTTATAGTCATGTTATATACCTCAAGGAGGACTCAAAACCTTCTCTTTAAATGTAGAAGCGGTTGAACCCTCATATGAAAGAGGTTGTAAGGGCTGAGGTTCTTAAACTATTAGATGAGTCTTCCCCATCCCGAATAGTAAATGTGTAATCCTAACCTAGGTTATGCTAAAAAAAATCAGGAGTTACGATAGTCAATAACTAGGAAAACAAGTTGGTGTGTACCCAAGTTCTCAGAAATGGCGCATATGTATTAACTATTGTAAACTTAACCTTGTCACTATGAAAAACCACTTCCCTCTCCCATTCCTTGATTAAGTTCTAGAGAGGATAGTGGGTCATGCATTTTATTACTTCTTAGATGGGTATTCTGGGTATAGCCAAATCGAGATGACACTTGATGATCAGGAGAAAATAACATTCACATATCCTTTTGGCACTTTTGCATGTAGGAGGATGTTGTTTGGTTTGTGTAATGCTCCTACAACTTTTTAAAGACACATATTAAGTCTTTTCAATGACATGGCAGAGAGATGTTTGGAAGTGTTTATGGAACACTTTTCTGTTTATGGTGGTTTATTTGATTTATGTTAGAAAATTTTAAAAAATGTGCTCATTTGATGTGAAAAAACTTAGTCCTTAATTGAGAAAAATTTCACTTCATGGTGACAAAAGACATAGTATTAGGTCATATTGTTTCATTTAAATAAATTAAAGTGGATAAAGCAAAATTGTTATAATTGACAATTTACTTGCTCCTAAAACGATAAAAGAAGTAAGATCGTTCTTATGGCATGCATGATTTTATAGGAGATTCATTATGAACTTTAGTGCTATATCTAGACCTATGTGTCATCTCCTAAGTCAGGATGTTCCCTTTGTGTGGAATGATGCATGTCATGAGCTTGTAATATTGCATATTTAATGGCCTCATTACATGAATTTTAACTCAACTTTGTATTTAATTACTTAGAGTTAGTTGAATTTATGAATAATGTCAAAATTTTGTTTTTGCAGGTAATCATATGATAAATAATGGCTTTCAGAACCTTGTAACTAAGTGTGGATAAGTGGTGAAGAGATGGACACATTACATGAGGATTAGGAGGTTTTAAAGTGAAAGAAATCAAGGAGGTAGCAGTACTTAGTATCATAGGTACCGGTATCTAAGCCTACTAGAATTTTGGTACCGGCACCTGCACCTGCACCAATTGGTGTTTTGAAGTAAGCAATAATTGAGACCAAGTGACTAGAAATTTTGAGAGCTTGGAGTGGTGGGATTTCTTGAATAGAATAGAAGATTCTTTTCAAGAGTTTTCTAGACAAAATATAAGATAAATTCAAATGTAAAATAGTCATCCTTTAGCTTGAGGATCAGAACATGTGGTTAATCATCTAGTTTATTATACTTGTATTTTATAACTCAATTAACTCCCGTGTCAACAGCAAGTTAATCGGAAGATAAAGATGGACTGTGAGAATTAAGCACATGATTTCGATGCCTTTCTAGAAGTGGACAAGAATTGCCTGTGCCGAGATTTAACTTATCTACAAACGAGCAAGTGTTTCTACAAGGCATCCAACCATGACATTAATGTTCCATTCTTTAGATAAAGCAAGATAATAGTGAAGATTGAAATGTATCATGCAGATATTGCCTAGGTATTTGCCCTGAACCAACAGGTTTTTTCATGCAAGAGTCATCTGTGACATAGAAAGAACCCATGGTTAGACAAGGTACCTTAGCTTTGCTAGATACATTCAACCATTCAATGAAAAAGTGAAATATAAAGCATTAAAGCATAAATGGATTATACAAATATAACTCCCGGATAATTTCTACATATTCATCACCTCTTACTAAAGAGTGAATGAGGAATTACTCACTCGTCATGGCTTGGATAAAGCCAAAAGAGTGAGTGATGCTCATCCCTCCAAGTAGAGAACTTACAAAGTAAAGTACAATAAATGAGGAGCCGATCTTCACCAAAGAATAAGTGAATCACGTTCCACCCTTCACGGCTTTGGTAAAACTCTAGAAAAGTGGAAGAGTTTCAATCCTCTAAGGAAGAAGGAAGCTCTAGCAATGGAAGTGAAATAAAGTAGAAGAAAGCTAGTTACTTTGGAGGGTTTCCACCACAACCAAAATATGAGCTATCTCTCTTGATACTTGTAAATAAAAGCAAGTACAACTACAAGGGGAGTCTAAGCCTCCATCATGGTTGTCACAACATGAATGTAAAGACTTAGCACAAGTAAATAAAAGACTTCAACTACAAGGGTAGTCTAAGCCTCCATCATGGTTGATACAAATGGAAAATGAAAACATAAACAAGAAATGTACAAGAACTAGCTCTCTACCCTACTTTTCAAGAGAAAAGGATTCTCTATTTTTTGTCCCCCTTGAAGCTCCCACAATGGAGCTATTTATAGGCAAGGAAGAGGAAGGGGGTGAAGGAATAGTGTTTGCCCCCCATGTCCCAGTGGAAAGCCAACAACTCTACAGCCAATCAGTGAGGGACGTTCGAACATGATCTATCGTTCGAACGTTGTGTTGTTTTTGCTTTAAGGGTGTTCGAATGCCAAATAGGGTCTGAACCCCCCTACTCAAGTGGCCTGTGGTCTCTGTGATGGTTACTTCCATACATCTTGAACAACTCTGGCTCTACACTCAGCAACTTGGTCCTTAGTAACTCATGACAACGTTCGAACGTGGAGTGGCGTTAGAACATTGTACTCAAGTACTTCTGTGGTTCTGCTTTCTTTGCTGCAACACTCCAATAGGTCTTAGTAGTCTAGTCTTCTTAGGTTTCTAGAGCACGTTCGAACATGAGTGGGCGTTTGAACGTGGTACTCAAGTAACTCAGGATTTTTCTTTTTTGACTGCAACACATCATGTCTCAGCAACCTGGTCCTCAATCACTTCAGGGGAATGTTCGAATGTTGATCCACGTTCGAACGTTCTTGCTTTGTGCCAAGCTATTCCAATTTTGCCCCTTTATCCACTGGTGTTACATCCAAGTGTGATATTTGTTGTCCTTGAGCTCTTGTTCACTTTAAGACCTGAAATGTCATTACTTAAACTCCATCAAAGCACAATTAGTCCCAAAAAGGCATAGTAAAATGCTAACTTTAAGCACTAATCACATCCCCCTTACAATCTACTTGTAGAAGATCCTACTGGAAGTTTTATACCGGTTGGTTTTGCTCATGTCACACATTGAATTTCCATAAACCCGAGGAGTGAGTTTAAAGGGAGAAGAAAAGTAAGTGAAAGGTCATTAAGTTGGATAAATTGGTTTCTCTTTCATTTCCCAAGTTTTCCTAAAATTTTTCAAGCCACTTTTCTTCCATTTTTAGCCTATTTCTTCAAGGTTTCTAAACCCCCCCCCCTTTCGACATCCTTCCCACCTATTTAAAAGTTGTTTTACACACTTAACAAGTCTTTTAATTCTTCATAAAATTTTGACATAACCTCCTTTGTTTCCAAGCCTTTTTCTCACCTAATATTCACAATATTGCATATGCATTATTATATCACAACCCACTGTCACTCGGTGGCCACAATCTATGTAAATTAAACATACATCCCTTATTCTCAACATACACATCTAATTGTCCCAATATACACATATGATAGTCATTACATACAAATATCCTACATATCAATTGGATTTACACCCATACACTTTTAAATGACTCAAGGTCTATAATCCATTACTTTTCTAAATTGAAATACAAGTCATTTGGGCTTATATCCATACATAAAAAATATGCCCAAAGGCCAAATATCCATTCAAGTCCCTTTTCCCTCCTTTCTTTAAGACTTCCTCAAGTCTCAAGTATCGGGAGCCTCATCTGTAATATGATATCCCACGAATGGGTCAGCTCAACTACTAGTATGACAAAGTGCTAATACTAGGAACAAATTTAATGCGTGAAATTTGCAAGTGTACATTTTTAAAAGCTACAATCTTGTAATCCCTTAATGCTATGCAATGTCAATATGCATGACATACTCATGCAACTCTATGCCAGCCCGCGAGTACTGTCAATGGCCAGATTTTGTGTTTTTCACCACAGGATCTACACCCTCATAATGCATAGCACCAAGTGCTCAACCCACACTATGTTCCAAAGATTCATGTATGCCAAGATGCCTTGATTTTTTTCAATGTGAATTCTATGAAACATTTCATTAAACACCTTATCTACACAAAAGTGAAGCACCATTCAATGGATTAAACATATGATCAAGTTTTATATTCATTACTAATTAGCACAAAAACATTACATAGACCATGTGCTAATCATCTCTTTTTTGCTTGCTTTTGGGGATTGAATGTTTAGTATTGCACTACGTGAGCTATTAACGAAGATATTTTATCTTTGCAGGAAAAGATGTGATAAATAATGCTTCTTAAGATCTTCCCAAATATGTTGAGGTGAATGAGGATGAAAGGATGGCCTGTGGATAGCTCAGGATATCACAAAATCAAGAAATTAGAAAATCAAGCAAACTGTATCGGTACGCTTAGGCCTTGGGAGTTCGATGTGCCGGTATGCGTACCAATACGCTTTGCTGAATCTATCCAAATCCTACATATCATCCTCTGTTGCTTTGAGGGTCACACCATCATATCTACCACACTTCTCTGACATGGTCACAACACTATTCATCCTTTTCACACCTCTTTTTGGAGCCATGGTGATCAATGAGGAGAGAGGAGAGAGAGAAGTTGGGTGTGCAGACAAGGTCTGCACTCCCCTATCCTACCCATTGCTCTTATAGACCTATGGATGGAGATCACATCTGTAGGCTAAGCCATCACTCCATGGACGTTTATGGCAAAGGAAGATTCCATTATTCAACATTTACATACACTACACAGATATAAAGAGAGAGAGAGAGTCTGGAGAAGATGATAAATAGTGTTCTAGAGAGATAAATTGAGATTTTTATATTTTCTTCAATACATTATCTTGTAATCTCCTGTAAGAATCTTTAGAGCTTCATTAAATGCCATTAATGCCATTAATGTAAAATGGGTATTCATTACTTTCACTTATAGCTTATGTTTGCTTACATTTAGTTACTCAAGAACTTCATTCCTTTGCAATGTATTCTCATTTCATTGTTAATTTCATCCCAAGCATGAGTAGCTAAATCCTTTAGTTGGCAAAACCAAGAGGAACCTCCACTTGGGGATGCCATTTCAACTCATTCTCCTCCCTTCTTTTAGAGTTCAATGGTTCGGTTTAACTGGGTTGATGGTGGATAAGTTGGTGAGTCTTTGATATTCCATAGGCCTAGTCACGGTTTATGCTTAGATACTCACCCATCTTATCCCTAGCTTCCCACGAATCAATTGAACAATTATACTTTATTGGAGGAGGGATTCGAGTTGATATGGTATCCTTATTGGAGTGACCTCTTGGATTAGCCAACATTTGTTTCTCATTTCATTTTCACCAAAACACACTTCACCAAACAACTTTCAACAACAAAAGATTTTACATTTTCTTTCACCCAAAAATCACCTTCCCTTTGGTTCACACCCTTCCCCATGGAAATGACCTTGGAGTACCTCCAAGTGAAACATGATCCACAAAAATCTCCTTGCACTTGGGGAGTATTTTTGTTCATACACATAACACATTTCCACCATCCCATTTTTTCCACCCCCTTGCCCTTTCTTTTGACAATACTTAAGGGGAAAGTGACATTCTCCTCCATCCATATAAAATGCATTTTAAGGGATGATATTTAGGGGTTAGAGATAACAACGAAATTAACCAAGCATTTTTGGCACTGTTGTAGGGGAAGGCAAGTGTCAAATCGAGAAGGTGATTTCCAGACGACAAAGGTAAGTCCCGTGATTGTCATCATGGGCTGAGGTACGTTGTCTGTGTATATATATCCTCGTTTGTGTATAATTTGATTTGCAGATAGCTTACTGCATGTGGGAAAGGGACGAACGAAACCGATTGGTTAGACAACCCTTAGACCCTGACATGAATATTGACCAAAACCCACCCGAGGATGCATGTGATAGTTTTGATAATCTTGGTGCCAATCCAAATGCTCAAAGGGGTGGGGGAATGCCCGAACCTAGAATGCCAAATGTTCCAAGGGGTGGGGGAGTTTCCAAACCTAAAATGCCTAATCCACAGATGCAATTTCCCCCTCCTATGAATGACGGGAATAAAATCCCAATAGACCCTCCGACGAGGTCTATAAGGGATTTCCTTCAACCAACCCGTAGCACCACACCCTCTTGTATCCATTTACCGGTCCAAGCTCATCTTTTCCAAGTTAAGCTAGGGATGTTGCAACTACTTCCTACATTCCATGGGATTGAAAAGGAAAATCCCTACATGCACATAAGGGAGTTTGAGGATATAGTTACAACCTTCAACGCTAACTATGCTATGGATGACATAGCCCGACTGAAATTGTTTCCTTTCTCCCTCAGTGATAAAGCCAAATCATGGTTGTATGCCTTGCGACCTCGGTCCATTACCTCTTGGGCTCAAATTTTCTCTGAATTCTTGAAATTCTTTCCCGTTCATAGAACCACTGCTATAAAAAAGAAAATTCAATTTTTTTCTGAGAAGCCCAATGAGAAATTTTATCAATGTTGGGGTCGCTACAAGGATTTGATACAATCCATACCACAACATGGCTTTGAATCATGGCAACTGGTAAGTTTCTTCTACGAAGGAATCACACCAAGCCATAGACAATTCATTGGCATGATGTGAAATGGTGAGTTCTTGAACAAAAACCCTAATAAGGCCCTAGACTACTTTAGTACACTGGCCCAAAATGCACAATCTTGGGACATTAGGGATCCCAATGATGTATCTAGGACGTCCTCGGGTAGTAGTCAACCACAAGGGTTGAGAGTCTTGAAGTCAATCGCATACATGAGGTGTCTAATGTTTCTAGTATTGTGGAGGGATGTGTAATCTGTGAGAGTGTAGAGCATTCCACATCGGAATGTCCTAACATTCTAGCACTTAAGGAAACATACCATGAGCAAGTCCATGCATTCAACCAACCAAGGCAATTATTTTCTCCCAATTCGAACACCTACAATCCAGGGTGGAATAATCACCCAAATTTCAGTTGGAGAAATGAGAACCCCATTCCTCACTATTCATCTCCCATGCCTTCCAAGCAAAACCAATACCATAGCCAAGGGCAAGCATCTAGCTCTCAATACTCAAGGACCAATCCACAAGGGTATCAGTCAAACCCGCCACCATAAAATTTTTCTCCAAGTCCTCCTTCACAAAGTTTTTCTCAAGGACCATCCAATCCATCCACATACCAACCTCCTCACAAAAGGAATTTAGAGGATATGGTTTATTCCTTCATTCAAAACCAAACCGCTATCAATAACCAAAATGCCATAGCCATCAATGATATAAAAGCCTAACTCACAAAGTTGACAAACTCCATAGGGCCATCTCAACAAGAAAAGGGGAAGTTCCCTACTCAACCACAAGAGAACCCTAGGGGTCAACACGTTGTTGAGTCATCAGAGTCTTTGAGAGAGAGTTGCAAGCAACTCAAAGCTATCACCACCCTCCGTAATGGCAAAGAAATTGACAAAACTAGTTTGCCAATGGTCCCACCCAAAAGGAAAAGATATCTTGAGTGACGCCAACAAGGGTGCAGCGAGTGAAGGGAAAGAAAGAGAGGTTCTTGAGAAAGAAAAATTAATAGATGATTGTGTATTTATTCCTCCCATGCTTGCCCCTTTCCCGAGTCATTTGAAGCCACCTATCAAGTTGGCTAATTATGCTGATATTTTGGAAATGTTTTAGTAGGTGAAGATTAACATTCCACTCCTCGACATCATCAAGCAAATCCCATCTTGTGCTAAAATTTTGAAGGATCTATGCACGGTGAAAAGGAGATTGAATATCCACAAGAAGGCATTCCTCATAAAACAAGTGAGCTCAATATTGAAGACCAACACTCCTCCAAAATTCAAAGACCCCGGTTGTCCAACCATAGCCATCACCATTGGAAATTATTGAGTGGAGCAAGCACTCCTCGATTTAGGGGCAAGTGTGAATCTTTTTCCCTACTCGATGTATCAACAGCTTCAACTTGAGGAGTTGAAGCCCACCTCAATCACGCTTCAATTGGCAGATTAGTTGAAAATGTCTTAATCCAAATTGATAAATTTTACTTCCCTTTCGATTTCATTGTGCTTGATACACATCCTGTTGCAAACCTTAGCTCCCAAATTTCCATAATACATGGAAGACCCTTCCTTGCTACATCTAATGTTGTGATAAATTATAGGAATGATCTAATGATGTTGGCATTTGGGAATATGACAATGGAGCTTAATGTATTCAACTTGGCAAAGTAACCGAGTGATGATGAGGAAGTAAGTGAGATCAATAGAATCAACACTTTGGTTGAGGAACACTTGGAGCTGGAGGGGATTTTCAAATTCAAGGAAGAAGGAATTTTGGATCTTGATAATTACGATGAACAAGAGGAGGTAGAAGATTTGAAAGGTATAGATAGGTGAATCCCTACATTCGAAGAGTTACCCCAACGAGGAAAGAAATTTTTTCATCGGATTAACAGAAGCCCAACTTGGAGTTGAAGCCCTTGCCTTCCCATTTGAAGTACGCCTATCTTGGAGAAGGGGAAACATTTTCGGTGGTCATTAGCTCTACATTGAACATAGAACAAGAAAAAGAACTATTGGAGGTGTTGAGAAAGCATAAAGGAGCAATAGGGTGGACGCTTGACAAATTTTCTTGTTGTTTCCTAAGCAATAAACATCACCTTTTAGCATGTATAGTATATGAATAAAGAGGAGTGTCACTCTCCTAGGGATGATGTCAAAAGAAAGGGCAACAGAATGGTGGATGAATGAGATTTCAAATGTGAGTATGTGTGAACAAAAGTGCTCCCCAAGCGCAAGCAGACTTTCACGGATCGTGTTTTACTTGGTGGTATTCCAAGGTCGTTTCCACGGGGAAGGAAGTAAATCGAGGGGAAGGTGATTTTGGGAGAAAGAAAGTGTAAAATCTTTGATTGTTGGAAGTTTCTTGGTGAAGTTGTTTTGATGCTAGTAAAATGAGAAATAAATGTTGGCAAATCCAAGAGGTCACTCCAATAGGAATACCGTCTCAACTCAAAACCCTCCTCCAATAGAGCATGAATGAATGATTGATTCATGGGAAGCTAGGGGTAAGATTGGTGAGCATCTAAGCATAAACCGTGACTAGGCCTACGGAATATCAAAGACTCACCAAGTTATCCACCCTCAACCCAGTCAAACCGAACCATTGAACTCTGAAAAGAGGGGAGGAGAATGAGTTGAAATGGTATACCCAAGTGGAGGTTCCTCTTGGTTTTGCCAACTAAGAGATTTAGCTATTCATGCTTAAAATAAAGACAACAATATGATGAGAAGACATTATAAAAAAAAATAAAGACTAAAACTAAGCATAAACGAATTGCATAAATTTAACTTCCGGATAACCACCTCTTACTAAAGATTGGATGAGAAACTACTCACTCTTCATAGCTTTGTTAAAACTAGAAAAATGAGTGATGCTCATCCTCCAAGTAGAGGAGTTACAAGGTAACACATTTTACACAATGAGCTGATTTTCGACAAAGAATGAGTGAATCACGTTCCACCCTTCACGGCTTTGGTAAAGCTCTAGAAAAGTGGAAGAGTTTCACTCCTCTAATGGAAGAAGGAAGCTCAAGCAATGGAAGAAAAAGAAAGCAATAACACAATAAAAGAAATCAATACTTAAAGTAAAAGAAATCAATAAATTAAAAGGAAGCAAGAATACAATAAAAGAAAGCAATACTTAAAGCAAGCTATAAGCAATAAGGAAAACAATAATACTTTTGGAGGGTTTTCCACTACCAAAAGATGAATGCATTACAAGTCTTAAGGGGTGGTATTTATAGGCAACAAGGGAGGGTGAAAGTCTTGTTAGGTGGCCTTGAATCTTGTTAGGTGGACTTGAAGAGTCTTGTTAGGTGGACTTGAATCTTGTTAGGTGGACTTGAAGAGTCTTGTTAGGTGGACTTGAAAATCTTGTTAGGTGGCCTTGAATTCTTTGATCCTCCTTTGTTTTGAGCTTTGATAATTGGCACCCCAGTAGTTTGTAGCTTTGACGCACAAAATCCTAAAAAAGAACAACAATTAATGCATTATCCTTTATTTACACACTAATTCTAATTTGATTTATTTTGACTAGTTTAACTTTATTCAACTAACACAATTTACCTATTAAATTATGCCTTAATTAGGGTTAATCAGTGGACCATTGTGGATATTAAGGGAATAAGCCCTCTTATTTGCACCCACTGCATATATCTTGAGGAGGATTCCAAACCTTCCCAACAACCACAAAGACGGTTAAATTCCATCATGAAGGAGGTGATGAGGGATGAGGTTCTGAAACTACTTGATGTGGGGATCATTTTTCCAATCGCTGATAGTAAATGGATTAGCCCCACACAAGTAGTACCTAAGAAATCCAGAGTTACGGTGGTTGAGAATGACTAGAATGAGCTTATATCTATGAGAGTGATCACCGAATGGAGGGTGTGCATTGATTACTGAAAGCTAAACGCTGACACACAAAAAGAACACTTCCCATTGCCATTCCTCGATCAAGTTCTAGAACGAGTAGCGGGGTATTAATTCTACTACTTTTTAGATGGATACTTTAGCTACAATCCGATTGAGATTGCTTTAGAGGATCAAGAGAAGACCACTTTCACGTGCCCCTATGACACCTTTGCCTACTGTCGTATGCCATTTGGATTATGCAATGCTCCGGGGACGTTTCAACGCTGTATGATGGGGATTTTCAGTGACTTGGTGGAAAAGATAGTGGAGGTCTTTATGGATGACTTTTTGGTATTTGAGAATTCATTCGAGGGATGTTTGGCAAACTTGGAGAGAATTCTAATAAGATGTGAGGAGAATAATCTAGTCTTGAATTGGGAAAAGTGTCACTTTATGGGGACGAAAGGAATTGTGCTTGCTCATATAGTCTCGACAAGGGGTATTGAAATCGATAAATCCAAGGTGGAGGCCATCTCTAACCTCCCCACGCTAGGAGCCATCAAGGGCATCCTGTCATTTTTGGGTTATGCAGGTTTTTATCGTCAATTCATAAACTTTAGTGCACTGGCCCGACGGCTAACCAACCTACTGTCTAAGGAGGTCCTATTTTAGTGGTCAGATGATTGTGAGGCATCCTTTCAAAAACGTAAAAGCATGCTAGTCACTCCTCCGATCATGCGACCACCCAATTGGGATCTACCTTTTGAGTTGATGTGCGACGAAAGTGATTACGCGATCGGCGTAGTGCTCGGTCAGATGGAGGAAAATAGACAATATATGATATACTATGCTAGCGAAACACTTAGTGAGGCTCAGATGAATTACACTACTTTTGAGAAAGAGTTGCTAGCAATAGTGTTTGCTTTAGGTAAATTTCGTTCTTACATCATTGGTTCGCCTATTGTTGTCTTTTACTGATCACTCTGCTTTGAAGTAGTTGTTATATAAGTAGGATGCAAAATTGAGACTCATTGGGTGGATACTCCTCCTATAAGAATTTGACTTGACGATCAAGGACAAGAAAGGAGTTAAGAACGTGGTGGCGGATCATTTATCCCGGCTTGTGGTGTAAGAGGCCGATCATTTATCCCAGCTTGTGGTGCAAGAGGCCGACGAGCACATTCCTATCCCTGACTTTTTCCCTGATAGGCATTTGTTTTCAATTCATTCAGTATGTTTGTGGTATGTTGATATATGTAACTATCTTGCAATAGGACAGATACCACTGCAATGGAGCCCAAAAGATCAAAGATGATTTATGGCGGACGTGAAGTACTTATACTTTGACAACCCATATTTGTTCAAGTATTGCCCCGATCAAATCATAAGGAGATGCATACCTAAAAATGAACAGCGGGACGTCCTTGTATTTTGTCATTCACAAGCTTGCAGTGGACATTTCTCAGCAAAAAAGACTTCGGTCAAAATTCTTCAATCAGGTTTTTACTGGCCCTCTTTTATCAAAGATTATGTTTTGTTTTGTAAGGGATGCGACAGATGCGAACGGTTGGGTAGTGTGACCTAAAGAAACATGATGCCCCTTTCACCAATACTTGTCATAGAAATATTTGACTATTGGGGCATCGACTTCATGGGTCCTTTCCCTATGTCATTTGGTTATTTGTACATCCTCCTAGCAGTGGACTATGTGTCCAAATGGGTGGAGGCTATCTCGACCAAGACTAATGACCACTAGGTCGTAGTCAAGTTTATAAAAGAGAATATCTTTTCGAGATTTGGGATGCCTCGTGCAATGATTAGTGATGGTGGATCACATTTCTGCAATAGGCCATTTGCATCTCTATTGTTCAAATATGGCGTCACTCATAAAGTATCCACTACCTATCACCCACAAACAAATGGCCAAGCCGAGCTAGCCAATAGGGAGATCAAGAACATTTTAGAAAAAATGGTCAACCTAAATAGGAAGGATTGGTCCAAAAGATTGACCGATACCCTATGGGCATTCTACACTGCCTTTAAAGCTGTTTTGGGCATGTTTCCCTATCGGCTTGTCTATGGAGAGGCTTGCGACCTGCCAATTGAAATGGAACACAAGGTCTATTGGGCCATTAAAACTTTAAATTTCAACTTGAGAATGGCTGGTGAACATAGGAAGTTGAAAATGAATGAGTTGGAAGAGATTCGACGAGATGCGTATGAGAGCTCCAAAATCTCAAAGGAATGGGCGAAGATCTTTCACGATAATTCCATTGTACTGAAATCATTTTGGCCTGATCAAAAAGTGCTCTTATACAATTCTCGCCTCTCAATTTTCCAGGGAAAACTCCTATCCCGTTGGGATGGCCCCTATCTTGTCAAGGTGGCCTACCCCAACGAAGCTGTTGAGATTACAAACCCCAAAGATAGCCAAAACATTCAAGGTCAATGACCAAAGACTTAAGCCATTCTTCGAGTGTTTTGAAGGGAAAGAAGTGGTGGAGGATTTAACGGATCCGGTATATCTGGACTTGGTCGAGGAGTAGCTAGTGTTTATGCTTTCTAGTGTACAGTTGCTTTTGTTTACCTATGTTATTTTTCTCTTATGTTACTTAATTTCTTTGGTTGTATAGTATTGGTTTTCTTAAGTTCAGATCTTGGTGCTTTTGTCAAAAGCTAATTTGTGAGGTGCTCTCTAATCCTACTCACCTTATTACTATCCTTCATTGCATATCGTATTTTTTTTGTTGCATTGAGGAAAATGCATGATTCAAGTTGGGGGGTGAGGTGCACCATTTGCATGATACACCAATGTTGTTGGAAAAAATTTTGTGATAACAGATTTTTGTTTGCATTAGTGAAAAATATGTGAAAATTTTGAAAATTTTTGATGAAAAATATCTAAAAGTTGATCTGTATTCCCTTATGAAGAGTGTGTGGGTTGGATGACATATTTATCATTGTTGTGAACCTTGAGCACATGAGCATACCATGGAAACTGACCCTATGCATGAGTATCACATATGTGTTGATTTTTAAACTCAACTGTATGTGACCTTTGAATGTGTAATTTCAGACATTTATGGATTAGATTCATATTTTAGCTTGACATAAGTAGTGGAGATGAGTAAGAACCCATGTGAGCTTTAATGCCAATCCTTGTTTGGAGGGAACTTACGTTTACTCAAAGAACAATTTTTTCAATGTCAAATTTGTTCAATAGTCTCATCATACTTGTTTTGGTTAGGTGCATTTGGATAGTAGACTAACTTGTTTCGATTATACAATGCCATCCCATATATACCTAGAAGTGATATTAGGCCATCTTTGAAATACTTTGAGCCTTAACCCTTTTCTTGTGCAAAGATTATCCCTAGTGCCGTGATTGAGCCTAATTTAAATTCGTTTCTATGCCACACATTTGACCAAGCCAATGAAAATAAGAAATATCCACCTTAACTAGGTTGTTCCTTGAAGCTAAATATGAGTGATTGCGAAAAGTAAAGGAAGGGTGGTGTGGAAACTCAAACAAAGGGATGAATGATGTTGCAACTCAAAGAGTTCAATGGAAAAGAATGGAAATCCAAGAAAATGAAGAAAATGGGTGAGAAGAAGAAAAGAATGAACAAAAGAAAAGGAAAATGTCAAGGAAAAGAAAGAAAAGAAACAAAGAGTGTGGTGATGGTGTTAGCCTAGAAATCCCATAAAAAGGGAGATCTTTTTGAAATAAAGGTCATTCACTCGGAACAACCCTATTTGTCATCCTATATCCTTCATTTCACTTACCTCATTACCACCCCAAGGCCTCATTACAACCCTTGAAAGTCCTAAATGATCTAGACAAAGCATAGGGGAAGCATATTTTTAAAAGAACAAGAGAAGTTGGTTTAGCTGTTTAATGCCCTAGCATTCCTTTAATGAGATTATGCCAAGGTTATTTTATTTTTCATATATGAACTTCATTTTTTGGATTGCAGGTGAGTACACTTTGTTTTGAACACAAGATTCTATCTCACATGTACACATGGAGGGCATACCGGGAGAACTAGAGTGCATTTCATTGTTTAAGAGTGACCCTCAGTGAGTTTTGCATTGAAACTGAATTTGGCAAGCTATTCGAATGTAAATTATGTTGCGTAAATGCTCAAATTACTTGTCTAATTCACACACACATGAGTTGAAAATGAATTTGTAGGTGCATACTTTAGACTAGTATTTGAGACTATGATTTTACTTATGTGTGCTTAGTTCAATCATCAGAGAAATGTGTTATATAGTTCCATACCTGCAGAATAGGGGAATATTGCTCAAGTTTTTAATATTTCGGATGAATTAGGAATACCCATGTTATTAATTATGTGATTTTCATTTTGGGTGTTAGTTTTGATAGTTAAAGTTAGAAATCCATTCCTTGTACAATGAATGCATCAAAATTTTAAATCACATTGCAATTTCGGTAATTAATTGGGCATGATGGCTCAAATTGTGGTTTACAAGTGGAGTACATGTTTAGGGTGGAGTAGAGGTCACAAAGAGAATGTTAGGATGTATAGGGGAGGTCTTAAAATGAAAAAAGAAGTGGTAAGGGTTGCCCAGCAGGAATTCTTTTGCAACTAAAGCAAACCATACCGGTACGCTGAAGCCTTTGGAGTGCGATGTACCGGTACGCTTTACCTGGAATTCCAAAAGTTAGGGTTTTTATTTGATTTCTTTCGGGCCCCTTTCAGTTCCCTCTTAAACTACACCCCCCTTTTCCATTGTTCCCTCACCCGAACTCTCCCTTAGACTTCCAAATCCCTTTCATCTTCCTTCAACCCTTCAAATACTCTCCCTTGTGCTGTGATTTAGGAAAATCAAACCTTGGAAACCCTAGGTGCCAAAAGTTTCTCAAGCCTTTATTTCCTTTCAATTCTCAAATTCTCCTAAAATCTCTCACATAGCTCATCCTGCAATGATTCCCCAAGATGCTATGGACTTGATTGAAGGTCTCCTCTTAACTTTCTTCGCTTTTCTGACAATGGGGGCACTGTTGCTATGCATGGCCTGAACTAAGAGGCCCAAACTCGACAACCCTCAACCCGAAGGGCCAAGCGAGAACCAAGGAGACCAAGGGAAGAAGGCAAGGCATGCGGCACGAATGAAATTGATCCAGGATAAAAATGTGACTTGTGAAAGGTACCTTGATCACATTTCCCTTACCCCAAGGAACAAAGTTGTTCGTATCATTGAGGCACATGGTATGAAATTTTGGTTTGAACCGGTTGATGGTTTTAATTTGCCAATGTGTAGAGAGTTTTATCAAACTCTTAGGGTGGCGGATGTGAATGAGGTGGAAGTATTGAAAACGAATGTTTGGGGTAAAATGTTTGTGGTGACCCCCTATGTTATTACAACATTTCTAGGGAATTATTAGAGGCCACCAAATTTTCCACCACCCTATCCTCATAGCAACATCTAATCTAAGAAAATTTCTAAATTTGTAGAATTCATGTATGAGGACCCTAGTAAATTCAAGGGACTTGTTCAAAGTGGGGGATTGAAACATTCATATGGACTGTTGAATAAGCTTCTTCATTACAATCTTTTACCAAGGGGTTCCGAAAAGAAACCAAATCTTGAAAAGCTAGGTCTGTTGGACATTGTTATGTCAGGGAAAACTATTGACTTTGCCCTTGTGATATGGGAAGTCATGAAAGACTTTGCCAATACACAGAAGCCCGCGACAAATTTGTCGTATAGGAATTTGGTAACTCGAATGTGCATGCATTTTGAAGACTTTTGTGTTTGATAAGCTATCTCCCCTAGACACTGGGGCAATTGGTAGGACTAGTAGCAAAAAGAGAAAGGCAATGAGTCGGGGGAAATGAGCTAAGATAATGGGTTCTGATTCTGGGGTCTCTGGACCAGCTTCATCCACTGGCCCATCCACAGTCGCACCGGAATGTTCTATCCCTCAACGCCTCAATGCATTGGAGACTACGGTCCATGGGATTGAGGTATCTACGCAGACCATGGCGGCGATGATGAATGAGCTATTTGCACACACCTTCCCCGAGAGGACTATCCCAGGAGGACCCCCACCACCTATTGCTGGCCCTTCTATGTCTATTCCCTCCGCCTCGATAGTGGTTGAGGTGGAGGAAGATGAGGATGATTTTGAAGAAGATGTGGAGGGTGGAAGCGACTATGATGAGGATGATGCCAGTGATGATGATGATGATGATGATGGGGGCGAGGAATAGGTTGTTGTAGTTTTTGTTCTTTCGCTTGTATTGGAGGGTATGTAATTAGAATGGATTCATTGGTCTGGTAGAAGAATCCATATGTTTTAGGCCATTTTGTTCTTTTTGATGATTGAATCCTTGTACTCCAACTTCAAAGCATAGTAATGAAAGAAACCACAGTTTTTGTTTAATCTTGTCCAATTTTATTGTGATAATTGCTTTATGATTTTTATATTTTGATTGATTGGGTGAATTGCTTGTTTAAATGGAGTGTTCTATGTTATACTTGTTATCTTGTTGTGGGACATAAATTTTGCTAAGAGACTAGCAAAACTCAAGTTAGGGGGTGTGATTAGCACAAAAACACTGCATATACCATGTGCTAATCATCTCTTTTTCACTTGCTTTTGGGGATTGAATGTTTAGAATTGCACTACGTGAGCTATTAACGAAGATAGTTTATCTTTGCAGGAAAAGATGTGATAAATAATGCTTCTTAAGATCTTCCAAAATATGTTGAGGTGAATGAGGATGAAAGGATGGCCTGTGGATGACTCAAGATATCACAAAATCAAGAAATCAAAAAATCAGGCAAATCGTACCGGTACGCGTACCGATACACTTTATTGGAGGAGGGATTCGAGTTGAGATGGTATCCCTATTGAAGTGACCTCTTGTATTAGCCAACGTTTGTTTCTCGTTTCATTTTCACCAAAACACACTTCACCAAACAACTTTCAACAACAAAAGATTTTACATTTTCTTTCACCCAAAAATCACCTTCCCTTTAGTGCATATCCTTCCCCGTGGAAACAAACTTGGAGTACCTCTTTGTAAAACACGATCCACAAAATCTCCTTGCGCTTGGGGAGTATTTTTGTTCATACACGTAACACATTTCCCCAATCCCATTTTTTCCACCTCCTTGCCCTTTCTTTTGACACCACTTAAGGGGAGAGTGACATTCCCCTCCATCCATATAAAATGAATTTTGAGGGATGATATTAAGGGGTTAAGGATACCAAGGAAATTAACCAAACAATTACTTTCACAATTTTTCAAAGGAACTACAAATACACAAACTACCAACTCATGTAATAAATCATAACTCTCAAACCACAAAAGTTTCTCTACATAAACATAAGCTAGAATATAATAATCCAACACATAAGCAATATATACCTTTACCATAGCAACAAATTGTCAAGAAACTAAAAAAACACAAAAGTACTTAAACCACAAATTCTAAGTTTTCAAAGCAACTACCAACTAAATGATTTTCTAACATCAAGTAAACACCTAAATTATCCAATAAACAAATAGAAAGACAAGAAAACTTAAATCTATTCCCAAGTTAGCAAAATGTCATGCCTAAAATAGTTTTTCTCAAACCAAGAGAGTTTTGTTCGCTTTATAGCTGAACCGATAGGTGAGAATATAGCTCTTGTTGAGAGGAACAACTTCTTACAAGGAAGTCTTGCAAGAATCTTGGCCTAGGAATGAGTATTGGTGGCTTGAAGCTTGAAGAACCTAGGGTTTTTCTTCCTTTTTCCTCCAAAAATGTGCACTCACCTTTTCTAGCCCAAAAAACTGATATTTTCACACTAACGGGGCTGTATTTAGAGTGGAGGGCAAAGGTGTAAAATGACCATTTTGCCCTTTATGAATCCGAGACCTTGTTACACTACAATTCATCCTAAAACGCCTCAATTTTGATATTTTATTTTAACCAAAGTTCTTAAAATTATTTTAAATGAAAATTTTAAAAATATAGATTTTTGCAAGTGTCTGGGTTTGGCTGGTCCCACCTAGGCCACCTAGGATATCCTTTTTGTCCAATTTTTGAAACTATTTTTGTTTAGACTCAAATTCGCACAGTATGTGTATTTTAACATTCTAAGCATGTTTCTATTCTATGAAATTGCCAAGTCAACTCGAAACCTTCCTCCAATGGTGCCTAGATGTGCGATTAATTCATGGAAAGCGTGGGACTAAATGGAATTGAGGATCCAAACATAACCTATGACAAGTCTATGGGATATCAAAGACTCACAACCATGTCCACACTCAACATAGTCAAACCGAATCATCGTATACCGAGAGGAGGAAAAAAGATGAGTTGAAATGGCAAACCAAGAGGAGGTCTCCCTTGGATTAGCTAACTTAAAAACTTAGCTACTCATAATGAAAGCAAAGACAATAATGTAATGGAAAGACATTGCAAAAAAATGAAGATTGAAGTTAAGTTAGTGGAAGAAAACATAACTATAGGAAAAGGGCATTTAATACCCATCTTAAAGCTTGAAAATGAAGAACTTGAGTGCATTAATGGTGAAAGCTAAAATGAAAGATTAAACTTGAAAATAAAATTGCAATGAATAGCATTAAAGACATTAAATGAAGCTTACCAGGTTCTTACAAGAGATTACAAGACAATGTATGAAAGAAAATGCAAAAATATTAACTTCTCTCTCTAGCACTATTCATCTTCTACCTTGGACTTTCTCTCTCTCTATATATTATAATGTATATTGCATAATAATCCAGAATGGCGTGTGAGACTTCCAAAAATGTCCATGGAGCCATCCCTAGCCTATATGATGTGATCTCAATCAATAGGGGGCTGAAAGGGATGGGTTGGTGCAGGCTAGGACAAGCCTAGCCTTTCTCTTTTGCCATGCCTCTTCTCTCTCCTCCTTATTAATGCCAAGGCCTTCGAAGTCCAAGTAGATGTGAGTGGAGGCCTGTGGATGTGTAAGGGATGTCAGGGGTGTAAATCCCGGGCAAATTTGAACTTTTTCTAAAAAAAGGGTAAAATGGTAATTTGTTATTATAATGTGTATTTAAAATACTCATGTTCTAGACCTCGGATGAGGAAATGGATATCGCCGTTGGGTTCATATCGTAAAACCTAGTTACCTTGTCAAATTTCATCTAATTTTGAGATAGTCAGATTTTTGCACGTCATTCGAGGCGACTGTGTGGCAAATGATATTTTAAAGGTCTCCAAAAATGAATTTTATTAAATTTCCTTAAAATTAATTTAAATTTCCAATAAAATTTATTTGGACTTAATCCAAGATTTAATGAATCATTTTGGGATGAAAAACGGACCCGAAAGTCAAAAATATGCGGTGCGATGTGGACCGCACATTTGCGACTATAAATAGGGACCTAAATCTGATATTTTGAAGAAATATCTTCATTATTCACCCAAGTGGCCGACCATAGAGAGAGAAGAGATAAAAAACTTAATCTTCAAGGTTTCCTCCTCTGATTCTTGAAGCTTCGTCGCTCGAATCAACTCGTACTAATAGTTAAAGTCGATCACTGCAATGAGGGCTACGTCTACGTATCAAAAAAAGTGAATTTCACTGAAGATCCAAGAGGGGACTTTGGAGAAATCAAAGGTTCTTGGCCTTTGGTTGGTTTTCATGGAGGTTCTACTACTTCCTACACGTTACAAGAGGTAGGGTTCTTCCTACTTTGGTTTTATTCCTATCTTAAGGGGCTGAAATTGTGACTATTTTTGGACTGAAATTGTGACTGTTTTTGGGCTGAAATTGTGACTGTTTTTGGACTGAAATTGTAAATGATTTTGGATGAAAAAATGGACTTTTTTGGGATAGAAAAGTGGACTATTTTTGGACTGAAAAGTGGACTATTTTTGCAGACTATTTTTGGGTCGTTTTGTGGGCTACTACATGGGTTTTTATGTGTTATATTGTGCTTTTGTAATTAAGTGTGTTATTGGCCAAAAAAAATTGTGTTATCACTTGCCTATGATTATGAAAGTGAAGATTTGGGAATATAATTTGTTTGGACAAATTTCTAGTTTAAGTTTTGTATGTGGAAGTTACTTATGTAATTTTCTTGAGACTTGGTATTATGTGGAAATGGTTGTTTAAATCACTTAATGTGATTTCTTGAGCTATGTGGTGACTTGGAATGTGTTATGTGATTATATGACTTGAGTGCCTTTAAGGTGTTTGAGAAAATGCCTATGTGAAATAAAGTGTTTTAATTGCATGAGATTATGCTATAACATGCTTGGATGATGTGGTGAAGTGAAATCATGGGCTTGTGACATGATTATGATTGGAAATGTAATTGTTGGTATATGCATGATATGATATATTGACATTGTGACAAATATGGTATCTATATGCTTAGAACATAACTTACCATGATATATTGAGATTGTTCATATATCATTCATAGCATATTGAACATTGTATCGTTGTGCATAGAGGCATCACATTCATGGGCATAAGTCATGAGTGTGGGTGTGTGAGATGCATGGTTGAAAGCAAACACCACATTTGGTGATTGATAAGTGGGCTCAATACCGTTGGACCAAGGTTCAACAGATTCGCATGGTTGCATGAAATAGAAAACTTGTGTCGAGTATAGCAAGAAGGGCTAGACACTCCCTCGGGTGAAAAACCCAATTACTGGTTCATACACTCCGATGATGAAAGTCCAAAAAGTGTAGATAGGCTTGCAGAGCCAGTGGTGTGATTCCAAAATTCGCTACCCATAAAGACACATGGTTTTGTTTATAAAATGGTCATTCGATGTGTAACATCCAACAAGTTTTGGTTTATAAACACATGAATTTTATTTCAAAGTGATCATTGGATGTAATTCATCAATGACGGATTTTATTACACATTGGCATTGCATTGTGTGCTGGGAGTTGGTGAAGACTCAGGTTATGATGCATGAGTGAGTTTCATCTCATTTAATAGCATGACATGGTAGAATTCCAACCTAGAATTGCATATTCTTACTTGGAATGTTGATGTGAATATGAAATGTTGAATGTGAACATTGCATGTGCACTTAGGTGGGGAGTAGCCTCTGTAGGAATTACTCTACTGGGTGTGGCTCATCCTATACGGAAAAATATTTCAGGTGCGGGATATACGCCGGTGGACGGCTCTCGTCCAGGGCCGCAAGGGTGAAGAAAACCGACTTGTGGCTTTTATAACTTCTTTTGCAAAACTAGACTTGTAATATAGTTTTGCCATGTAATGTATGTAAGAAAATTGTAATCGAGCTCATATGGATTGTTTTTAATATAACCTTGCATGTTTTTATATGAGTATGGATAAATGAACCCGGTGTGGTCATTGTTCCATATTGGACCTCAGATGAGTCAGATGATTATATAATTGCATAGGTTGTGTTTTGGGTAGAGTTTCCTGTACAAAGGAGACTCTGCTCGATTTTTTTTAAATTAAGGACCCCGATAAATGGGGCATAATGACGAGATATCGAGTTACTCGATATCCACGGGTATGTCTCGGGTTGATGGGTAGTCAACGGACCCCCGGATTTTGGGGCGTCACAAGGGGATTTGTTGGAGAAGTATAGGTGGGGCTCTCAAATGACAAGTTTGAGTTGTAGGCTATCTAAGCAATATGGGCAAAACCTTCTGGAAGGTCGACACAAACCTTCTAGAAGGTTTGTGCAGGAACAGTTAAATGAACAAACCAGTAGGCAAAACCTTTCGGAAGGTTTTGGCAGTAAGAAGATAGTCCAAGGTAAAACCTTCTGGAAGGCTTTCACCTAGACTGCATTTTTCTTGGTTTATTCACCCTCCAAGCCTTCCTTTAAGCTGTCCCCTCATCTTCATTGAATTCTATCACTTCAATAGAGGCTTAACTTGAATCATTTACATTATTTTTCCTGCATTTACACAAAACTCCATCAAAATGAAGATTATGTATTTCTCTCCAATATCATGACAAAAAACAAGTATAAACGGCATATTAGCATCAAGACAATGTCATGTTTTTGTGCTAATCAACCCACTTCCATTGGAATTGATCCTTTGACTTTCAATAGCACTTTGATCCCCTTGACTTCACTGTAATCTCCAATTGACTGGTTAATTTACCAAATACCCTGATTCAGTCAATTTGCCTATTTTAAATGATAAATTAATCAAACACTAGAAAACCAATCAAAGCGTAATATCAAGGGATAATTCATTTAATAGCTCTAAGATAATGTAATTCGCTATGCATAAAGAAATGCTACTTTTGATGACAAATCACACCCCAACCTATATCTTACTAGTCCCTAGTAAGAATAAAATCCTAAAACATAATAAAATAATTTAACAAAAAAAAACCCACTTTCGTAGAAGACATGATTACATTTAGCCTATGCAATAAGCCTTTAAACCCCTAATTTTTTCTTAGTGGACGAGTTTAGTCTGGTGAAGGTTTCCAATGAAGATACCTTTAAACTTCCCTTAATCTACCCAAAGCTTTGAATTTGTCATATGAATTAACCAATAATCAAACAAATAGGTCAAATAAAAACATGAAAAAATGCATACCAAGTCATTTATAGAATTCAAGGCTGCATAATAATATAAATAGATTGAACTTCCATTGAAACTAGTGTGTAGTTTGTAAATGACCTTTTATGATTAGACAATCAGTCAAAAATACCTCACTTCTCAACTATCCACTACTATCTTTGTTCTAGTTATCACCTACGTTGTACTTGACTTGATCCGAAATGTGTACACCCAAGTGCAGACGGTCAAGCTGTAGTAATAATCCAGTTAAGTCTGGAGTCGAATCCATAGGAAACTATGATTAGTGTTTTGAAGTAGCAGTGATAGGGACCAATTAACTGGAAACCTTGAGAGTTTAAAGTTATGGGATTTCGTGAATAGAATATAAGATTCTTTCCAAGAGTTTTCTAGACAAAATATAAGATAAATTCAAATGTGAAACAATCACCCTTTAGCTCGAGGATCAAAATATGTAAGTAATCATCTGATTTATTATACTTGTGTTTTATAACTCAATTAACTCTCATGTCAACAATAAGTTAATTGGAAGATAAAGATGGACTATGAGAAAGCACATGATTTCGATGCCTTTCTAGAAGTTTACAAGAATTGTCTGTGCCGAGACTCAACTCATCTACAAATAAGCAAGTGTTTCTACAAGGCATCCAACCATGGCATTAATGTTCCAGTCTTTAGATAAAGCACAATAATGGTGAAGATTGAATGTTGTCATGAAGATCTAGCCGAGGTACTTGCCTTGAACCAACAAATCTTTCTATGCAAGAGTCATCCATGACATAGAAAGATCTCACGGTTATACAAAGTACCTTAGCTTTCCTAGATACATTCAATCATTCAATGAGCAAGTTAAATATAAAGCATTAAAGCATAAAAGAAATGCACAAATATAACTTCGAAATAATTTATACATATTCATAACCTCTCACTAAAGAGTGAATGAGGAACTACTCACTCTTCATGGCTTTGGTAAAGATAGAAAAGTGAGTGATACTCATTCCTCCAAGTAGAGGAGTTAAAATGTGAAAGCATAATAAATAAAGAGCCAATCTTCAACAAAGAATGAGTGAATCATGTCTTACCCTCCACGGTTTTGGTAAAGCTCTAAAAAAGTGGAAGAGTTTCAATCCTCTAAGAAAGAAGTAAGCTCAAGCAATGGAAGTGAAAGACAGGAACAATAGAAGTAGAAGAAAGCTAGTCATATTTGGAGGGTGGCTTCCTCAACCATGAAATGGAGGGTTGCTTCCTCAACCAACATATTAACTAACTCCCTTGATACAAGCAAATATAACATACATCTAACTACATGAGTGGGTGTACAAGCCTCCATCAAGCTCTTGACTAGTTCTTGCTACAGTCTAAGCCTTACAAATCAAGTTCTAGCCTTTTACAAGAACTACCTTCTCCTTCAAAGGCTCTCCCAAGGGGAGTATTTATAGGCAAGGAGGAAAAAATGGTGGGGAGACAAGAGAGTGTGAAGGAATAGTGTATGCCGCCCAAGCCCAAGTGAAGAGCCAACTACTCTGCAGCTTGCTTATGAAGAACGTTCGAACATTGTGTGGCATTTGAATGTATCTTCTATCTTTGCTTCATGGGCATTCAAATGACAGATAGGGTCTGACCTTCTTACTCAAGTGGCCTGTGGTCTTCTGTGGAAACCTATTTCCACACTCCATACACATCTTGGTGCTTTGCACTCATCAGTCTGGTTTTCAATAACTCAAGTGGATGTTTGAATGTGAGTTGGCGTTCGAACGTGATACTCAAGTACCTCAGAGTCTTTCTTCTTGGTTGCAACATGCCATGTCTTCAGCAGTCTACTTTTCAATCACTCAAGTGGACGTTCGAATGTGAGTTGGCATTCGAAAGTCCTTGGCTTGGTCCAAGCTTTTCCAATTTTTCTCCAAAATATGCTGGTGTTGCATGAAAGTTTGATACTCATTGTCTTTAGTCCCTTGTACAATTTATGGCCTGAAATGTCATCATTTAAACTCCATCAAAGTATAATTAATCTTAAAAGAGCATAGTAATATGTCAATTTGAATTTCTAATCACACCCCTCAACCTAAATATTACTAGTCTCTAGTAATACAATAACTATGAAATGTAAATCTATTTCTAATGCCTTTTTCGTAGGTCATCCGGTTGTATTTAGCATATGCAACAAGCCGTTGAACCACTAGGTTTGCCCTGATGGATGAGTGTTGTCTCGTGAGGGTTTTTAGTGAAGCTACCCACAAACTTCACTCAAACAGATGTGTATGTGGGATTGCTGGTTAAAGTAAATTAGCATCATGGTCGTTGAGACACCCAACTTTGACTTACATCCCACATGTTCCTCGTTAGTAGGTATTTATTCTATGCAAATATTAGCATCAGTTACATTGGCATTGGCATCGTAGGGCTCAAAACTTACCATGGTATTCTTTGTTATCTCCACTGGTTATGTCTGGTGTGTCAAGGAATGTTGGTTATATAGTAATTCCTTTTTTTGAGTCTGATCATCTTGTACCTTAAGAATAAAAAATACTAATGTACATTTGACAATTTAAACATAGAGATAATACCCATTTTTCAAGAAATGCAGTTTTAAGTCTCAGTTGTTAAGTTGAGGTGTCAAACCAATCATGTGCTTAGTCATTTTAACAAGCAACCTCAAAATGCACATCCATGTCATCATTCATTATCAATTACTAAAGTGCTAATTCTACCTATGCATTTAAATAGATAAAAGTGATAAACTAAATCTTTCATTTCACATAATATAATCGTTTACAATAATACTAAAGAGTCAATCCATCCATACAAGAATTGACCAAAACACAAAAACTTCAAGTATCCTCAATCAATGACCTAAAAAGAAACAAACATCCACCTTAGAAGAAACAAATATCCACAATAACTACAAATATCCCCAAGAAGCTACCAAAGAAGAATCACATCCAAATAAGAAACAAAGACCACAACCACACTCAAGAACATAAATCAATCTCCTCCACCAAGTCCATCAGCTCCACTCTTCAGTAGGCGTAGGATCTCATCCTGCTTAGCTTCAATGCTAAGCATGATGTCTCGTAAAGAATGCCGGGTACTTGTGCTGGGGCCAGCCTCCTGTGTCTATGTTTGCTCTCTCTCCACCTTTAAATCTCTCTCCTCCTCTCGGTCGAGCTCATCCTACACCTCATCCACTCCTTGGGTGGGTGGCACCTTTTGTCTAGCCGTTGGGGTGCCACTATGAGCTTGGCTCCTCCTAAAGGACACCTTGTTTAGTGGCCCCAGTGGCTTTTAGATTTCCATTTCGGGCCTTACCCTAACCCTATGGTCTTTGCATATTTCAGTCACTAGGGTGCCGAAGGGAAGGAAATTTCTTTTCACGTTACAACCTTTCTTCATTATTGTCAAGATGAGGGAGGGGAGATCGATGCTTTGGCTCTTACCAAGTGCATAGATTAGACGGGCCATGTTGAGTAAAATTTCATTTTTCTGTCCTATTGGGGCAAGGTTAGACACCGCAATCAAATTTAGCATTTTATACTTGTCCGTGAACTCCTCTTGTCTAAAAAATCTCTTCCCCGACCATGAAAAACTAGTCACCCCAGTCAACTCTGCCCTAACCACATTCATAACAACATTTTTTTGGGGGGTATGTCGGGTTTTACACCCGAGGCACTTCTTGCCTCAACTCCCTAATGTACTCCTCATACACATCAATGTGTGTCCCCCTCACATACATTCAGTTTGCTCCGTTGATGATCTCGATGTTAGAGTAAAACTTCCTCACCAAGTCAACAACGCCCTCCCCTCTATTTTGCAAATACAACACCCAATTCCTCCTCTCCATTTCCGCCAATATCCCCAACTCCACAAAATCAGTCAACACCACATCACGCTCACACACTATAGCATGGTTTCGAAACAAATTCTTATACCTATCAGCTCTGAGGGCGCTGGGAAATTGGGTTCGGTTATATCTCCTAACTATTGGCCTCCCCTCCCTTTCCTCAATGATTTCCACTACAAAATTGGGCTCTTGAGTTGTGGGGTTGCGCCTAGTAGGCAATTTGACTATTGAAGGCATTGTGTTTTCAGTTTTGAGCTTGTGAGGGTTTTGAAAATCTTGAGTTTTTGGTGAAAATGGGGATTTTTGATGTGGGAATGGTCTTGGGATGGGTGATTTTTGGTAGAAATGGAGAATGAGAGGTGTTTTGAAGTCTGGATTTTGAAAAATTGAACTAGGGTTTTGAGGTTTTTGAAGGGTTTTGGGGATTTTGGAATGGGGAAGACGATCCAGGCTTTTATAGCTTAAGAAGTGACATTCGAATGTGTCTTGAAGGATTTTAAACATATCATTTGAACATGAGTGGCATTTGAACTTGGTGAACTCCCAGTACTTTTGAGTTCTGTTAGAGACCAAAGTACTGTAAGCTCTTTTCATTCTAATGGTCTATTGGCATACAAACGTTGAGAGTTCTCAGTACTTCTTGTTTCCATCAGAGGTCGAGTACTGCAAGCAGGTGACGTTCGAACATCACTTGACATTTGAACGTTGAACCAAGAACCAAGAATCCAAAATTTCCTACACCACACTATACACAATCAAAGAGGTTTATACACATAAGTTTGAACCAAAAATTTTATAGCGTCTCAGGACAAGTCCCTGCCCACACTTTAGATTTGGTATTTTTGGACGTTCCTTACACGGCCTATATTTTCATTTCGGTCAAAAAGAGTTTGTAAAAAAAGATTTTTACATTTTTTTTTTACAAAAATTCGGACCCTTTAGCTTTCATCCCAATCAAAAGTACTGTTTTTCACATAGAATAATCTAATCCGAGTCTCCCTTTGTATTTGTGTAGTTAGGACAACCAGTGACTCTCCTAAATTCCTCTCTCACAAATCGATTAAACAAAGTACTAGAATAGCATGACGTTTCAGGGTAATCCTTACTTAGCCCATTCACTATCCAGTCTAATCGATTGAGTGCGTGACTGAAAATTGGTTCAAAACACTAATTGTACCTTTTTTCATGAAAGACTCTACCACACTTTTTACTGGCACCATGTCTCTTGGCATGACGACGTTTAGCAAAAGTGTTTCTGCCACATAGAGGTTTTGCTTGTTCTTCTTGGATCTCATTCTTTCCTGTCAATCTTGCTTTTCCCATGATCATAGCATGCACATCAGATGGAAAAGTGTGCAAAATTCCCAGACCAAACCAAAAAATGTTGACATCCATGCTTTCTACACTTTAAGACTCACTATCTGGTTCTTTAACGTTTGTCAGTCACAAAGACGATTAAAGTTGACTCACAGACATAATCATTAATTTGTGCAAAATACGAGGCAAGGTACACAATATGATCAAAAATAGCACCAACAACAGCAAAAACAAAAATAATAACGTTTGTCAGTCACAAAGACGATTAAAGTTGACTCACAGACATAATCATTAATTTGTGCAAAATACGAGGCAAGGTACACAATATGATCAAAAATAGCACCAACAACAGCAAAAACAAAAATAAAATTACGGGCTACACAAAATATGAACTGTTCTCACCCCCAACCTAAACTGAACATTGTCCCCAATGTTTCAAATTTATCGATATATTGAGCTTGGAGATGAGGTTGAAAGATAGAGATCTATTTATCTGCCAAAACCTACAAGTAAAAATACACAAATCAATCATCTCTACACAGATTTGGATTTTTGTTAGGATAAAAATCCTTGATTTTGAGTGCAGATAGAAGAAGAAGAAGAACCATGTACAAATAGAGTAAACACATGCAGATCATGAGACAAAGGACTGGGTCTTCTGAGAGTATGGTCATGGGGCTGTTGGGAATTGGGTCATTTTTATAGAAGACAGTAAACAGGAAAGAAAGAGAAGAAGAGGAAGAAGAAAGAAAAAGGAAAGGTGGTGGGGAAACAGAGGAAAGGGGGAGGATGCCTTATAAAGGCGTCCTCTCGGGTCGATTTTGATCAGGTTTTTCCTAACCTAACCCCTTTTTGTGTTGGTAGGCGCAAATCTCAGAGGGACATTCTAGGTCCATTAAAAGAATTATTTCCACATTTTTACAAAATCTTCCAAAAATGGTTTCAATCGCTGACCATTAACAGTAAAAATGTTACCGTTCAAGGGGTTTTCCACTTCTACAACTCCATGTCCAAACACTTTTTTGACAATGTAAGGTCTAGTCCATCTTAATTTCAACTTTATAAGAAGAGGCGTTAAACAGCAAGACTTTTTGAAAAGGCTCAAAAGACTTCCGCATAATGTTCTTGTCATGAAAATTTTTTATCCTCATTTTAACAATCTTAGCATTTTCATATGCTTCATTTTACAATTCCTCCAATTCGTTAATTTGACGTTTCCTTGCTAGTCCGGCCTTGTCCAAGTCAAGGTTCATTGCTTTGATGGCCCAGTATGCCCTTTGTTCCAATTCAACAGGTAGGTGACAAGGCTTGCCATAGACTAATCGATAAGGAGACATGTCCAAAATTGTTTTAAAAGCAGTGTGATATGCCCAGAGTGCATCAGTTAGTCTTCATGACCAATCTTTGTAGTCTGAATTTACCATTTTTTCTAAAATTAATTTGATCTCCCGATTAGCTAATTCAGTCTGTCCACTAGTCTGTGGATGATAAAGAATTGTAATTTTGTGAAAAATCAAGTATTTTTTCATCAAATTCCAGAAAGGACGATTACAAAATGAGCACCCCCATCACTTATGATTGATTTTAGAACTTCAAACCGAGACAAAATATTTCTTTTAAAAATTTGATCACCGTTTGGTGATCATTATTCCAGCATGGAATTGCCTCAACTCAGTTGGACACATAGTCTACGGCCACTAAAATGTATAGATAGCCAAAGGAAGGGGAAATGGTCCCATAAAATCGATGTCCCAATAGTAAAAAATTTCAATCACCAAAATGGAGTTTAAGGGCATTATGTTTCTTTTTGAAATGCTCCCCAACCTATGGCATCTGTCGCAAGTTAAACAAAGATCATGAACATCTTTGAAAAGTGTAGGCCAGAAAAATCCATACTACAAGATTTTTGCAGCAGTTTTCCCTAATGAAAAATAGCCACTACATGCTTCAGAATGACAAAATGTTATTAACTGTCTGCTTTCTCGAGTGGGGAATGCAACGTCTTATGATTTATCCTTACAGTACTTAAAGACGTATAGATCTTCCCAAAAGAAGTTACGAACCTCCCTCAAAAATTTCTTTTTGTGCATGGGGGTGAAGGACGAATAGAGTGTTCCAGTAGCAAGAAAATTAGCAATACCACGTACCATGGGGTCTCATCAATTATGCATAGTTGTTCATTGGGGAATTTTGCAATGATTGGCAATCCATCTTCGTGCAAGTCATACCTCAATTTGGACAGATGGTCTGTCACCACATTCTCAACACCCTTTTCATCCTTAATGACCAAGTCAAACTCTTAGAGTAAGAGTATCCATCTTAAAAGCCTAGGCTTAGCATCCTTCTTTGTGAACAAGAATTTTAGGGCTGCATGGTCAATGAATACAGTAACAGAAAAACTAACAAGATAGGAACAAAAATTTTCCAAAGCAAAAACTACAACAAGAAATTCTTTTTCAGTTGTTGAATAATTCATTTAAGCATCGTTCAAAGTTTTGCTTACATAATAAATCACATTTGGTTTCTTATCCTTTCTTTGCCCTAACACAGCACCTACAACATAATCACTTGCATTACACATTAGTTCAAAGGGTAAAGTCCAGTCAGGGGGCTACATTATTAGGGCAAAAATTAACATGCCTTTAAGCCTGTCAAAAGCTTTTTGGCATGCTTCATTCCAATCATAGATTACGTCCGAACTCAGAAGATGACATAGGGGTTTTGCTATGGTGCTAAAATCTTTTATGAATCTCCTGTAAAAGCCTGCATATCGTAGGAATGATCGAATATCCTTTACAGTCTTGAGAACAGGCAAATTGTCAATCAGATCTATTTTTGCTTTGTCAACTTTAATGCCCTAAACGACACAATGTGACCTAAGCCAATGTCTTTTGTTACCATGAAGTGGCATTTCTCCAAATTAAGTACCAGATTGGCCTCCTGACATCTTATCAACACCTTTTCTAGGTTGGTAAGACACAAATCAAATGAGTCATCATAGACAAAGAAGTCATCCATGAATACTTCCAAAAAATTCTCAAACATGTCATTGAACAAGCTTAACATGCATCTCTAGAATGTTATAGGAGCGTTACAAAGTCTAAATGGCATCCTTTTGAATGCAAAGGTGCCAAAGGGGCATGTGAATGTGATTTTCTCTGGATCATGTAGTGCTATCTCAATTTGATTATACCCGAAATACCCATCCAAAAAATAGTAAAATTCATGCCCTACAATTCTCTGCAAAACCTGGTGAAGAAAGGGAAGAGGGAAATGGTTTTTCCTAGTCACTAAATTGAGTTTTCGATAGTCAATACACATCCATCATCATGTGATAACTCTAGTTAGGACTAGTTCATTGGCATCATTTCTGACCACTGTGACCCCAAACTTTTTGGGCACAACTTGGGTTGGACTAACCCATTTGCTATTAGAGATAGGAAAGATTATCCCTACATCTAAGAGCTTAAGCACTTCCATTCTCACAACTTCCTTTGTGTGAGGGTTCAGTCATCGTTGCATTTGATGAGCAGGTTTTTAATCCTCTTCCGGGTATATGGTATGATTGTAGATCAACGGGCTTATACCTTTCAAGTCAACTATGGTCCACCCAATGGTGTTTTTATGGCTTTTAAGAACTTCAATTAGTTTAGACTCTTGTAAGTTTGTGAGCTTAGATGAAATTACCACTAGGTATGACTCATTTTCTCCTAGGAATGCATATTTAAGGTCAAATGGGAGAGGTTTCAATTCAGGCTTTGGTGGCCTAACACTTGATAAGAGTGACTTTTGTGCCACTTGGTGAAAGTTCCTTGAATTTAGGGGCCCACATATCAATAGTATGAGTGTGGCAATTCTTTGGATCATCATCTGTTGCCTCAGATGTGATAGATTCTAACAAAGAAGATTTAGTGGGGTTTTCATATAATGTTTTATTCAGATGTTCCTAAACCAACGAATCAATGGAATTTATTTTTCATTCTTCTTTGTCCTCTCCTAGGTGTTTGGAAACATTGAAAATATTTAGCTCAAGAGTCATATTCCCAAAGGTTAATGTCATGACCCCATTCCTGTAATTGATTAGTGCGTTTGAAGTTGCTAGAAAGGGTCGACCAAGAATGATAGGAATTGGGTTATTTGAATGCTTTGCTAGCTGAGTATCTAGAACGATGAAGTCAATAGAGAACATGAAATTGCCCACTTGGATAAGTACATCTTTGATAATGCCCCTAGGGACTTTGACAGGTCTGTCTGCCAATTAGAGTGTAACACTGGTGGGTTTGAGTTCACCTAGACCCAACTGTTGGTAAACAGAGAATGGGAGCAAATTGACACTTGCTCCAAGGTCTAACAGTGCTTGTTCAAATTTGAAGTTTCCAATGACATATGACACAATTGGACACCCTGGATCTTTGTATTTTGGAGGAATTTTGTGTTGAAGTAGGGCACTGGCTTGTTCTATAAAGAAGGCTTTTTTTTTTAACATTCTGGCTTCTTTTGACTGTGTAGAGCTCTTTCAGAAACTTGGCATAAGATGGAACCTATTTGATTGTATCCAAAAGTGGGATGTTGATCTTTACTTGCTTGAAGAGCTCATAAATTTTGGGTTGATTATTCAACTTTTATACATTTTTGAGTCTACAAGGAAAAGGGACAAGAATAGGACGTGAGGGTCCCTTTTCTTTTGATGGTTATGGGTCTTGTTCAATCACAAGTTTGGGCTCCTCTTCAATTACAAGTTCAGGCTCAATTGGTGAGTTAACTGGGATTGACCTAGGTTTTGGCAAGGGAATTAGCATATTTCTAATGGTCTTGTCAATCACCTTGCCACTTCTCAGCGTAGTGACAACTTGGGCTTAGCCTTGTGGAATGTCCATGATTACGGGATTTCCTACCTGGAATTGGCCTTGTGGTGGTTTTGGTTGGGCAGAAAACTTGCTCTTCTCATGTGTGGCCATGGATTGGGTCAAATTTTGAATATTGCTTTTAAGGTCCTCAAAAGATTGAGTGGTCTGGGCTTTGAAATCAGTAAAAGCCTGAGTAGAACTATTGTTATAGTCCATTTGGCTTTGCATTAACTGATTCAAATTATCCTCAAGGCTCCTCTTTTTGTGGTGGTTGGTATGGTTGATACTTGGGAGGTCCTTGAGGTGGTGGGTGTGAACCTTGTTGTTGGTTCATGGGAGTTGTTTGTGTGTTTCTCCAACTGAAGTTCGGGTGATTTTGCCACCTTGGATTGTATGTTTCAGAGTACAGGTTGGAGTAAGGCTTATTGAAATTAGAAATTGCATTTGTCTGCTCCAACAAAACCTCTTTGAATGCTGGAATGGTAGGACACTCCCTAATAGGGTGTCCTATCAGTGCACAGATCCCACACACTTGTTCTATGGGAGGGCCAATATCAACTTGATGAACCTTTTTCATCTCTAAAGCTTCAAGCTTTCGAGACAGGGTGGACGTTTTTGCTCTTAGGTCATTATCATCTTTCAAGACATACTTACCCTCTTGGGAAGTAGATGGTTTAGCTTCAACAATGGTAAGGGAGGCTAGGTCCCACATCTAAGAGTTGTCAGATATGGTGTCAAAAAAATTGAATTCCTCCTCTGGACTTTTACCCATGAATTCTCCTTGACCCATCATTTCGGCAAACTGACGTAGTCTAGTGGGTAGGGAATCAGAAAAGAATCCTACCAAAGTCCAATTCTCAAAAGCATGGTGTGGGCAAGACTGGAGTAGATCTTTGAATCTCTCCCAACTTTGGTAAAAGGTTTCTCCTTCTTTGACTGAAAATTCAAGATTTGCCTTTTTAGTGCATTAGTGCGGTGCAGAGGAAAAAACTTTCTGAAAAATTTATTTTGTAGTGTCTGCTAGTCAGGTATTGAAAGAGCTTTTAAAGAATTTAGTCATTGCTTAGCTTTATCCTTTAGAGAAAATAAAAACAGTTTCATTTTGGCTAGCTCATAATTGTCTTGAAAGGTTCCACATACTTCCTCAAATTTTTGTATGTGCATATATGGGTTTTTTGTTTCGATTCCATGGAATTGAGGGAGTAGTTGAACTGTCCCCATCTTTACAGTAAAGAGTGGTGCATTTTCAGGGAAAATAAAATAAGAGGGGACACTATTTCTTGTGAGATTTAAGTAATCCCGTAGAGTTCGAATGTTAGGCACTTCCCCCTCTCTCACAGGAATTTCTCCTCATCTCTCATCATTTGTCATTCTACTTTCACAAAAGTCTGCTATAGATCTAGGTGAAGGTAGTTCTAGTTGATTCACGGATCCAAAAGATTTTTCCGGCAAATTTTGATAGTGAGGAGAGTCCTTACACATAAAATTAAAACAAATTTATACACAATGAAGCAAGTATCTATACAAAAAGAGAGGTCTTTTTACCTTTTACCTTAAAACACTTTTTATGGTTCCCCTGCAACGGCACCAAAAACTTGACTTGATCCGAAATGTTTACACCCAAGTACAGGCAGTCAAACTATAGTAATAATTTAGTTAAGTCCGGAGTCGAATCCACAGGGAACTATGATTAGTGTTTTGAAGTATCAGTGATAGAAACCAAGTAACTGGAAACCTTAAGAGTTTGAAGTTATGGGATTTCCTAAATAGAATATAAGATTCTTTCCAAGAGTTTTCTAGACAAAATATAAGATAAATTTAAATGTGAAATAGTCACCCTTTAGCTCGAGGATCAGAATATGAAAGTAATCATCTAGTTTATTATACTTGTGTTTTATAAGTCAATTAACTCTCGAGTTAACACCAAGTTAATCGAAATATAAAGATGGACTGTGATAATTAAGCACATGATTGCGATGCCTTTCTAGAAGTTTACAAGAATTTTTTGTGCCAAGACTCAACCAGTCTACAAGCAAGCAAGTGTTTCTACAAGGCATCCAACCATAGCATTAATGTTCCATTCTTTAGATAAAGCACAAGAATGGTGAAGATTGAAGTGTTGTCATGAAGATCCAGTCGGGGTACTTGCCTTGAACCAATGAGTCTTTCTATGCAAGAGTCATCCATGACCTAGAAGAATCTCACGGTTATACAAAGTACCTTAGCTTTGCTAGATACATTCAATCATTCAATGAGCAAGTGAGATATAAAGCATTAAAGCATAAAAGAAATGCACAAATATAACTACCAGATAATTTATACATATTCATAACCTTTCACTAAAGAGTGAATGAGGAACTACTTACTCTTTATGGCTTTGGTAAAGCTAGAAAATTGAGTGATACTCATCCCTCAAAGTAGATGAGTTACAATGTGAAAGCACAATAAACAAAAAGCCAATATTCAACGAAGAATGAGTGAATCACGTCCTACCCTTCACGGCTTTGGTAAAGCTCTAAAAAAGTGGAAGAGTTTCAATCCTCTAATAAAGAAGGAAGCTCAAGCAATGGAAGTGAAAGAGCTCAAACAATAGAAGTAGAAGAAAGCTAGTCACAATTGGAGTGTGGCTTCCTCAAACATGAAATGGAGGGTTGCTTCCTCAATCAACATATGAACTAACACCCTTGATACAAGCAAATATAACATACATCTAACACATGAGTGGGTGTACAAGTCTCCATCAAGCTCTTGACTAGTTCTTGGTGTGGTCTAAGCCTTACAAACCAAGTTCTAGCCTTTACAAGAACTATCCTCTCCTTCAAAGGCTCTCCCAAGGGGAGTATTTATTGTCAAGGAGGAAAAATATGGGGGGGGGGGGAGACAAGAGAGTGTGAAGGAATAGTGTATGCAGCCCAGCCCAAGCCCAAGTGAAGAGCCGACTACTCTGCAGCCTGCCTATGAAGAGCGTTCGAACGTGAGTTGGTGTTCGAATATATCTTCATCTTTGCTCTATGGGCGTTCAAACTCCAGATGGGGTCTGACCTTCTTACTTAAGCGGCTTGTGGTCTTTTGTGGAAACCCATTTCAACACTCCATGCACATCTTGGCATTTTGCACTCATCAGTCTAGTCTTCAATCACTCAAGTGGACATTCAAACGTGAGTTGGCATTCGAACGTGATACTCAAATACCTCAAAGTCTTCCTTCTTGGATGCAACACACCATATCTTCAGTAGTCTGCTTTTCAATCACTTAAGTGGACGTTCGAACGTGAGTTGGCATTCAAACATCCTTGGCTTGGTCCAAGTTTTTCCAATTTTTTTCCAAAATATGCTTGTGTTACATGAAAGTTTGATACTCGTTGCCTTTAGTCCCTTGGACAATTTATGGCCTGAAATGTCATCATTTAAACTCCATCAAAGTATAATTAATCTTAAAAGAGGAAAGTAATATGCCAATTTTAAGTACTAATCCGTACTCTCAACCCAATTTTAAGTACTAATCCGTACTCTCAACCGTGAATTCACTCATATTATATTGGCTATTTTCCCTTCATCATTCCATATGTGAATAAAGTTATTGTAACGTTAAAATAGAATGCATCTCACATATGCTTGTAAATAATGAACACTATAGCAACAAAAGGGAATTGGCATAGTCTTATGATCAGAAATTAGTGCATGATATGCAAAACAACCACTATCCTCCTCCTTATTTACACAAGTAATGTATCCACCAAAAACTCTTGAGATCAAATAGGTATTTTCTTAATGTTGTAATGTGGCCTTGGGTATTGGGATTTTGAAATAAAATGAAATAGGAATTCAAAACGTTACCCTGAGAGAACTTTACATACCAATATTTCTTGACATATAGTTTTTCTTCAACCCTTATAAGCATGATTTTCAAGACTTACTCATATACTTTCTTTTCCATTGTTCTCCTTGCTTTGGTTGCATGATCATTTTTTTTTATTTTTTTCAGCAAGTCAAACAAATTCCAATTTAAAAAATGTACAAATACCCCTTTATACATCAACTATATCAGCTCAATCTCAAGATAACCAAAGGTAAAAGATATTTTATCAAATACTAGGCTTGTTTATTATAAGTGGTTTAGTGATGAGCACATAATATTTGCATATTTGATGGCCTCATTACGTGCACTTTACCTTAACTTTGCATTTAATTAGTTAGAGTTAGTCGAGTTTGTGAATATTATAGAAATCTTGTGGTTGCCAGTAATTATAGCTTAAATGATGGATTTTAGAACCTTGCAACTAAATGTGGATGTGTGGTGAACATATGGACACATTACTTGACGATTTGGAGCCTTAAAAGTGAAAGAAATCAAGGAGGTATCGGTGCTTGGCAAAATAGGCACCAGCACCCGCACCGTTTGGTTGCAGTACCTTAGTTTTCCTCCTTTTTGACCATGAGCCACTTCAAATTTGAAGACGTTCAAAACATGAAATTTGTGTATCTGGATGTCTTCTATACTGTGTCAAAACTTCAGCTCAATCGGACAGTTGGATCAAAATGTATGACAATTCTATGAAAACTGGTCCGGAGTAGGCAACCTATCGAAAAGACCTTCCGGTAGATTGCTAAAAACCTAGCGGTAGGTTTTGTCCAAAATGCCCAGAATGCCTACAACTCATGCTCCACTTGCTTGGGGGTCCTACCATTGATTCTCCCACTTGTCCCCTGACATCCCTTACACATTTACATGCTTTCTACACCCTAGTGGAAGGCTTTGGAGGTAATGGCATTAATGTGGATGGGAGAGAAGGGGGCAGCCATAGTGGGTGCAGGCTAAACTCTTCCTAGCTTGTCTAATGCATCAAATCACTCCCCATTGATGGGAGGCCTGCACACCCAAGCTAGGGGGACCACCATGGATGAAAATGTAAGGCTCCTTCACCATATATTCAGCATTCCACAAGCATTTTGGGTGTGGCTACCTAAGCTTAGAAAGCTCCAAGGAAGAAGATGATGAATAGTAGATAGAAATTTATGTTTTTGCATTTTCCTTTCCATTCCAGTTGTAGTAAGCGTTAAGTTTCTTGTAATCCTTAACTCTTGAACTTTAATCTCATTTATTTCAAGTATATTGTTAGTTACATGTTCTAGTTTCCACCATTGTTGCTTTCAAGTTTTCTTCATTTCCATGCTTTAAACTGAGTATTGTATTTCTTTATTTATAGTTCAAGTTTTCTTACTTTAAGTTAAGTTTCAATCTTCATTTCTTCATTATGTTTCTTTACATTATGCATGTCTTTCCTTTGTGCATGAGTAGCTAGAGTTTTAGTTGGCCAATCCAAGGGAGACCTCCTCTTGGGTATACCATTTTAACTCATCCCCTTTCCTCCCATCAGAGTACGGTGATTCGGTTTGACTGGGTTGAGTGTGGACCGGAGTGTGAGTCTTCGATATCTCGTAGGCATTGTCATGGGTTATGCTTGGATCCTCACTTCCATTTTGTCCCTCACTTCCCATGAATTAATGGTTCATTTACGCACCATTGGAGCAAGGCTTCGAGTTGATTTGAGATTCCCATTAGAATGAACCTTTTGGATTAGCCAACACTTGTTTCATTTCATTTCCCTTAGGAACACAACTCACCAAAACTCAAAACAACAAAAGAGTTTACACTTTTACATTTTCACAAAATCACCTTCACACACTTGAACTTTCCTTCCCTGAGGAGACGACCTTGGAATACTTTTCCAAGTAAAACACAACATTCAAAAGACTCCTTGCGCTTGGGGAGCACTTTTGTTCACACACACACTTTGCATTTCATTCATTCTATCACTATTCCGTTGCCCCATTTCCCACATCATTCCGAGGGAGAGTGACACTCCCTTATCCCTATAAGCCATACATACATTGAGGGATGATGTCGAGAGATTAGGAACTTCAAAAAACATCAATCATTTAATGATCAAAAATTTAATCAGAAAGGCTCAATCATGGCTTCTAAAGATAATAAAATTTTAAGAAACAAGGTTAAGGCTCAAATTATGACAAACATGGCCTAAAATCATATCTCAAGAGTTCTTGGAAATACATTCCCTATGCTTAGCAATTCATAATCAAGTAGCCATTCACAACATCAATGTTGATCAAAACAAATAAAATGAGACTATTCAAAGAATTTTCTGAATGAAATTATTTTTCTTGAGTAAATGTAGATGTCACTCAAAGAATGAATGGATCTAACCTCAAAAAAGACATCATATTATTCTCCACTGTATGTATCGAATTTGAAGGTAAGAATAACTTTTCCTAACCTCTAATTCAAGCTTGGTCATATGTGCACCGATATCTAAAGCTCCAATTGGGAGTATAATCTATAATACTGAAGTGTTGTCTAAAATTCTATAACAGACTAGAGTATAAACAAGTTCAGGTTTCCATTATGTACTATCTATCCAATCATCAATCTAATCTTATGTACATCACTCAAAGCAATTGGCAGAATAATACTCAAAATTTTCATAATGAAACCATAATATATCATTCAAAATTTTCTTTATAGACTCAATTAAAATAAAAAAAAATGCAAACTAAGTCAAGCCCTAACTCCAGTAACTACAATTGGGGCTTTGACTATCACTCAATCCTAAACTAGAAACTAAGAGGTAAAGACAACAAAAACATTAGAAACAACAACAATCATCTATGAAGATGGACCGCCTCATCACGTGGTCCAAGCTGAAGGCGACGAAGGATCTCACCATGCTCCGCTAGAGTTCCCCTAATCTGTCTCTACTTATCTAGAATTTAGAGTAAGAGATCTCTATCAGTAAGGGTATCCAAAGGGTCTTTTATCAGTGGGCCCACTCTCTCCTCAACATCAGTAGGCTCATCTCCCTCCTCATCATCACTAGACGCATCTGCATCAACTGTTGGGATTGCTCTTCTACCCATAGCACCATGGCTCTTCAACAATGTCGTACTATTCAACACCCTCGGACACTTCTCCTTAAGCATGTCATCTCCCACTAAAATTGCTCTATCCATGCAGATAAAAGTGACCAAGTATCAAAATGGAAGGGAAGCATTCTTTATGTTGTCCTTCAGGGCCCTTTGAATCTCAACCATAATAATAGAGGACATATAGATGATACGACCAGTCTCAATATCACATAACAACTTGGCACTCTCTGAATATATATGATTCTTCTGGGCCAAGGGAAACATACTAGTCATAGAGATCCAATTTAGGATCTTGTACCTATCTATCACCTGCCCTTGTGTTAATTTCTTATCCCTTTGTAGCCACACAAAATAAGGATCTCAGTGAATTCCCTAGCTACATCTTGCATGTTATACACGGTGGTCAAAGTGGATTGTGGCCTTAGTTCCAGAATCACCTTTGTCACCCTAAAGATTATAAGGGAGTCAACTATGAAATTTGCCCCCTTGCCCATAGTTTTGAACCTCTTTGAATTTGTAATGCCCTAAAATCCACCCTGGAAGCATCACTATCTATATAACATCCAACCATGAGAGTATTTGAGATAATCATTAAATAATAAAAACCATTCCACATCCATTATCTAACTATTTTAATTTCATAGAGAAAAATAAATAAATCCTTAGGTTACATCCAAAGCCAGAATACTAATCTTCCAACTAACTAATAAAAAATTATTCCAAAACATTGTCTAATAGCTAAACTTCAGAAATTTAAACTAGAAAGACACTCTCTAAGTCTCAATATCTAGATCCACAACTTAGTCTACTGCCACCTCAACATCAACCTGCTCATCTAAGGTTATATCTTCCCTAAGTCCAAAATCTAAAAAATGTTACGGTAGGGTGATCAATAAAGCTCAGTAGAAAAACCTTTTCAAACCCGGACAAGGTTTAGAAATCATGAAAAAAGGTAAGTCTTAGTTATAAAATAGCATATATGATATTGAGAAAAAAACAATGACATTTAATAATAATCTCAAGTTTACGGTATAAAAAAAATGGAGTTCATAATATGATAGAATCATTCACAAAAATGAAAATTCATAATATAACATCTCATGTACGTAGGTCAGAAACTATCTCGTCCACTCTCAAACACAAACCATCTCAAATCAATCCTCATAGGGCCACAACATTTGCAACTCTTTAGGAAGGGCGTGTATCGACGTATCAGCATTGACGTATCTTTTCATAGAAATATATACTAGCCCATATAGCCTGAAACCAACACAAAAAAATAGTGATTGAATCTTGCAAGAAACCAAACCCCCTATGAGTATTAGGCAAACACCAAACCCCTCAGGGTAGGAAAACCTCTAACACTTTATGATACACATTCAAGTGCAACCCATGTTCATCGCTCTCACCCATATAAGAGATGATAACAAAAAATTTCCATAAAAACCAAGTATACCAAACTCCATAGTTCCAAAATTCTCAAGTAGAAGAATTATAGAATCAAAACATGTAAGAGATCTTAAAAACAAAAATTCATGTTCACAATATTCAAGATCTAGGGTTTTTAATCAAGAACCTTCAATTTTGGATGCAAAATATGCATTTTGATGTAAATCATGTGTTTATTCAAGAATTGAAATGCTTATTTAAAAATCAATGTAAAAATGCTATAGATCAATCAAATATATAGAATAGAAGTTAAGAACTAGGTTTTTAAATCAAAAAAAAAAAAAGATCTTAGAAGCAAATCACGTATTTTGTTCAAGAAACGAATCATAGATTCAAACAAATGTAAAAAATTTGTAGATCAATTATTCATATCATAATAAAGATGAAAAAGATATATTATATAACCCTATTCATCAATGAATGAATTTGAGAAAGAACTCCCACCTTGATTCCTTATATCTTAATCCTAACGTGTTTTGTTGCGATTACCACATGCTAATTTGTCTTCTCCTCAAACTTTCCTAGGCTTATTGGGTTTTAAAAATAGGTATGAGCACTTTAGATCATGGCCCTATAGTATTTATAGGCTGAAAAATAGAGAATTCCCTATCCGGACGCGGGTGATAGTGTGCCCTCAAATTCAAGCCTGTCCACACTCCTAGTTTCTGCACCCTGTGTATTGGATTGGGCCACACATTGTCGCTCAATTTAGAATATTTTCATGAAATACACTTTTGTAATCCTTGATGTATACTTTCTACTATCCAAAAATAAGATCAATCAAAGAAATTCCTTGCTACCCAAAATCTCTCCAAAATGCATTTCAACTCCAGAATACTTCCAAAATTCTAATACACCCCATGTTACCACTCCTAAGGTTTCTCAAACTTTTGGGTTCAATGGTAATCTTAGCTTGGATGCCTTTGACATTAAATTTGAACCAAAAGTCAATTCCCACCAAACTTAAACTTTATGATCATTCCTTTAACAATGATTCAAAATTTTTATCATTATTTTTGAATTACTCTTAAAATCATACTACCCATATTTAAATTTTGTTCGGGGTCTTACATAATATATCCTCTTAGCATTCGAATAGAACTCACGAATTAGTGGGGTTGCTCCTCAGCCTGACATCTTAAGAAAATCACCCCATCCCCTAGTATTCATTATCTGATCCATCCCATACCCCCACAAACTCATCCCAAACCAAACATCTCTCCATTACAATGGCATGGCTAGCAAAGTAATGAATGTATTTCTTCTCAGCCTCCCAAGTAGGAAAATGAGAGATATCAAAATGTTGTTGAACGTTGTACTCGCCTGTCCACACTCCTAGTTTCTGCACCCTATGCATTGGATTGGGCCACACATTGTCACTTTGGTCCCTCAGAACACCTTAAAATTTTCGGGGATTTGGAAGAAAAAAGAGTTTTGTAAATTTTTGGATTAAATGATGATTTGAGGATTATACTTGAAAATCTAAAAGAATCTAAGACTTTGGAAGAAATTAGGAGTTTATAGGAGTTTTGAGTGAAAAATTCGTGTTGAAGAAGCTTTGCAAGTTTGCAACTTTGGCTATTGATGTTTTTTGTCTAAATGAAGACCTTTAGGAAGACAATGGCTTTTATAGCAGACACATGCGTCTGGACTGACAAGGCACATCCAGACGAAGGCTTTAATGCTCTCTAAATTCCTAAAGGTCACGTCGTTTGACGATTCGAGGAATTGGTCGTTCAAGAGGAGCATCTAGATAAAGGAACGCATCCGAACAATAGTAAATCTCTGGAATTTTGTACTAGATAGTTGCATCTGAATGTTCCTATTTACTTGAAAAAATGTTTCAAAATTTTCAAATTAAAAAAAATTGCCCTTATTACTTCCTAATGGAGATAGAAATAACCCAAGGTAATCATATGAGTGGCTAGGAACATGGAAGCATGTGAGTGGTTTGGCACATGATGGGGATAGACATGAGGCGAACACATGAGTCAGAACCGGTGCAATACCCTCTAGGATCCAAATCGCTTATCAATCTACTTGCCCATATCCCATCATAATAGCTTAAACCTGTTAAAGATATTTTGGATTGGAGGTTCTGCATTCCTTACTGTCCTATTAAAAAAATAGTTGAAGAGCAATAATGATAACAAGAGCTCACCAGTAGAGGAGCTAGCTACGAGTCAGGTAAGTAACTCTGCCTAACTCAATTTTAGGTAATCCTTTTCAACTTTACTGACTTAATCATCGGAGGGTCGACCACCAGAGTCCCTTCGATCTTTGACTTTTTTGTGGGAGCTCATTGACGATTGCCAGGTCACCAGCCATTCCATTGGTACTATTTTTGGGATCAACAATTGGCGTCATTGTAGGAATCGACTTGATTTCCAGTAATCTTTTGAGTTCTATGGTAATAATGAGAGCATCAAAAGAATCTGTGGTTGACCAAACTGACAAATGCCTTAATAACCATGTAGTGCGATGAAGGGTTATACCTCCACCAGAAAAGGAGCCAGCAAAGGTTTATATGTTAGAAAAAAAAATTGAGTTGAAAAAGCAAAATCAACAAATTCTCCACCTCCTGGAATGGGATCAATCCCAAACTAGAGACCATGCGGAGGATAATCAAAAGGTTGATCGGAGCCAGAACCAAATTTTTTGTCCTCAAACCAATGACTAATGGGAACAAAAATTTCAAGAAGTAAACGAGAAATTGGGGAATGTTATGAATACGGTGAAAGCCTGGGCCCTAGAAGTCATTAAGACTATATTCCAAAACACCGAGTCACCCCTCACCCAAGACACATCAAACTATCACCTGCCAGAAAGGTCTAAAATGCCAACAATTGAGGCATTCGACAGAATAAAGGACCCACTGGACCACTTAGAAACATACAAGCCTCTAATGATGCTTTATAATGTCCCATACCAAATAATGTGTCGAGCTTTTACCACCACACTCAAGGAAACCACAAGGCACTAGTTCAACAAGCTAAACTCAAACACTATTAGTACCTTTAGAGAGCTAAGTATTTCTTTCATCTCACATTTCATTGGGGGGTCGAGCTCATCGACGACCCCCAACTTACCTCCTTAGAGTTAAGCAGGCCAGGGGAGAAACATTTAGTGAATATGTAAATAGATTTACTAAGGAATCCTTGCAAATTGATAAAGTCAACAACAAGGTTGCCTTAACTGCCTTCATAAGTGGGTTGTAGTCTTCTCAATTTCTCTTCACTCTTTCCAAATAGGCATCTTCATCAATGGCCGAGCTCTTGGCAAATGCCCAAATTTACATGAATGCTGAGGAAACTTTCCTAGCATGCAGAAACTAGGAGAACGGGCAAAAAGAATGACAGGAAAACAAGAGGAGGCATGATCCACCGAGTAGGAAGTAAAGGGCAAGTAACCTGAAAAAGAACCATTTTGAGAGGGTTGGTGTGAAGGATTATTTGGGACCTCACTCCCTCAACAGATCAGCTCAGAAATATACTCCACTAAACACTTTCATGGAGTAATCCTCTATCAGATTTAGGATGAAAGGACCCTTAAATCGCCCCAAAGATGAAATCTCATCCTAACAAGAGATCCAGGGACAAATACTGTCATTTCCACAGGGACCACAACCATAATATAGAAGATTTCCAGTTCCTAAAGTACCAAATAAAAGATCTAATCCAAAAAGACCATCTCATGAGGTATATATAATGCCGACGACAAAAGAGGAACAACTTTCAACCGTGTTGAGAAGGGGCCCAACATCAACAACCAGTTGGAGAAGTGGTCATGATATCTATAGGTTTTGGTGGAGAAGGAGAAACTAGTTCCACTAGGAGGGCCCATGTACAAAGAATAAAGTTTGAACTAGAACTAGGCTCAGTAAATCCAAAGAAGAGCCCCCAAGAGGATCATTCGATTACATTCTTAGAGGGATGATTTGGGTGGTGTACAACATCCACATGACGATCCACTAGTCATCACCCTAATAATAGTGAATTACTCTGTGAAGAGAGTTTTGATAGATAGTGGGAGCTCGACAAACATCATATTTGCCCCAACATTTGACAAGGTTAATATTGGTAGAGAAATGCTGACTCTAGCAACTGCTCCAATAATCAAATTTTCAGGGGAAAAACCTTACCATATAGGATCCATCATTATACCAGTCACAGTAGGGTTGGCACCATGACAGACCACTATAATGATGAATTTCTTAGTCCTAGATTGTTTGTCAACATACAATGTCATCTTGGGCCGTCCAAGCATCAAAGTTATGAAGGTGGTCCCTTCAACATATCATTGCCTCATGAGATTCCCAATCAAGGAGATAGTTGGGTAGTATGTGGACATTAAGTTATAGCAAATGAATGCTATGTATTCTCCATGAAAAGAAGCCAGCATCAAGAGACTCTTCACGTTGACTCTCTACACCATAGAGAGGAACCAAAACGTTTATAAACTATAGAAGATTTGGAACCCATAAAGATTAGGGACTCCCCTGAACATGTCACTTTCATTGGGAGGATGCTTGCAGAAAACTTGAGAACTTCATTGATAGATTTCTTAACTCCAATAAGGCAATCTGATATGAGTGGAATTGACCCTGCTATAATAGTGCAAAAATTAAATGTCAGTTCGCACATCAAACCAATCCGTCATAAGTGATGGAGCTTCGCCCCCAAGTGAAATCATGTGATAAAGGAGGAAGTAACTAAGCTCTTGGACACAGAGTCCTTTAAGGAAGTACAGTACTCACTATGGTTAGGCAATGTGGTGTTGGTGAAGAAGACAAATGGGAAATGGCGACTTTGTGTAGACTTCACTGATCTAAACAAGCGTGCCCAAAACACTGCTTTCCACTTCCAATGATCGACATTCTTGTTGATGCCACCAATGGTATTGCGGAAACTCTTAAAGAATATTATCCAATTCTTGTTCGATTGTGTCCTCATATGTTGGCTAACGAAAAAATTCATTTGGTGGTGAGAGATCGAAAGAAAAATTATAAGGTTCGTTCTCACAACCATAACTCAGATAACGTGTTGCAACATAATGGTCTAGGTAAAAAATTTTGGGGGCCAACATTGAAATTGATCCCTCACATGCAAAGTCTTGAAATGTATAATTTAATGGGCACTCACTAGTGATGTGCTCATACTCATCACAAATCTCACACACATTTTCAAAATTTGGAGCATTTAACACATTTTCATAAAAATTAGGAAACATTACATAAAACAAAAACTACAACAAACTATTTACAATCGAAATGACATACCTTGGCCCGTGATGAAAATCATGAGACTTACCTTTGCGATTTGTTCTCCTTCATAGACTCATTCTGAAGGTACAACCAAATCATGATGCATGAACCAGATTAGAAAAAAAAAACCTCTTTCATAACAGATGAGGGGACCTATTATTATAAGGTCATGCCATTTGATCTAAAGAATGCAAGGGGCACCTACTAAGGATTGGCAAATCACAAGTTAAAGGACCACATTAGCCACTCAGTGGAGGTGTATGTCGATGATATGCTCATAAAAAGTCGTAAGGCCATAAATCACATCGAGTATCTAAAGAAGTCCTTTGACACCCTTAGGAGGTACGACATAAGCTAAATCCAAATGAGTGTGCCTTCAGTGTGTCCTCAGGGAAATTCTTGGACTTCATGGTGACCCAAAGAAGGATAGAAGCAAATTCAGAGAAAATCAAGGCGCTTGTGGATATAAGGTCACCACGAAACATTAAAGAAGTCCAAGTGCTAATATGAAGAATAGCTGCCTTGAAAAAATTTATCACTAAAACAAGTGTTAAGTGCCTTCCCTTCTTTAAGGTCCTAAGGAAGGCCTTCAAATGGACACCATAGTGTGAAGACAAATTTCAAGCACTCAAGGAATACATCAACAAGCTATCGATATTGGTAAGGCCAGCAAAAAGGGAACCCTTGTACTGGTACCTTGTAGTAACCCTAGAAGCAACAAGTGCAGTTCTAGTAAGCTAGCATGAAAAGACGCAGCATCCTGTCTACGTAAACTGAACTTTAAGAGGGGCAAAAATAAGGTATCCAATTATGGAGAAGGTAGTGTTCGCACTAGTAACTACATCCAAAAAAATAAAATCCTATTTCCAAGCTCATCCTATTTTATTACTTATATGGTCCATCGAGCTTGGGGAGTTCGACATCCAATATGTCCCTAGAACAGCTGTGACGGGGCAAGTAGTTACTAACCTCTAAGTAGAGTTTTCTCTTAAGGCATCAGAACTTAATGATGCTAACATCTAGAAAAGAGAGTGGCAAATGTATGTAGATGGATCCTCCAATTCAACAAGAGGAGGAGCTAGATTAATCTTGATTTCACCAACTGAGGAAAAGATTGAATATGCACTACGCTTTGGATTCAAGGCCTTGAATAATGAGGTAGAACATGAGGCTCTCATTATAGGACTCTAGCTAGCTAAAGCCCTAGGAGTGAAGGGTCTGAAGGTGTACAGTGACTAACAGCTTGTCAGCTTCAGGGCGATTATGAAGCTAGAGATCAGCGAATGAGTTCCAACTTGAAAATTACAACTGAAAATACCACATGTTTCAAACACTTTGAGATCACCAAGGTCTTTCGGTCACAGATCTCACACATAAATTCGCTAGCTTGACTAGCCTCTGCACTCTCTAATAGTCTAACCAGATCCCTGTTAGTAGAGTTTTGGCTAGAACTAGGCACATGAAGTATTAGTGCCAACCTAGTTCAAGAAGAGTCAAGCTAGATCGATGAAATAATGGTGTATCTATAGCACTAAATACAACCACAAGAGACCCAGGAAGCTCAAAAATGGAGGAGAAGAGTCTCAAGCTACGCAGTCTTGAACCAAGTACTTTATAAGAGAGGTTACTCACTTTTATACTTAACATGTTTAACTCCAAGGTAATTTGCCTATGTCCTAGAAGAGATCCATGAAGGAATATATGGGAACTACTCAGGGGGTCATTCATTGGCTCAAAATATTCTCAAACAAGGCTATTTTTGGCCCACTATGAAGAAGGATGCATTGACCTATGTGCAAAAATGCGAGAAGTGCCAGAAGTTCATTGCAGTACCATGACTCCCAGCAAAGAACCTCATTCCACTCATAAGCCCCATGGCCCTTTACTCAATGGGGAATCAATATTATAAGACCACTCCCAATGGGGAAAGGACAAAACAAGTTTGCAACTATTACAATAGACTACTTCACAAGATCTAATGCTCGAGTTTGACAAAGCAGTTTGTACTCAATGATTTCATACTTAGGAAAGCCACCTAAGCCACACAGAATTCAAGAGAAAGGAAGTTCATGGCAACTTGGGAAGGACCCTATTGAATTATAAGGATAGTAAGACCTGAGACTTATCATCTGGAGACACTAGAAGGGATGAAGTTGCCACATCCCTGGAATGCAGAGCACCTAAAAAGATTCTACCAGTAACCTACAAGAATCTTCACTCCAATACACTTGCTTCAAAATAAATTGTGATACTTCCTTTTCAATAAAAAAACAAAGTGTTGTTCATTTTCTTATGACGAGCAAATATGAACTCGAGACTTTCAAGCCCCTCACCTGGCTTGGATTAAGTTCGTCTGACTCAACAACAATAAAGATAGGATTTTCAAGCCCTTTGCTTGGCTTGGATTGAGTTCATTCGACTCAACAGCAGCAATGAAAGTACATTAAAGCCCCTGGCCTAGCTCGAATTGAGTCCATTCAACTCAACTGCCCCAAAGATGGGACTTTTAACCCCTCACCTATTTCAGATTAAATTCATTTGGCTTAAGAAAACAAAGATGAGACTTTCAAGCCCCTCACCTAGCTTTAATTGAGTCCATTCAACCCAGTAGAAGTAAAGATGGGACTTTCAATCCCCTCGCTTTGCTTGGATTGAGTCCATTCGACTCAACAACAATAAAGATGGGACATTCAAGCCCCTCGCCTACCTCGGATTGAGTCCATTCGACTCAACAAAAGCAAAGACGAGACTTTCAAGCCCATCATATACCTCAAATTAAGTCCAGTTGGCTCAATGAAACAAAGATAGGACTTTCAACTATTTCAACTAGTTCAAATAAAAAGGTTAAAAGTGACTTCCACAATATTAACAATCTTCCAAAAGTCAAGGGGCAGGGAACAAAGAAAGTAGCAAGCACGAAAGGAAAGTGTTCATTAACTAAGTTGTGTAAGACTTTACAATCTTTCTAAGAAAGAAAAAACAAAAAGTAGCATGGCCAAAGCTCAGTCAGCCCCCTTCTATCATTTTTCAGATGAAGAAGCTCCCTCTTCCTAGCTCCATTTGTACAATGCAGCAGTCTCAACCACTAGTTTCATAGCTGCCCTTACATCATCATCCTCTGAACCTTCATCATCGTAAGGGATCTCATTTGCAATAGTAAGAGGGGGACGAAGTTCAAGGAAAATAATCCTCTCAAGAGTGATTAAACTCTTAAATGGCCTAGGTCCACCTTTAGTAACTCTCTCAATCCTGGCCCGACCTGTCAAGCTCAAGGGAGGCCTTTCCACTATAAATATAAACAAATGAGCAAAAGTCATTTAAGGCAAAAGGACTAAGAAATCACAATAAGAGTAGCAGATTAGGGGAACCCAAGGGCCGACTTCTACAACGCCTTCAAACTCCCAGACATCTATGTTCACCTAGAAGAATCTCCCTTCCCAGCTAGGAGGAGGATGTAGGAGTTCAGAAACAAGCTCAAGCAAGTCCTTTCTTTGGAGGAATTGATAGAATTCATGATCGTTGGGGGCCAAACGAAAGAAGTTGATAAACTTAACCACCGTAGGATATTGGCCTAGCCTAGCTAAGAGCCAGAAAACCATTACACCAACAATAATACCCTACCCCTCAATAGATATACGGGAAGGGCACATGTTGAAGTAATGGAGAACGACCCTAATAAAGGGAGAGAAGGAAATCAAAGACCAGCCTCAAAAGGATGCTCAAAAATAGGGATAAACAACATTGTAAGGGGAGTCAGGTCTTAGGACATGAACCCAAACTCCAGTAGGGAATTTATAGCATTCACGAATGGCCAGTAGGTTGACCATTGTAATGACACTAGGAACAAGAATGTCAGCCCATGCTGGTTTCATGAAAAGTTCGAAGTGTCTCCTAAAGATTCTATTTTGACATTCAACGTTCATAAGAGAGATGGAAGGGCAAAATGTAGAAGGAATGTTTAAGGAAGGTAGTGGAAAATTCAGAGCTATGAAAGAAGCTTAAATAGAGTATGCTCATCTTTTCTTTAAATAGGCTTAAATGCAAAATACCTGCACTTGGGAGGCAGAGTGACTAACGTTTAAAGCATCAAGCAGGTGAAACGACAACAATCATTCCATTTGTCTGCATGACAGTTAAGGTAAAGTAAAACTATCACTCACACATAATTTCAAACATTATGAAGGAGATACGAGTTTCTCTCCCCCACTAACTAGGGCCCATTAGTGAATATAGCCCAAACTAGAATAAATATTTTGTGTCCTTGATATAGCATGGTTTAGCCTAGAATCTATTCGGAGTCAAGTTTAAACGATATGAGGATAAGGAGGAAGCAAAGATCAAAACAATTTCTCTACTAAAAATATCTGAATGATTAAAAAAAATCAAGTAGTCCCTCTAAGGAGCAAAGCAAGGACAGTGGAAATAATTTCTGAAGAGCCAACAACGATTTCAACCACATCGTTGGCCACCTCAAGAGGGTCTTTGGCACAAGCCAAATCTAGCTCGTTCCTTATCTCTGTTAAAGGCAAGCAGCTCACCTCTTCACCATCACTCACCTTCTTGTCCTCAACTGCCACTGGGGCCATATCCTCACCATGCTTGAAAGAAGAAAAGTGCAGATTAGGGAATCTCTTTTGGACCCACCTCTTAAAATCTTCAAATCCATCCACGTAGTACTCTAACATCTTCTCTTTGCACACTATGGAGTCTTGATAAGCCAGTGCTCTAGCACCTTTTAGCTCAAACTTTTTTTGACAAGAAAAGGTGGAGAGCCCTAGGACCTTCTAGGCGAGGGACTCCTTCTAACCCTCTAAGCCCTTGTTTTTCACAGAAAGTTTGGTAAGTTCAGCTACAACCCCATTCAGCCTAGCCAATAGCTCACTATTGTGCTTCAAAACTTTGTCTCTATCCTTTTCTACGGAGGAAAGTATGCTTGAGAATTTCACAGTAGTTTCCCAAAAGCAAAGAATGTCTCTAAGAGTAAAGTCTAGTTCCTCCTCCTTAACTTTTAGTTGGAAGCAAAGAAACTATATTTCCTCCTCTCAGGACTTCTTCTCGCTAAGAGTAGAATATGAGAGACACTTGGTAAGGATGATAAGCTGAAAAAGAGAACATGAGATTAAAAATAGAGATAGAAGTAAAACAAACCCAAAGGAGTCAAAAGGTATACCTTTCCAACTATAAGGGCCAAATTTGTGGTCACCTAGGATGGCCCCATGCCAAAAGCAACTTGTACCTCATCTTTATGAACAAACTAGTGAAGCCAAGTCATTGCCTCATCTAAATTGTCCCACATGGACTAAGGAACACCTACTAGGGTTGCTAGATGAAATGGTATGGTGCGAGACTTTGCCTCAGCCACACCCTTCCATTTGTTTGTTGATAGAGGAAGGGGAGCTTTTACTTGAGGGAGAGACTTAACCAGCTCAACACTGAAAACCTGATGGGAGCATCCCCTAGGGTAACATTAGCAGATGGAGAAGATGTCGGAGAGGTGTCAAAGTTTGGAGACACTACTTTCACCAGAGGGAAGGACATCCTAGGTCTATTGCGTGAAAGAGGCTGGTGTCAGATGCCCTCATAACTGCAAGTCCTAAAGGAACTTCTTGTCAATGAGCTTAGGGGCCATAGCTAAGGAACTTAAAAAGTCAGGACGAAATCGATGCTAAGACAAGTTATGGGAAAAATACACTTATACCTTTTAGGAGGGAGGTAGTGCTTGATTTTTTTTGTTGTATTCCCAATTCACTCCACAAGAACCCTCAATGTGTGTATGGCTTATAGGTATGGGTGTGTGTCACTCTCACTCGGGTTCGATTCAAGGAATGAGAAGACAGAATAATGGTGGAATGAAATGGAATGAATAAAATGAAATATGAAATATGAACAAAAGTGCTCCCCAAGTGCAAGGAGTCTTTTGAGTGTCATGTTTTACTTTGAAAAGTATTCCAAGGTCATCTCCTCAAGGAAGGAAAGTTTGAGTGTGGTGAAGGTGATTTTATTACAAAAGGGAAAAATTTAAAATCTTTTGTTTGTGTTTTGGTGATTGGAGCTTGTGAATGAAAATACAATAACACAAGTATTGACTAATCCAAAGAGGTCATTTCAATGGGAATTCCAACTTAACTCGAAACCTTCCTCCAATGGTGCATAGATGAACAATTGATTCATGGGAAGCTAGGGACGAAGTATAAACTGTGACCAGGCCTATGGAATATCAAAGACTCACAACCACATCCACTCTCAACCCAATCAAACTAAACCATCGTACACCGAGAGAAGGAAAGGGAATGAGTTGAAGTAGCATGCCCAAGGGGAGGTCTCCCTTTGATTAGCCAACTTAAAATCTAGCAACTCATGCAAGCAAGAAGGAAATGCATAATGTAAAGGGACAAAATTAAGAATTGTAGCATGAAACTTAACTTAAAGTAAGAAATCTTGAGCTATGAAGAAAAATATTTAATACCCATTTCAAACCAAAAAAATTAAGAAAGCTTAAAACAACAATGGTGAAATCTTAAATGTGTAACTAAACTTGCATAGCACTTGAAATAAATGACATTAAAAGTAAATAATGAAGATTACAAGAGTCTTCCAATAAACTACAAGTGAAAGATGGAAGAAAATGCAAAAACTTAAATTTCTATTACTATTCATCATCTTCTTCCTTGGAGCTTTCTAAGCTTACGTAGCCACCCTTTAATGGCTTGAGAATGCTAAATATATGGAGTGTGAGATGATGCCTTGTTATCCTTGAGGCTCTCCTAGCTTGTGTGCAGGCCTCCCATCAATGGGAGGTGAGTGGATGGCTTTTGACAGGCTAGGAAGAGCATGGCCTAAATGTGAAACCTGGGAAAATTTAAACTTTTTTCGACAAAGGGCAAAATAGTAATTTATAACTATTATGCGGGATTAAAATGCATATTTTTATAGAGCTCGGATGAAGCAATGAACTTCACTGTTAGATTCGTATTGCAAAATTGAGTTACCACGTCGAATTTGGTCAAATTTCGAGATAGTCGGATTTTGCACAGTTTTCGAGACAATTGGGTGACGAATGAACTTTTAAACGTCCCCAAAAATAGAAATTACTGAAATCAGGATTTAATTAAGTTGTTTCAGGTGAAAAACGGACCCAGAGGTGATAAACGTGCGAGACAATGTGGACCGCACAATTAAAAGTATAAATAGGGCTAAATATCTGAAAAATCAGATATTCACACCCTTGTTCATCACACCACAAGTTGGAGAAGAGAGAGAAGAGAGAAAATAGAAATTTCAAACTTTCTCCTTCGATCCAAGAAGCTCTGTTGGTCGAAATTGCTTGATCCAAGAATTGAAGTTGGTCTACGCGATGAGGGCTACATTTACGTACCAAGAATGAGGGATTTCACTGAAGATCCAAAAGGGGAGATTTGGGAAATCAAAGGTTTTGGGGCTAAGGAGGTGCCTATAAGCTTTCTATCTTCATCTCACGCTCCAAGAGGTAGGGTTTCTCCTACTTTGGTTCACTTTCATACCCAGGGTGTATTTGGAATAGGGTAAGGGTATGGAATAACCTAGGTCATTGACCATGGTTATGAAAATAGAGGAAATGGGCATGGAATTTGGCCTAGACCAATTGCAAATTATGTTGGCGTAGGAAATTACTTGTGTGATTTTGTTGGAATTTGATATTTTGGGCATGCTATATGTCATATATTATGCTTTGTGAATGAGGTGGAAACTCTTGTGTAATAACATGAATTGTTGCCTTAAAAGTGTTCACCAAAATGCCTATGTGTTAATCAAGTTATTATGACATAGTGATGTATAACATGCTTAGAAAATTTGTTGAAAAGAAATGTTAATATGTGCTCATTGAGATATTGACATTGTATTGATTTATGAAATTTATATACCTATAATGTAAATTGTCATGACACATGTTGAGATGTGTGGTTTAATTTGTCCATATGACATCCATTACATATGGGACATAATGTGTGTTTCATTTGGCTCACGACATTCATTACATAGCATATGCATGGGAACACATCGCATTTCATGGGTGTGAGTGCATGGTTGATATCAAACATCAAGTAGGTGGGTGATAAGTGGGCTCGGTACTGTTGGACCAAAGTTCGACAGAGTCACACGGTTGCATAGCATGAAAAACTTGTGTCGGGTATAGCATGAAGGACTAGACATGTCCTCGGGTGCAAGGCCCGACTACTGGTTTTATACACTTTCTATGGTGCAAGTCCAAAAAAGTGTATCGGTATGTGGAGCCGTTAGTGCGACACCAAAAGTCCGCTACCCAAACAATGACACAGGGTTTTGTTATATAATGATTTCATTTGATGGGAAACATCCATGAATGAAGTGGTTTTATGAATATATAGTAGGTGTTTTAAAAATAATCATTGGATGTATTTCATCAATGATAAGTGTAGTACACTTGCATTACATAGTGTGGTGAGAGCTGATGAAGGCTTGGGTTGATGTGCGTTAGTGAGTCTCATCTCATTTCATGGCATGACCTGATAGATTCCAACATGAATTGAATATTCTTGCATTGGAATGGATATTGGTTGAGTGTTGTTGCATATATACATTCATATGCAATTAGGTGGGGGAGTAGCCCTTGTAGGAAGTATTCTACTGGGCATTGGCTCACCCTATACGGGAAACATTTCAGGTACGGGGCATATTCCGGTGGATGACACATATTTGGGGCCTCTAAGGTGAAGAAAGGTCGGGTTGTGACTCTTGAACCGAGTTTTATGTAAAACTTTTGGTTTAATTCCATTTTGGCATGTAAATTGTATGGAATGGGTTGTAATAAACTTGTATGAATCATGTATAATGTCGAAAATATCTTTATACATGTTTGGGATGGATTTGGAAAGGTTTTCATTGAATTGGAAATGAAAAACAGATGAAATATGAAATTCTAGACAAAACCTACTAGTAGCCAATAGGTAGTACCTGTACAGCAGGCAATAACTACCGATAGCCAACAGGTAGTACTTGTACAGCAGGCAATAACTACCGGTAGCTAACAGGTAGTACCTGTCCAATAAAAGGGAACTACCGGTAGCTTACTGGTAGAACTTCTACCGGTAGTTATAACAAACATCTACCAGTAGCTCCTCCAAAAATTTGAAAATTTAAGAATGCATTGCCATACTTTTGGGCTATGTGTTTTTTGGTTCCAATCACATAAATGGATCTTAAAAGAGATACATATGCGACAATCACGAGTAATTCCGTGGGTTGACGGGTGGTCAACGGGACTCCTAGTTTTAGGGCCATCATAGCTTGGTATCAAAGCTTAGGTAGACGAATTAGCTAGGAATTGATGGGCATTAGGTTTAGACTATTGCATGCATTGTACATTCCAACTTATGTGCTTACATTCTTTTACATGATTATGTGCTATGTGATTATATGCATGATATGCATGGTAAAATGTATATGGAAAAGTGACACTAGGGTTAGAAAACATAACCTTGGGGGTCGGAACAGAAATGAACGGGATAGTTCAAGGTATACATGTTTGCCAGTGGGTGGCATAGACTCTACTAGGAAAACAAGGAGATAAATCTCAATGTTTCAAGTTTGATACCTACCTTGGGATGTTATGTAAATATCTATAGTCATTTGACATGTGTGTAGATGGCAACTAGAGGAAGGGGACGTCGGGGTGGACAGAATAATAACCAACCACCACCAACTTTTGACTAACAAACCTTAGTGGAGGCTATTGGTACGACGACTACTACCATAGCATAGGCTAGTGCTACGGTAGCCACTATTGCACAGACTGGTGCAAGTGGGGGGCAAGGAGGCTCAAGTAACCTCCAGAAGTTCAAGGCACACCAACCGCTGGTCTTCATGGGAGGGGCAGATCCTATGGTGGCTGACCATTGGTTCCAACAAGTCGATAAGGTATTAAGGGCTATGGAGATCACCTCCGACGCCACCAAGATAACCCTAGCTACCTTTCAGCTGGAGGGAGGATCCCAATTATGGTGGGATTGGTTGAAGGACTCTAAGGACTTGGAGGCTATGACTTGGGTAGAGTTCAAGGAACTCTTCATGGGAAAGTACTTTCTGGCGGCTGCTAGGCATGCAAAGGCCCGGGATTTTTGGACTTGAAACAAGGAGCCATGATGGTGATGGAATACATGGCTAAATTCACGAAATTAGCACGTTTTGTCAATGATTACGTGGCCATAGATGTGGCCAAGGTGAGGAAGTTTGAGAATGGCTTGAAGTTGTCCATCCAAGGCAAACTTGTGGGTCTTCTTCTACAAGACTTGGACTCGATGTTCATGATAGCTATGGCCATTGAGAGAGAGGTAGAAGATGCACGAAACATCAAGGAAGCGGGTGTTAAAGACAAGAAGAAGGAGGGTCAATCCTCTTCTTCTAGCTCGGGAAAGAAGCAGAGGATTGCTACTCCTCAAGGATTCCAAGGACAGGGCCGCGGTCATCAAGGCCAAGGCCAGGGTCAATCCTCCCAAGGCAGGAGACATTTCAAGGCTTCCAGCCAGGCAGGCTCACAGACATGTTTTCATTGCCACTAGTCGGGTCACATGAAATAGGATTACCCTCAAAGGCAGGGATCCTAGGGTTACGAGTCATCTCAGTTCCAGACTTTGGTGGGATAACCACAGACGCATTATACTCCCCACTACCCCCACCATGGGCCAGGGGAGCTAGTACTAGTTTCAGGATGCTACACAGGCCCCTACTACTTCACGTGCGGGAACTCTGCAAATAGGCCAACTAGGTCAGGGCATGGGTCGAGGCCGAGGCCAGGGCTCAAAGGCCGGGACTTCAGGGACCCAGGGTCATGTCTATGCCATGGTGCCATAGACTAAGCCGACAGATCCGTTAGTGATACAGGGTACATTCCTACTCTCTCGCTTGTGGGCTAGAGTGTTATTTGATTCTGGTGCATCACATTCATTTATTGCTGCATCTTGTGAAATACTTGGGCTTAAAGGTTGGAACCTTGGAAAAGCCAATGTATGTGAGTTCTCCCCTAGGAGCTAGGGTGAGGGTGAACCAGATATATCGGGGTTGTGAGTTAGAGATCTCAGGGATTCTACTCACTATGGACCTTAGGGTCATGGACATGTCAGAGTTTGATGTGGCCCTCGAGATGGATTGGTTGACGGCACATCAGGTCGTTATTGATTGTGATAGGAAGAGGGTCACTACTTACACACCTAATGGTGTCTGTTTTAAGTTCCAGGGGGAAAAACATTATGCTTTACCCCAAGCCGTGTATGACTCTAGATGGCACGGACAGTTAATGGATTGGCTTGCAAGCCTTACCCTAGAGGACGAGGCGAGATAGGAGTTGGGTCTACCTCGGGTGGTATATGAGTATGAAGATGTCTTTTCGGATGAACTACCAGGATTACCACCACATAGAGATGTATACTTCAACATTGAGTTGCATCCTGGTACGTCGCCTATTTCTATGACTCCACATAGGATGGCACCAGTTGAGTTGTAGGAACTCAAGTTCCAGTTGCAAGAATTATTGGACAAGGGCTTCATTAGACCGAGCACTTCACCTTGGGGCGCTTCGGTGTTGTTTGCCAAGAAGAAGGACAAAACCCTTTGACTATGCATAGACTATCGGTAGTTGAATAGGGTTACTATCAAGAATAGATATCCCTTACCGAGGATTGACGACTTGTTTGATTAGCTAAGAGTGGTGTGAGTCTACTCCAAGATACATCTTCGCACCGGTTACCATCAGTTGAGGGTAAGGGAGGTTGATATCCCTAAGATGGCATTTTGGACGCAGTATGGACTTTTCGAGTTTACAGTCATGCCTTTCAGATTTTTGAATGCTCCAGCGGCATTCATGGATCTCATGCATAGGGTGTTTCAACCCTACCTAGATCAGTTTGTTGTAGTTTTTGTTGACGACATCTTGATCTACTCCAAGTCTGAGGAGGAACATGAGGGTCACTTGAGGATTGTTCTCCAAATGTTGAGAGATCATCAGTTGTATGCTAAGTTCAGCAAGTGTGAATTTTGGCTTATTGAGGTGAAGTTTTTGGGACACGTGGTGTTAGCTTTGGGTGTATTCATGGACTCAAAGAAGGTTGAAGCGGTGATGAATTGGGAGAGACCGAAGTCAGTCTTCGAGATACGCAGTTTCTTGGGATTGGCAAGGTACTATAGAAGGTTCATTAAGGACTTCTCTCAATTAGCTGCTCGTATGACCAAGTTGACCCAAAAAGAGGTCAAGTTTGAGTGGAATGATGCTTGTAAGAAGACATTCCAGGAGTTGAAGCGGAGATTTACATCAGCTCCTATTCTGATAGTTTTGAAAAGGGGATAGAGGTATACGGTGTATTGTGATGCCTCGAAGGACAGACTTGGTTACGTATTGATGTAGTCCGGGAGGGTGGTTGCTTATGGTTCTCGATAGTTAAAGAATCATGAGTAGAATTACCTCACGCACAACATGGAGTTGGCGGCCATTGTCTTTGCCTTGAAGGCTTGGTGCTACTACCTGTATGGTGAACATTTTGAGGTATTTTCAGACCACAAAAGTCTGAAGTACATCTTCACACAGCGGGACCTCAACATGAGGCAGCGCAGGTGGATGGAGTTCCTAGAGGACTATGACTTCACTTTGCATTATCATCCCAGTAAGACAAATGTGGTGGCTGATGCACTCAACTAGAAGTCACGGGGAGTCTTGGCTAGTGTAGCTTTCCAGGAGTGGCAGATGCTCGAGACTGTGGGATAGTTTGGGCTACGTTACATGGGGCAAGCTTAGGGTACTTTAGGGAGTTTGGTGGCTACACCTTCCCTATTAAGTAGAGTGATTGGGTCCCAGGGACAAGACACAAAGTTAGTGTCCATCAGGGGCCGAGTACAAACAGGTGCAGGTGACGAGGGCTGGGCCATTCACTCGGATGGTAGTCTTCGATTTAGGGGAAGGATTGTGGTTCCCCAGTCTACGGAGTTAAGAGAGGAGATTCTTAGAGAGTTTCATTGCTCTTATTTTGCTGTACATCCAGGTGGCACGAAGATGTACCATGATCTTCATCGCCAGTAATATTGGAATGGAATGAAGAGAGACGTTGGAGACTTTGTCAGACGATGTCTCACATGTCAGCAGGTCAAAACTGAACACCAGAGACCAACGGGATTACTCCAGCCTTTGGAGGTAGCTGAGTGGAAGTGGGAGCATATCACAATGGATTTTGTGACTCACATGCCACGGACATCGCGGGGACATGAGGCAGTGTGGGTGATAGTAGACCGGCTTACGAAGTCGACACACTTTTTGGCTATGCGGATGACCTTTACACTAGAGGAATTCTACAGGTTGTATATACGAGGGATTGTCCGGTTACATGGGATGCCTGTATCTATAGTATCGGATCGGAATCCCAGGTGCACGACTCATTTTTGGGAGAGTTTTCAGCGAGCTATGGGGACATAGTTGATGATGAGCACTGCTTTTCATCCCCAGATAGACGGTCAATCTGAGAGGACTATACAGACGTTAGAGGACATGCTACGGGCATGTGTCCTAGATCTCAAGGGTAGTTGGGAAGATCACTTACTCTTGGTAGAGTTCACCTACTACAACAGTTACCAATAAAGCATACAGATGGCACCCTATGAGGCATTATATGGGAGGCCGTGTCGATCTCTGGTTTATTGGATGGAGGTGGGAGACAGATCCTCTAAGGGTCCGAATTTGATTAAAGACACGTCGGAGAAGGTGGACTTGATTCAAAAGCGTCTTCTTACGGCTTAAAGCCGAAAGAAGAGTTACACCGACAAACGGCGGCGACCTCTGGAGTTTGAGGTGGGGGATCATGTCTTCTTGAAGGTGATGCCTAAAAGAGGAGTGGTCAAGTTTGGCAAGTGGGGAAAACTATCACCGAGGTACATTGGGCCCTTCAAGATACTCGAGAGGGTGGGTACAGTTGCTTACCGGTTGGTGTTACCGCCAAATCTATCGGGTGTTCATACGGTATTCCATGTCTCTATGCTCTAGAAGTACACCTCAGATTCGACTCATGTGGTGGATTGGGGAGAGCTTGTGATTGATGCTGATGGGACCTTTTAGGAGGGACCGGTGCGCAACATGGATAGCCGGGATCAGATTTTGCGAGGCAAGACCGTGAGACTAGTAAAGGTGTTGTGGCAGCACCGAGGAGCGGACGAGGCGACATCGAAGCGCGAGGACACTGTCCGTACCAGTTATCCTTTCTTATTCAAGGATGGAGGTACATTACTATAGTCATTTAGTATTATATGACTGTTACATATGCATGTGATTGAATGTGTATGTATATGTGAATTTCGGGGACGAAATTCTTTTAGGGGGGGGAGAATGTGAAATCCGGAGAAATTTGAACTTTTTTCGACAAAGGACATATAGTAATTTGCCACTATTATGCGGGATTAAAAAGCATATTTCTATAGAGCTCGGATGAAGCAACGGACTTCATTTTTAGATTCGTATTGACAATTTTGAGCTACCACGTCAAATTTTGAGATAGTTGGATTTTACACATTTTTCGAGACAATTGGGTGACGAATGAACTTTTAAACGTCCCAAAAATAGAAATTATAAAATTTCCTTATAGTTAAATACAAGTTCAAATAAAATTTATTTGAACTAAAATCGGGATTTAATTAAGTCGTTTCAGGTTAAAAATAGACCCCGGAGGTGATAAACGTGCGAGACAATGTGGACCGCGCAATTAAAAGTATAAATAGGGCTAAATATCTGAAAAATCAGATATTCACACCCATGTTCAGCACACCACACGTTGGAGAAGAGAGTGAAGAGAGAAAATAGAAATTTTAAGCTTTCTCCCTCGATCCAGGAAGCTCCGTTGGTCGAAATTGCTTGATCCAAGAATTAAAGTTGGTCTACACGACGAGAGCTATGCATACGTACCAAGAACGAGGGATTTCACCGAAGATCCAAAAGGGGAGATTTAGAAAATCAAAGGTTTTGGGGCTAAGGAGGTGCCTAGAAGCTTTCTATCTTCATCTCATGCTCCAAGAGGTAGGGTTTCTCCTACTTTGGTTCACTTTCATACCTAGGGTGCATTTGGAATGGGGTAAGTGTATGAAATAACCTAGGTCATTGACCATGGTTATGAAAATAGAGGAAATGGGCATGGAATTTGGCCTAGACCAATTCCTAATTATGTTGGCGTAGGAAATTACTTGTGTGATTTTCTAGGAAATTGATATTTTGGGCATGTTATATGTCATATATTATGCTTTGTGAATGAGGTGGAAACTCTTGTGTGATAACATAAATTGTTGCCTTAAAGGTATTTGTCAAAATGCCTATGTGTGAATAAAGTTGTTATGACATAGTGATGTATAACATGCTTAGAAAATGTGTTGAAAAGAAATGTTAGTATGTGCTCATTGAGTTATTGACATTGTATTGATTTATGGAATTTATATGCCTATAATGTAAATTGCCATGACACATGTTGAGATGTGTGATTTAATTTGTCCATATGACATCCATTACATATGACACATGATATGTGTTTAATTTGGATCACAGTATTCATTACATAGCATATGCACGGGAACACATCGCATTTCATGGGTGTTAGTGCATGGTTGATATCAAGCACCAAGTAGGTGGGTGATAAGTGGGCTCAATACCATTGGACCAAGGTCCGACAGAGTCGCACGGTTGCATAGCATGAAAAATTTGTGTCGGGTATAGCAAGAAGGGCTAGACACATCCTTGAGTGCAAGGCCCGGCTACTGGTTTTGTACACTTCCTACAGTGCGACACCAAAAGTTCGCTACCCAAACAAAGACACATCATTTTATTATATAATGATTTCATTTGATGGGAAACATCCATGAATGAAGTGGTTTTATGAATATATAGTAGGCGTTTTAAAAATGATCATTGGATGTATTTCATCAATGATAAGTGTAGTACACTTGCATTGTATAGTGTGGTGAAAGCCGGTGAAGGCTTGGGTTGATGTGCGTGAGTGAGTCTCGTCTCATTTCATGGCATGACATGATAGATTCCAACATGAATTGAATATTCTGGCATTGGAATGGATATTGGTTGAGTGTTGTTGCATGTATACATTCATATGCACTTAGGTGGGGAGTAGCCCTTGTACGAAGTATTCTACTGGGCGTTGGCTCACCCTATCTTGCATATATTTTAGATAGAAGGCATATTCTGGTGGATGATACACATTCGGGGCCTCTAAGGTGAAGAAGGGCCGGGTTCTGGCTCTTGAACCGAGTTTTATGTAAAACTTTTGGTTTAATTCCATTTTGGCATGTAAATTGTATGGAATGGGTTATAATAGACTTGTATGAATCATGTATAATGTAAAAAATATCTTTATACATGTTTGGTATGGATTTGGAAAGGTTTTGATTGAATTGGAAATGAAGAAGTGATGAAATATAAAATTCTGGACAAAACCTACCGATAGCCAACAGGTAGTACCTGTACAGTAGGCAATAACTACCGGTAGCCAACAGGTAGTACCTGTACAGCAGGCAATAACTGTCGGTAGCCAACAGGTAATACCTGCATTGCAGGCAATAACTACCGGTAGGTAACATGTAGTACCTGTCCAGTAGGAGGAAACTACCGGTAGCTTACAGGTAGAACTTCTATCGGTAGTTATAACAAACATCTACCGGTAGCTCTTCCAAAAATCTGAAAATTTAAAAATGCATTGTCATGCTTTTGGGCTATGTGTTCTTTGGTTCCAATGACATAAATGGATCTTAAAAGAGATAGATTGGGGTATATTGAACCTCGATGGAATTAAATAAATAAAAGAAAACACGGATCCTCGTGTGGGTTGTAATCTCGGTTACAAGGATGTGATACACGTGATATCGGGTTATGTGACAATCACGAGTAATTCTGCGGGTTGACAGGTGGTCAACGGGACCCCCAATTTTAGGGGCATCAAACTGAACCCAAGATGGCTGCCCCCTTCTCTCCTATCCTCATTAATGCATTTCCCTCCAAAGTCTTCAACTAGGGTGTATGAAGCATATAGATGTGTAAGGGAAGTTAGGGGCAAGTGGGAGAATCAATGGTGGGATCCCCAAGCAAGCGGAGCATGAGTTGCTAGCGTTCTGGGCAATCTAGGCACAACGTACCAGTACGGTTTGGCTACTAGAGTTCGGGGTACCGGTACACTCTGCTGCTCTGGACCAGTTTTTGTAAAATCATCATAACCTTTGATCCTACCATCCCATTGAGCTGAAATTTTGACACAATACAGAAGCAATCTAGATCTACAAATTTCATTTTTTGCACTATTTTAGATTCGAAGTGGATCATGGCCCAAAATGAGGAACACCCGAGGTACTACTACAAAATGGTGTGGCTGCTGATACCTATGTTACCAAACACCAATACCTCCTTTATTTCTTTCACTTTTAAGCCTCCAAATCCTGATGTAATGTGTTCATCTCTTCACCACTCCTCCACACTTAGTTGCAAAGTTCTAAAATCCATCATTTAAGCTATAACATTAAAAATTCAACATTATTCATAATTCGGCTAACTCTAAGTACTTAGATGCAAAAGTTGAGTTAAAAGTCATGTAATGAGGTCATCAATTTTGCAATATTATGCACTCATTAGGTAGCAACAGGTGAGGCAGTAGAGTCACCTGGAGAAGGCCCCCAACGGACACTCAAAGAGAGGTTGATCACTCACAAGCTCAGAGAGGTCCATTATGAGGTACTTGAATTGATCTTAATTTTACAACCAAGTATAAGTGGTTAAGTTGTAATATTACTCGATGAAGTCCGAGGTCGAATTTACAGGGAGTTATCTGTTGGAACTTAAAACAGAAAAGGTGAAATTATCATGGGCGTAGTGTGCATTACAACAGCTTGTGATGTGAGCTTAAAATTGATAAATAAACACTTAAACTGAACTTTGATTACAACAAATGGAAAAAAGGCTACTCTTTAGTTCAGGGATCCAACATGCATTCTATTTCTTGACTATGAAAATGTCACCTTACAACAATTAACTCTCATGTTACTCGAAAGTTAACTGGTAAGTTTGATGTATAAGTTGAATTATATCCTAACAATGATGAAGTCAGCCGAAAGGTCTATGCACCTTGCAACAACCAATTAACCCTATTAAATCCGAAGGTGAACCATTCAAAAGGTTTACTATAGTTATTTGATCGACAAGTCTATGATTCAATGAAGACGGAGTTTTGTTTATGCATTAAATCAAAAGCATTGGCTATGGAAATTCTTAACCTATCTCCTGAATATTACATAAATTCTAATTACTTGCATCATTGTATCATGCATAAAATACATAATAATGTATAGATGAAATGGTATATAGCAATAAGTTTAGCTCGATACTCATAACCAACAATACCAAACAAAAAAAAAATCATCCATCATTTAGGGGAGGCATAAACATTAAAGTATAGATAAAACAACGACATTTCCATTACTCAAATAATAGTACACATGTCTTCATCCTTCACCAAAGAGTAAAATGGACTACTCACACTTCATGGCTAAAGATGAGCAAGAAGAGTAAGTGTATCCCATTACAACATAAATAAAACACAACAAGTACTTTCCTGAGGAATAGTTAAAACATCCATACTCTTATTATCGACTAGGGTGAAAATGTGAAAAAGGTTCAAACCTCCAAGTAGAAAGAAAAATAAGAAATGTAGATGAAGAGAATTTTGGCTAGAGTTTGCAAGGGTTTTTTTCTCTCTCTCTTTTTTCCTCTTTTTCTCTTCTTGATCTCCCTTTGTGAAGTGTAGAAATTTTTTTGAAAATGGCTCCTAACCTTGCCTATTTATAGGCTTCAAGGAGTGGTTAAGTCAGCAAAACCCAGAAAGGTAGAATTAGGGACTCCGGTACAAAAATGGACCAATGGGAGAAAGGCTTGGAGTTGAGGTGGTTAAGGCCACCGTTTGGATGCCACCACAACCGTCTGAACGGTGCCATTTCTCTGGATTTCTTGCTTGCAATCTCCTTTGCTAACCTTTTGAATTTGGCCCATTGGGATGGCATTCCTAGGGTCTGGATGGTGCTATCTTTCTGGATTTCTTCTTTCTATCTCCCTTTTGCACTTTTAACCCTTCTAGTTCCCATAATTATATATAAAACACAAAATTCAAACACTAATCCTAATATAATCTCAATTAACCAGTTCAAATCAATTAACGCACATAATTAACCCTAAACCATAATTTACTGATGCACTTCCTAGGGTTAAACAGTAGTCAAGCACTTGCTTTATTTGTACCCTCGACTCAGAGGACAGGGGATTTGGTTTACATGTGTTCAAAAGTAGATTAAGGTAAAAATCCAAAGATGAAAGAGGAAATCACTAAAATGAAACACACTTACTAAGAAGAGGGGTAGGTGTCCCCCAAATGGAAGAAACTCAAAAGGAGCTGCTAGAAGGAGCCTTAGAGCGCCCAAATTCCCAATATGGATCAAAGACAAACAAAAACTTATCTTTCCACTCCTTTACATTTGAGGAGTAACTTATCAAGAGGGTCGAACCTTCTTTCTTTGAGAAATAGAACCACCCCAACCCTTGCTCAGAGCAACGGGCGAGCTTGTTGCACTCCATGAGCTCGGCAAAGGTCGACTACACACCAGCCCCATTCGCCTTAGTCCAGATGATGCACATACCAATCAAAAAACCCCAGCTATTAGGGGTTAGCTGGGCGGGAGCAAGGTTTATAAGATAAAGGGCCTCCCTAACATATTTGAGAATCAAAAAGTGAAGCTCAACCTCAAAGATAGACTCACAGAAGTAAGCTTGTTGGGGAAAAGGAATTGGCAATCTCGTTAGCGGAAGGAACTCACAGACGCATAAACTCAAGAATTGAATATTGAGCTCTAATTTTTTTGAAAAGAGCTCTTATATATAGACAGTTGTGGTAGTTCTTAGCACCACTAATTCTTAGAGTCAAGGACCGAATCTCTTGAATAGAGTCAGAATCCCCATTTGCCACATTGGCTTAGGCTACGGGAGATGAAGCAGTCTTAGAAGGGGATTGATCAAAATCAATTGCCATGACTGGGAAGTTGTGGTGGTTGATATATAAATTCGGGAGCGGTTAAGTTTGTTAGCGACTAAGGAAAGACTCTGGCACAAATGCAAGTTGAGCCCTAACAAATTCACTCACAAAAAACCCTAATGGTTCAAGGTTGGAATTCCTCCATCTAAAAAAACAAAAATGTTTAAAGTGAAATTGGAATATGTTGCTCCAACCTATGCACTCTAGAGCGAAGAATGGTGTTAAAATAGGACAACAAAAGAAGACTAGGGCAGAGGTAAAGGCATACCAGAGTTCTAGAAGCTCTCAAAGACAACCATAGAAGAAGAATGAGGACTCTTGTATATAGACTAGGCCCACAATGGCTCTTGGGTAGTTGCTCGCATGTTTTCCTCGACCTCCCAACAAGAACTTGAATTATGTGTATATGGCTTATAGAAATTGATGAGTTTCACTCTCCCTTGAGTTCAATGCAAGAAGTGGAGAAACTATGTGTGGATGAACAAAAACGTGTGTGTGTGTGCAAAAGTGCTCCCCAAGTGTAAAGAGAGCCTTGCAATGTCATGTTTTAATTGGAATGAGTATTCCAAGGTTGTCTCCTTAGGGAAGGAAAGGTCAAGTGTTTTCGGAAGTGATTTGTGAAAAGGAAAAAAGGAAAATATTGTGATTTGAAATTTGGTGGTTTGTGTTTTGAGAAATATGCATGTAAAAAGAGGCTTGGCTAATCCATATATTTCATTCCAATGGGTATGCCAAATCAACTCATTTCATTCAACCAATGGTGTCTCAATATTTGATTGATTCAAAGGAAGTGAGGGACTAATGTAGTTGTGTTGGGCAAAAGCATACACTGTGACAAGTCCATGGTGTATCAAAAGCCCATAACTACGTCCGCACTTAATCTAATCAAACCAAATACTTTACACTACAAGAAAGAATGAAAGAGAGTTGAGCTATGCATGGTAAAGGCGGGAAAAAACATGAAAGAGAAAAACATGGTAATGAAATCAAACATGAACTTGTATTAATTTAAGGAGAAGTTCAAACTATAAAAGAAATAGCATTCATACACAAAATGTAAAGCTTAAAGAGAAAACACCCAAATACAAGCAATAGAACTAGTAAACCCTAGCTAAACTGAATACAACTTGAAACTAATGAGATTAAAGTGGTAGAAAGAAAGATTACATGTGGATTGAAGCTTGCAAAAATGAAAATGGTTAAAGAAAAGCAAGAACCCAAGCTTTTTCTCTCTACATTACTCCTAAGCTAAGGAAGCCTCCCTCTCTTCCTGAAAGCTTGATGATTTGAAAATGCATGTAGAAGCTCTTTTTTTTAGTCCATTCCCCTTGCTCTTGGAATGAGTAGCTGACTTGAGGTTGTTGGAAAGAGGTTTTGCACAAAATCAAGGAAAATCAGTCAAAGCATGGTGCTCCCATGCTTTTCCAACCACTCCCTTTCTCTCTCTCTTTCCTCCCCACTCCCTCATGCTTCAAATCTAAGTTTCTGGGGTTAGGAAATCATCATGGGGTGTTAAAATGTCAAGGCAGGATGTAGAGGACAAAAGGTAGGCCCCGTGGTTAGTGGATTCATGTGGAGAAGTTTTCTAGTAGGGTACTCTACCTGTAGGTTGTAATCTACTGGTAGGTCGTAAGGGTCTTGTACCTGTAGTTCATTTTTAGCTTTAGTAAATTTGTCATAAATTTTGATTGCATTGTTTGATTAAGCTGAAATTTTGACACAAGATAGAGGACATCCAGATCTACAACTTTGATGTTTTGCCCCTTTTTAGATTCACAGTGGATCATGGTCAAACATGTAAGAATACTGGGGTACCGAAACCAAATGATGTGAATATCGCTACCTATGATACCAAATACTAATACCTCCTTGATTTCTTTCACTTTTAAGTCTCCAAATCCTCATGTAATATTTTCATCTCTTCACCACTCATTCACACTTAGTTTTAGGGTTCTGAAAGCCATCAATTACCCTATGACCTATGATTACCTGCAACATCAAAATTTCTACATTATTCACAAATTCGACTAACTCTAAATAATTAAATGCAAAGTTGAGTTAAAATGCATGTAATGAGGTCGTTAAATATGCAATATTACGCACACATCAGCAATTGCATACATAAAGCAAGCGGTTCCACTCCTAGCGGGCAAGTGTAATTAATACGTAGAGTGCGCCTTCCATTGGTCTGAGCTAGGGGATAATGATGAAGATAGAAATAACTCGTGGTAATCATGTGAATGGTTGGGCACATGGGAGCATGTGAGTGGCTACGCATGTAACGGGGATAGACATGAGGCAAACACGTGGGTCAAATCAGATGCAATACCTATAGGATCCAAACCGCATATCAGTCCACTCACCCATATCCTACTATAATAGCTTAAAACTATTCCAAATATTTCTGGCTTAGAGGTTTTGCATTACTTGCGGCCTATTCAAAAGATAGCTGAAGAGCCTCAACGGTAACAAGAGCTCAGCTATAACGTAGAGGAGCTAGCTAGTAACTCCACCTAGCTGAATTCAAGCTAATCCTCTTCACCTTCACTGACTTAATCATCAGAGGGTCGACCACCAGAGTTCCTTCGGTCTTCAAATTCTTTGCAGGAGCTCACCAGTGATTGTCAACTCATCAACAATTCCATTGGTACTGTTTTTATAATCAACACACCCTAAACACTCGGTCAATGAAAAAAAATATTTGCCTTGGGATTTTTGCAATATTTATCAATGTCCTCTACTAACAACTCTAATTCTTTGTTGATTTACTATCCAACATGCAATTTCCTCACTAAATGCATTACCCAGAATAAAAATCACACACATAGGTAAAGATTGTGCATCACAACAATCCCACCCCAAGCTAAATTAAGCATTGTCCTCAATGAAGAATAAAAACAAGAATAATCATAAAAAATAATCAATGGTAAAAGGAATTCCTATAACGACAACATTAGTACCAAATCCTAGCACTCCCAAACAAACTTTAACAACAAAATTACCGAGAATCAAAATAAAAGGAAAATGTTACTATACGATACAAAAGAAATTCACAGTCAATTGTCAGATTCATAATGTGGATCCACCAACTCAATGGACTCCACCTCTGCCATAAAATCTTCCAAAAATTGTTTCAATCTTTGACCATTTACTTTAAAAACATTACCGTTCTTAAGGTTCTCAATTTCGATAGCTCCATGGGGAAAAACCCCTTTAACTACAAATGGACTCGACCACCTTGACCTTAACTTATCAGGAAAAAAGTGGAGGCGAGAGTTATAACACAAAATCTTTTGGGAAAGCTCAAAGGTTTTCCTCACTATATTATTATCATAAAATACTTTCACCCTACCCTTGGCAATTTTGGCATTCTCATATGCTTCATTCCAAAGTTCTTACAATTCGTTGATCTAAAGCTTTCTAGGTGCCTCTACTTTATCTACGTCAAATTCATACTTTTAATTTCCCAGTATGCTCTATGTTCAAGTTCAATAGAAAAATGACAAGGCTTCCCATAAATTAGCCTATAAGGAAACATACCAAGAATAGTTTTGAAGGAAGTAAGATAAGCCCACAAGGCATTTATGATGCCCTAAAATCTAGGGGTCCTTTCACTAAAATGCGTGAACAACCATGTTTTTCACTCCTTTTTTGACTTTAATGAACAAATCAAATTCTTGTAGTATGAGTATCCATCACAACAATCTTGGCTTTGCACCCTTCTTGGTCAATAAATATTCCAGAACTACATGATCAGTGAAAACAACAAATGAAAGCCTCCAAATATGATATGAATTTATCCAAAGTAAAAAATACAGCAAGTAACTCTTTTCAGCTGTTGAATAATTCATTTGGGCATCATTAAGAGTTTTACTTGCATAGTACATGACACATGGTTTTTTATCTTTTCTTTGCCCTAACGATGCTCATACGACATAATCATTGACATAACACACCAACTCAAAGGCAAGGACCAACTAGGTATCCGCATAATAGGGGTAAAAATTAGGAAACCTTTAAGCTTCTCAAAAGCTTTTTGGCACGCTACTTGGATCAGTTTTCCCTAATCTCCAAACACAAACCCGGACTATGTGTGTATGGCTTATAGAAGTTGGTGAGTGTCACTCTCCCTATGGTTCCATTCAAGAAATGGAAAAAATTGTGTGTAAACAAAAATGTGTGCGCATGCAAAAGTGCTCCCTAAGGGTAGAGAGACTTGCAATGTCATGTCTTACTTGAAATGGGTATTCCAAGGTCATCTCCTTAGAGAAGGAAAGGTCAAATTGCTTTGAAGGGTGAGTTTTAAAGAAATGAAAATTGAAAAATCTTATGAATTGTGTTTTGGTGAGTTGTGTTTTGGTAAAAATACAAGAAAGCAAGATTGGCTAATCCATAGAGGTCATTCCAATGGGAATGCAAAATTGAATCAATTCATTCAACCAATGGTGTCTTGGTATTTGATTGATACGTAGGAAGTGAGAGACTAACGAGGATGTTTCAGGCACAAGCATACCTTGGGACATGACATTGTATCAAGAGCCCAAAACCACGTCCACACTCAACCTAGTCAAACCAAACACTTTACACTACAAGGAAGAATGAAAGAGAGTTGATTTCACATACCCAAGAGAAAATTCTCTTTGGATTAGCCAACTAAAAGTCTAGCTACTTATAGTAAAAGAAAGAACCAACTTCAGGTAAAGAAGCATGGTAGTGAAATAGAACATGAAACTTGCATTGATGCAAGAAAAAGGTTTAAACTACAAGAACAAAGTCATTCATAACCAAAATACAAAGCTTGAAGAGAAAACCCGAGTGTAGACATGGAAATACAAGAACATTAAGCTAAACTTGATTACAACTTGAAATAAATGAGATTAAAATGTAAGATGTAAAGATTAGAACTGGAATAAAGCTTACTACAATGAAAATGGTGAAGGAAATATGAAAATCCAACTTTCTCTCTCTAAAACTTCATCTTCTTCCTTGGAGATTCTATCGCTAAAAGCATGTAAAAATCTAAATAATGGTGTAAGGCCCCTTGATTTTCATCCATACCCTCTCCCTTAGCATGTGTGAGCTGAATTGTAATCATTGGTGGTAGGTTGTCCACTTGGAGAAGCAATTTCAGTCAAAGCATGTTCCTCCCATGCTTTCCTAACCACCCTCTTCTCTCTTTCTTTCTTCCACTCTTTCTTACTTCAAATCTGACTTTAGGGGTTAGGGGAGCATCATGGGGTGTCAAATATGTCAAGGTATTACTTAGAAGAGAAGAAGTAGACCCCTGGAGTAGGTGGAGTCATGTGGAAAGGTGTCTAGCAAATTTGACCATAACCAACCTGTAGAATGTCAAAAACCTGCCGGTATGAAACTTCCAATAGGGTCTTCCACCGGTAGGTTTTAAGGTTCTAATGGTAGGTCTTAAGGGGAATGCTAGCTCAAGACCAACTTTCGTAAATTCGTCATAACTTTTGATCTCACTGTCCGATTGAGCTTAAATTTTGATACAAGATAGAGGACATCCAATCTACAACTTTCATATTTTTCAATTTTTCAGATTCAAAGTGGATCATGGTCAAAAATGCAAAATATTGGGGGTACTGCTACCAATTGGTGTGGGTGCCGATACCAAAATTCCAGTAGGCTTAGATACCGGTACCTATGATACGAAGTACTACTACCTCCTTAATTTCTTTCACTTTAATGCCTCCTAATCCTCATGGAATGTGTCCATCTCTTCACCACTCATCCACACTTAGTTACAGGGTTCTAAAAGCCATCATTTACCCTATGGTTACCTACAACATCAAAATTTTCATATTACTCATAAATTCGACTAACTCTAAGTAATTAAATGCACAGTTGAGTTAAAATGCATGTAATGAGGCCATTAAATATGAAATATTATGTGCTCATCATGCCCCCCAACTTAAGCTTTTCTAGTCTTTAGCAAACTAAATGTAAAAATTAAGCAAACAAAAATAAACCTATAATAATTTTGTTGTTGCATTTACCATATGCAACAAGCCTTTAAACCCCTAGGTGATCCCTAGCGGACGAGTTTTCTCTCGTAAAGGTTTCCAGTAAAGGTAACTACAAACTTCTTTTCCTCATATACAACATTGGAAACATATGCCCTTATTCTAACTTTTTTCGACAAAGGGCAAAATAGTAATTTATCACTATTATGCGGGATTAAAATGTATATTTCACCATTAGATTTGTATCGTGAAATTGAGCTGCTATGTCAAATTTTGTCAAATTCTGAAATAGTCAGATTTTACACATTTTTTGAGATGATTGGGTGACGAATGAACTTTTAAAGGTCCCCAAAAATGAAAATTATAAAATTTCCTTATAATTGAATAAAGGTTAAAATAAAATTGATTTGAACTAAAATTAGAATTTAATTAAGTCGTTTCGGGTTAAAAACGGACCTGAAAGTGATAAATGAGTGGGACAATGTAGACCGCACAATTAAAAGTATAAATAGGAGCTAAATATCAGAAAAATCAGACATTTCTCACCACTTGGCTGGCTATGTTCAGACTTTGAAGGGAGAGAGGAGAGAAATTATTTCTTCAAGGCTTTCTTCTTCGATTCAAAAAGTTTCGTCGGTTGGAATTGCTTGATCCAAGGATTAAAGTTGTTCTACGCGACGAGGGCTACGCATATGTACCAAGAACGAGGGATTTCACTAAAGATCCAAAAGGGGAGATTGGGAGAAGTCAAAGGTTTTGGGGCTAAGGAGGTGCCTAGAGGCTTTCTATCTTCATCTCACGCTCCAAGAGGTAGGGTTTCTCCTACCTTGGTTTAATTTCTTGCCTAGATGTCATATGAAATGGGCAAGGGGAATACATTAACCTAGGTTCTTAACTAGGGTTATGGATAGGTGGAAAAAGGAATATGGAATTGGTCTAGGCAAATTCCTAGTTACTTTTGGTATAAGGGATTCACTTGTGAAATTGTGGTAATTTGATAAATGTTGTCATTGTACCTTGTGAATGACCTGGATTAATTTATGTGATAACATGAATTATTTGATGGGGAGGTGTCTAGCTAAATGCCTATGTGGAATTTAGTTATTATGGTATGAGTTTGCATAACATGCCATGAGTTTTGTTGAGAAAACGTGAGTAAAGATATGTTGTTAATATGCTAACCTCATGTTGATTGATGGTGATTATATGCAATTGATATTAATTGTCATGTTGTGTGTTGAGATTGGTTACATAGCTCATTTGGCATATATTACATTTGAGCATGACATCAGTATTGCAATGGTGTATCACATTGCATTTGCACGGGAAAATGCATCCATGGCCATGAGTATGGGTGTGTGAGTGCATGGTTGGATCAATCACCACATTTGGTGTTTTGATGGGTGGGCTCCAGAAAGTGGGGTTACATGTCCTACTGAGTCGCACGGTAGCATAAATGAAAGCTTGTGTCGGGTATAGCAAGAAGAGATAGATTCCCCCCTCAGGTGCAAGCCCCGACTATTAGTTTATACACTTCAGACGGTGTAAGTCCAAAAAAGTGTATTGGTCTGTGGAGCCAGCGGTGCAACACCAAAATTCCACTACCCAAATAAAGACACATGGTTTTGGTTGGATAAATGATTCATTTGATGGAAAATATCCAAAAATGAAGTGGTTTTATAAACACTTGGTTTTTATCTTCAAAGATGATCATTGGATGTATTTCATCAATGACAAGGATTGTTACACTTGCATTGCATAGTGTGGAGAGAGCCGGTGAAGGCTCGGGTTGAGGTGCGTGAGTGAATTTCATTTCATTGATGGCATGGCATGGTAGATTCCAACATGAAACATATATGTTATGCATTGGAATGATTGAAGGATTGTGAATGTTGTATGTGAACATTTCGTATGCATTTAGGTTGGGGAGTAGCCTCTGTAGAAAATTTTCTACTGGGCATTGGCTCACCCTATACGGGAAACATTTTAGGTACGAAGTTCGTACCGCGAGAGGACTCACATTCGGGGCCTCAATAATGAAGAAGAGCCGACTTGTGGCTTTGGTGGCATATTTTGTGTAATCTTTGTTTAAACAATGTTTTAACATGTAAAAAAATATGTAAATGCTTGTAATAGAACTTGTATGGATCATGTATAATGTAGAAAATGTTATTATACATGTTTGGAATGGCTTTGGAATGGTTTTGGAAAGGTTTTGAGTGAATTGGAAATGAAAATTTGAAGAGGCATAAAATTATGGGCAAAATCTTCCGGAAGGTTAATGTAGACTTTTGGTCCAGTAGACAATTCGTTCCGAAAGGTTAGTGTAAATTGAATTCCAGTAGACAAAACCTTCCAGAAGGTCTATAAAACCTTCCGGAAGAACTTTTCCAGTGAGCAAAAACTTCTGGAAGGTCTATGAAAAATCTTCCGGAAGGTTTTTCAAAAATCTGAAATTTTAAGAATGCATTGCCATGCTGGATTAAATGAATTAAAGGAAATAATGATCCACGCATGGGTTGTAATCCTAGTTACAGGGATGTGATATACGTGATGTCGGATTATGGACAATCACGGGTATTTTCCTGGGTTGACAAGAAGTCAACGGGACTTCCAATTTTAGCGGCGTCACAAAAATAGCTTTCTCCGAACACCCAAACCAATCACACATAAGTTTTATCATAGATTTAAATACTATTCTAGAATTATGATTCATAGGCATGGTTCATGTTTTTGGTAGGTTAGATGTCTTAGAAAAGATGTTACAATGTTTTGGAGTTGAGGAGAATTGGATAGGATGTGAAATTTTGAACAAAGGATTGGTTTTGCAGCAAAGGCAAAACCTTCAGAAAGGTTTAGTCAAAAACACCATCTGGATGGTTTAGTCAAAAAAAACTTCCGGAAGGTTTTGCCTACTAGAATTTTTAACCCAAGCTCTAAGCAAAAACTTCCAGAAGGTTTCTATTGACCTTCCATAAGGTTTTGCCCATAAACCTAAAAACGAGGGTTTTTAGTTAGATTTTTTTGAGAAACTCTCCACATTTCCTCCAAATCAAATCATCCCAAGCCCTCTCCTCTCCTCCTAATCTCCTCTAACCTTCAAATTACTTCCCCCAAAGTTAAATTTTCTTACTTTCCCTTAATTAAGGCTTGAATTTAGAGGCTTTTAGCCAAAATTTCCAAGTGCCATACACAAGCCCTAGGTTCCCATTTTTGCCCAAGTTTTCTCAAATTGATTCTTGTTTTTTTTCAAATATCTTGAATCCATTGTGATGGCTAGAATCAATGGGATGCCCATGGAGGTTTTTGAGTCGGTGGAGAATTTTTTGGTTATGATTTTGACTTTTCTCTCTGTGGGGGCACTGTTGATGCTCATGGCCCACACAAAGAGGACGAGCCTCGACTCCCCGCCACCCATAGGCTCTAGCTCTCGAAAGAGAGCTAGGGAGGGCCCAAGTGGATAGGACAGAAAGGAGAGAAGGACTAAAGCCAAGCACAATGCCCAAAAAAAGGATTGAGGAGAAGGGCGTGACTTGTGAGCGTTATGTAAATAAAGCTTCACTGGGACCTACAAATGAAGTGGTGAGAATTATTGAACGACGGGGTTTGAAATTAAGGTTTGAGGTCAAGGATTACAACCTAGGGGTGTGTTGTGAGTTCTACCAAAAGTTAATTTTTTATGGTGATGAGAGGCAAAAGTTAAGGACAAATGTAACGGGCAAAACATTTGAGGTCACCCCAGATACTGTTGCTATAGTGATGCACTATGAGAGGCCACCCCCTTCTACCCACACAACGTGGATGGGGGTAGGACTCTTAGGGATTACGTGGCTCTCACCAATGAGGACCCGACTATGTTCACAAGAACAATGTTGGTCGGGGGCCTCAAGCATGCGTACAGGGTTATGAATAAAGATTTGAGCTACAACTTGATGCCCCGGGGTTCGGAGAAGAGCCCAAACATAAAGAAGTTGGCTTTTACTTCATGCATTCATGACGGGGGTTACCATTGAGGTCGCTTATTTGATTTGGTTGGAGATGCGGGAGTTTGCCAGGCTGCAAAGCCAAAGGCAAATCTTCCCCTTGGTGCCTTCTCACCAAGCTATGTGCTCAGGCCAAAGTGAAGATGCATGCTCATGATACACTGCTTCCCCCAGAGACTTGAGCCATAGGGAAGTCCAATAGTCAAAAGAGGGCTACCAGGACTAGGGGTGAGATACCTAGGGCTAGGTAGCCAGAGCAGTCTGAGGCCGGGTCTTCTTCTTCAGCACCTCCACCACCAGCACCTACACCAGGCCCTACCCATACCATTGCTCAGCACTTGGATGCATAGAGTCCACTATGCACAGCCTGATGATCATGGTTACGAGGCTTTTTTAGCATACTTCCCAGGTGAGCTTGTCCCCGGAGGACCACCACCACCCCCACAGCCTTCAGTTGGACCCTCAGCCTCTATTCCTGTACCTTCTATGACTGTGGATGTGGGAGATGATGATGATGATGAGGAGGAGTTAGAGTCTGAGTCAGAGTCCGAGACTGAGGACCAGGATGCCTTTGATGTGGAGGATGACTGAAGAGAACTGGGGATTCTTGTTTTGGTTTTTGTTTTGAATTGTAGTTGTACATAGCTAGGGTTCTTGTGTTGGCTAGTAGAAGTATCATTAGGTTTTGGCCATTTTTTTTTGGAACTTGAACCATTGTAAAGAACTTTTTGAAGTGATCAATGAAATACCACATTGCTATTGTTTAATCTTTGCCCGAAGCTTTTTGTGTAATTGCAATATGATTTGTGTATTTTATGTGCATGGATGTTGATTGTGTGTATGCATGGATCTTAGTTTAGTTTATAGCTTGTGATTGGAAATAATGTTTGTTAGGGACTAGCAAAACTTAAGTTGGTGGGTGTGATTAGCACAAAAACATGACATATTTTGGATGCTAATATGTCGTTTTATACTTGCTTTTGTCATGATATTGAGGAGAAATGCGTTTAATCTTCATTGTGATGGAGTTTTGTGTAAATGCAGGAAAAAAAATGTAAATGATTCTAGTTAAACCTCTATTGATGTGATAGAAGTCAATGAAAATGAGGGGATAGCTTAAAGGAAGGCTTGGAGGGTGAATAAACCAAGAAAAATGCAGTTTGGGTGAAAACTGATTAACTCTAATGAATATATAAATTAGAATAGTTAAATAAGTCGAATTAGTAAAATAAAATAACAAAAAACTAGTAATTAAGGTTAATTAGGGTTTCTGCAGAAATCAGGGTTTTAATCATTTATGTTTAAAAATTTTAGGATTTGATGCAAAATTACTACAAAATACAAAGAACAAGATGGCAAGGCTTGAAACAATGAAGGACTAAAGTGTAATTTCCACAAAAATGAGTCAACATCCAAGTTGATAATCCAGCAAGATGCCACCGTCCAGATGGTGGGAGGGGCGTCCAGACGGTCCTCCAAAGGCAGCTGCTGCCACCTCCTACTTTCCTCTCCTCTAGATAAAGCCATGCAAGCCTCCATTTCAAGAGAGGTCGGATCCAAGGGAGTCCAGTTCCAAAGAGAAAAAGAGAAATTGCAACACAGATTCGGTCCGTGAATACACTCCACCCGATACTATGTCTTTTACATTTATGTTGTATCTTTCTATTAGAATAGTTGAAAAACCGCCACTTTTTTGTCTTAACCGATAATAAAAGTGGTTTTGTTTCAGTTGTTCCTAGTGAAATAAGTTTTAGAGTTAGTATTTTAATTTCAGTTATAATGAAAACTATCCGCACTCCTTACTTGTCTGTAGCAATGGGGCGTGAGTAGTTACTTATATCCTCCAGTGAGAGGTAAACATATGTATAATATTGATTAACTTCTGTAAATGTTGACGTATATATATATATATATATATATATATATATATATGTATTATATGTTTTATGCATGATACAGTGAGGTACGTAATTTTGGGGTTGTGCCTAGAATTATGTAATCAGTGCATCATGAACCTGCCAGTTAAATATCTATGGTGTTCCTATTGGTATGATTTATCTTCCACCGGAACACTGAGGATGTTCTACTGATGCGTGGTTCAAAACCTAAATGATCCTCATGCATGACTTGCCCTTTTGGATTATTAGGGTTGTTTAACTACTATATGTAACTATCAGATTAATGACCTAAGTGATCCTCATGAACGACTTGTGCTTCTGGATTACTAAGTTCATTTAATTGGTATAAATGGTAATATTACCAGTCGAATATCTACAGCATTCCTATCGGTATGGCTAGGCCTCCACCAGAACGTGGAGAATGTTTAACTGGTACATGTATCACAAATGGAGTTAAGTGAATAATTCAAGTATTACTCATGAATGACTTGTCCTTCTGGTTTACTCGAATTAGTAAGTTGGCACATCTATAACTAGCTAACCTAAGAATTTATTGTGTTATGACTTAATACCACCAGTTAACCTAAGAAGTGGCTGTGTTATGGTTTATTATGTATGCACTTATTATTATGAAGTCAATTGAATAATTCAAGTACTCCTCATGAATGACTTATCCTTCTGGTTTCCTTGTATTAATCAATTGTCATGGATCCCACCAGTTCACCTAAGAAGTGGCTATGTGATGGTTAATATACATGAAACCTACCGGTTCACTTTCCAGTAATATGGAAGTTAATTGATGTAAGGTATCATTTCCAATACTTGACCAATATAACGCATATGGGATCCTTGAACTAAAGGATACTTTTAATATTATTCTGTCAACTTTATCTGCAACCACCTATTTAATTATACTAGTTATCAATCTAAGCTCACATCACGATCTATCACATGTTGTCCTATCTAAAATAACAACTTCATTATTTTTATTTTATTTCCTAATTACACACACTCTTCCTGGGATGGATACTTGGACTTAAAGTCGAGAAAACTACAATTCGACCACTTAGACTTGGGTGTATAATATAAATATCATATCATAAAAAAGTGCGAATCAAGTTTTTGGCACCGTTGCCGGGGAGTAATGGTAATTTAAAATCAAATAAGATACAAAAGTTGTTTATTTGTATTATATATATATAAAGTGTGTTTTCTTTTTAAATAGTTTATATCTGTTCATTCATCAGTAGGGTCTGTAAATCAATAATCTCCTTCATCTTCATCATTTTCATCTACACAAGAATCATTTGAACTAAGTATGGCTAAAAACGTAACTAGGGAAGAATAGCCTACAGAACAAGAAGTAGTTCAAAACATTCAACCATTAAGAGAATATTTACATCCAACCTGAACTTATGTCCTATCATGTTTTTATTTTCCAACAGATCCTCCAAACCTTAATATTAAGCCAGGAACAATACAAATATTACCCCAATTTCATGGTTTGGAAACTGAAAATCTTTATGTGCATATGAAAGAATTTGAAGAAATCTGTGGAACGTTGTAAGATAATTTTGAAATGGTTTGATTAAAACTTTTTTTTTTCTATAAAAGATAAAGCAAAACAATGGCTTAACTCTTTAAGAGCTAATTCAATCAGAAACTGACAACCTTTACAAGCTGAGTTCTTTAAAAAAAAATTTCCTATACATCGTACAAATACATTAAGACATCAAATAATGAATTTTTTCTGTAAAAGAAGGTGAAACTTTTTATCAATGTTGGAAAAGATTTAAAGATCTTCTCCAAGCTTGTCCACATCATGCATTTGAAAACTGAACTTTAGTTGGTTTTTTTTATGATGCTCTTCCTTCTGTAATACGTCAATTTGTTGAAATGATGGCACAGGGTGAATTTATGACTAAAACTCCTGAAGAAGCATATCAATTTTTTGATACTATTTCTGAAAGTTCCCAAATGTGGGACTCAACTTCTTCAAATATAGTAGAAACTAAGCCATCTACGCCTGAAAAAGGAAAATATGTGTTAAAAGAAGATGACAATTTAAGAGCTAAAATAGCTAGTTTATCTCGAAAACTGAAAGCCTTAGAGATGAAAAAAATAAAACAAGTGTCTGTTGTTTCAAGTACTGATCAAATATGTGAAATTTGTGCGTTATCAGGACACCCTCCAGCAGAATGTCCAACTATACTTGCATTCAAAGAAGTGTTAATTGAACAATCTAATGCAATTTCAACTTATAATAATAAGCTTTATTTCAATCCATATTCTAAGACTTACAACCCAGGATGGATAAATCATCCAAATTTTAGTTGAAAAAATACACAACCTACAAATCAAAAACAAGGTCCACCACAACCACAAAATCAACAACATTATCCACCATACCAACCCCCACAAAGAAGAACTCTGGAAGATACTATGAATCAATTTATTCAAAGTCAAATGACTTTTAACACTTAAGCAACTAAAGCTTTTAATGATTTTAAAATGCAAACTTCTCAAAGTATTGAAGATATCAAGAGTCATTTAGCTAAGTTGACTCAGTCCCTCAGTATGCCAGAAAAGGAAAAATTGTCATCTCAATCTAAACCACCGCAAAGTCAAAGTCAAGCTAATACTATATCTTTTGAACCTTGTCCAAGTCAAGTACAAGCAATCACAATGTTAAGAAGTGGCAAGGTAATTGATAAAACTATTAAACCTAAAATCCCCAAGAAAATACGTAAGTCAATTATGGTCAATGAACCACTTGAACCTGAACCTTCAATTGAAAAATAACCCGAAGTACAAAATGAAAAAGATTAACCATGTCGTATTCCTTTACATTTTCCTCAAAGAGTCAATAAACGTCCATTTGAAAAAGATCAATCTAAGATCATGGAACTATTTAAACAAGTCAAGATTAACATTCCTTTATTAGATGCCATTAAACGAGTTCCAGCTTTTATGAAATTTTTAAAAGATCTTTGCGCAATAAAAAGAAGAACAAATGTACCAAAGAAAGAATTTCTCATTGAACAAGTCAGTACTATAATACAACATAATACCCTTCTTACGTACAAAAATCCAGGAAGTTCAATAGTCTCATGCATCATTGGAAATTTCTGAATTGAACAAGCCTTACTAGATCTTGGAGCCAGTTGTAATTTGAATGTCATATGTAGTTTATACACAGTTAGGGTGAAGTGAGTTGAAACCTACTAGTGTTACACTACAATTAGCAGACCGATCAATAAAAATGCCACAAGGGATTGTGGAAGATGTTATCATCCAAGTTGATCATTTTTATTTCCCAGCAAATTTTATCGTAATAGATACACAACCAATTTTTAATGCATCTGCATACATACAAATTATTCTAGGTCAACCATTCCTAGCTACATCAAATGCGTTGATTAATTGTAGAAATGAAATCATGAAACTTTCTTTTGGAAACATAACCTTGGAATTAAATATTTTTAATAGTGCAAAACAACCTAGAGAAAAAGATGAAGTGCATAAAATAAATTGTGTTGAGTCATTAATACAAAGTTTTTTTGAAAAAAATTTTTTGGAAAAAAAATTATATACATTAGAATCTATATCTAATGATGATTCTGAAATATAAAAGAACTAGAATGTGAAAATTGGTTACCTAAAGCTATAGAATCCAATCCCAAAGTCTTTAAATCAGATTTAAAACCACTTCCAACCAATCTTAAATATGTTTTCCTAGAAAACAATGAAATTTATCCTGTAATCTTATCATCAAATTTATCAAAAAGTCAAGAAGAAGAATTAACAAAAGTATTGAAAAATCATTAAAGTGTTCTTGGATGGACAATAGCTGATATAAAAGGTATAAGCCTACTTCTATGTACTCATTGTATCTACTTAGAAGAAAATGCTAAACCATCTCGTTAAATGCAAAGATGGTTAAATCAACACTTAAAAGGGTTAGTTCTCAATGAATTACTTAAACTATTAGACACTACTATTATCTATCCTATATCTGATATTAAATAGGTTAGTCCTACACAAGTAGTTCCAAAGAAATCTGGTGTTACTATAATACAAAATAAAGAAAATAAATTAGTCCCAATACGTACAGTCACAAGCTAGCATGTATGCATTGACTACCAAAAATTAAATTCACTCACCAGAAAATATCACTTTCCATTACAATTTTTAGATCAAGTACTAGAAAGAATAGCTGGTCATGCATATTACTATTTTCTAGATGGATATTTTAGTTATAATCAGATTGAAATTGAGATAGATGATCAAGAAAAAACTATATTTTCATGTCCTTTTGGTACTTTTTCATATAAAAGGATGCCTTTCGGACTATGTAATGCACTAGCTACATTTCAATGTTGTATGCTAAGTATATTCAGTGATATGGTACAACGATGTCTAAAAGTTTTTATGGATGATTTTTTAGTATATGGGGATTCATTTCATATATGTCTAGAAAATCTAGAAAAAGTACTTATTCAATGTGAAGAAACAAACCTTATTTTAAATTGGAAAAAATGTCATTTCATACTTACACAAGGTATTGTTCTAGGTCATATAGTGTCCAAAAAAGGAATTGAAGTAGATAAATCAAAAATTGATCTGATAGCTAATTTGCCTTCACCAAAAATTGTAAAAGATATTCTCTCGTTTTTTGGTCATGCAGAATTCTATACAAGGTTTATAAAGAATTTCAGTTCAATATCTAAGCCTATATGTAATCTGTCATGTCAGGATATAATATTTGAATGGAATGAGGTATGTCAATCAGCGTTTGATAAATTAAAAAACATGCTTATTTCTGCACCTATTATGCAACCTCCTAACTGATCATTACCTTTTGAAATAATGTGTGATGCAAGTGATTATGTGGTAGAAATTGTATTAGGTCAAAGAAAAGAGAAAAAACCTTATGTTATCTGCTATGCAAGTAAAACCTTAAATGATACACAAATGAACTATTCGACCATAGAGAAAGAACTACTTGTGGTTGTATTTGCTTTAGATAAATTTCGTTCATATCTGGTTGGATCGTCAATTATTGTATTTATAGATCACACAGCTTTAAAATACTTACTTATAAAGAAAGATGATAAATCACGTCTCCCACATTGGATATTGTTACTACAAGAATTTGATTTAATTATCAAAGATAAGAAAGGAGTAGAAAACGTAGTAGTAGATCACTTGTCAAGATTAAATTACGAAATAAAAGAAGAACCAATTCCAATCACAGAAACCTTTCCAGATGAACAACTATTTGCAATAATAGAAGTACTGCGGTATGCAGACATAGCTAACTATTTAGTCATTGATATTATTCCTTCTAATTATACCTGGTCAGATAAAAATAAATTTTTAAGTGAGGTATGCATTTTTTTCTGGGAAGACCCTTATTTATTTAAATATTGTAAAGAACAAATAATAAGGCGATGTGTACCTAATTATAAAATAAGTCAAGTAATTCAGTTTTGTCACTCTGAAGCTTGTGGAGGTCATTTTGCTTTAAAAAAAATCGCTGCTCAAATTCAGCAATGTAGATTTTATTGGCCAACTCTTTTTAAAGATGTTCATATCTTTTGTTTAAATTGTGACAGATGTCAAAGAGTGGGAAATATTTCAAAAAGTAATGTGATGCCTTTAAACCCAATTTTAATCATTGATATTTTTTATTGTTGGGGCATCGATTTTATGGGTTCGTTTCCCCCATCTTTTGGATATTTGTATATTTTGGTTGCAGTCGACTATGTCTCTAAATGGGTAGAGGCAATTCCATGTCAAAATAATGATCACAGAATAGTGATCAAGTGTTTAAAAGGAAATATTTTGTCAAGATTTAGAATTCCTCAGACCATTATAAGAGATGGTGGATTACATTGTTGTAATAAAGTTTTTGAAAATCTTATGAAAAAATACTCGATTTCACATAAAATATCCACTTCATATCATCCACAAACAAGTGGATAAGTTGAATTAGCTAATAGAGAGATAAAATATATTTTAGAAAAAATAGTAAATCTAGATCGTAAAGATTGGTCCTTAAGATTGACTGATACACTTTCGGCTTATCGTACTACATATAAAACTATTTTAAGAATGTTTCCTTATCCATTAGTATATGAAAAAGCATGTCATTTGCCTGTAAAATTAGAACATCGAGCATATTGGACAATCAAAATGATGAATTTTGATATGAAAAAAGCTAGAATATCTCGCAAACTTCAAATAAATGAGTTAGAGGAATTAACAAATGAAGCTTATGAAAATGCAAAGATGGAAAATCAAGAACAAAAATTTTTCATGATAAAAATATTATATGAAAATCTTTTGAACCATCTCAAAAAGTTTTGTTGTATAATGCAAAGCTTCATCTATTTCTTGGAAAATTAAGATCAAGATGGATAGGTCCTTATATTGTCAAGCCAGTTTTTGAGTATGAAACAATTGAAATTGAAAATCTGTTAAACTGGAAATATCTTTAAAGTCAATGGTCAAAGACTTAAACCATATTCTAACGGATTTACTCAAGATATAACTTTTGTACAATTTTTTTGATCCTATTTATGTACTCTGAAAAATAAATAAGTACTTAATTCTCAGTAAGATTACTAATTCATTGTAATTTATTTGACAGAGTAAATCTCCAGAATATCAACCAGATAGCTCAATCGGTGAAACGACAACAGATTGTTGGGTTTTAGTATCAATGTTGAGTATCACTATTTTTACCTTACAGATAATGTTTAAATTCAATTGGGGAGGTATGGGTATGAATTTATTATTTATATTTCAAATAATAATTGTGTTTTAAATTTGTTTGTCTTTGTGACTGGCAGACGTTAAAGAACTGGATAGTGAGTCGGCTGTTAGCGAAAAAAATATATTATATATAATAATAATAATAATAATAATAAATTTGTGTACAATGTACAAAAAATTATTTTGGTTAATTTTAATTTTATTGCATCATCTTCAAAAGATATCCATGTATTGCTCATGCAAAAAATAAGAAAACTAAGAAATTTAAAAATTTCTGAAAGTCAACCAAGACCCTTATGTAGAAAAAGTACATTTGTCAAACACCAACGAGCAAATCGTCTGCGGTCGTTTAGAACATTTAAGACAACATAATCAGTGTGCGGAACTAATTTCAGGTCGAGCGTTAGATCATCTCCAGTGGATTAGGTATATGCAGAGTAAGGAGGACCCTGAGACGTCATCCTATTCTACACCAATGTTAACAAGATACGTAAAAAATGAAGTTAACCGTGTCACTGGTAATATTGATCCAGATAGTTCTGACTCTGAATCAATATGATCAAAATAATATATAAATTTTGAAAGAATTTTACATAATTATAAATAAATGTACATGATTGTACATACTTGTGAATAACTATAAATAAATATAAATTAATTGGAAACCTCAGCAAATATGAAATAACAAATTGTGACACCCCAAAATCTGGGGCTCCTTTGTTAACCCGTTGATCACCCATCAATCCGCGAAAATACCCATGAATGTCGCATGACCTGACACCACCGCTCAATAATAAAAAGGTTTGGACAGGGTCTCCCTAGGATCGGGAACTCCCAATTGCTTAATTTGTGTACATCATAATCACTAGAGTCATCCAAGGTCTAACACATCACAATTTATACTCCATTATGGTCTATTAACATCATTTGAATGAGGAAACACATAGCCCAAAAGCATGGCAAAGTGTTCTTAAAATTTCAGATTTTTGGAAAACCTTCCGGAAGGTTTTACTTACTGGAAAAGTTCTTCCAGATGGTTTTCATCAACCTTCTAGAAGGTTGTCATCGACCTTCCTGAAGGATTTGCTTGTTTTTCTGCAAATCCTTCCTTCTTCATTTCCAATCCATTCCAAATCACCCCATTTTCATCCCAAACAAGCATAATGAAGTTTTTTACATTAAACCACACTTCTACAAGTTCATTATCATTGATTTACATAATTGTTTTCACAATAATATTACAAAATCCAAAATTACACAAAAATGTGCTATATAAGCCACAAGTCGGCTTTCTTCATCTCCGAGGCTTCGTGTAAAGGCCCTCGTATATCCCGCACCTAAAATATTTTTCCATATAGGGTGAGCTACGCCCAGTAGAGTATTTCCTACAGAGGCTACTCCCTAACCTAAGTGCATATGCAATATTCACATGCAACATTTCACAAACAACAACCGTTCCAATCAAGACTAATCAATCTATGTTAGAATATAACATGGCGTGCCATGATATGAGATGATACCCACTCATGCAACTCAACCTAAGCTCTCATCGGCTCCTTTCCCCCATGCAATGCCATGAGTATTAAGACCGGACTCCTTAACCCCCGCCATTGGTCTCACTTATCCAATGACCATTTTAAAATTTTTCGGGTCTTTCTTGGGGTGGGTATTTATGGACTTACACCAATGGTTGCCCAATCGACACGGAATTTATGGACTTTCACCAACGGTTCCGCGTACACCGACACACTTTATGGGCTCTTATGCCAATGGAAGTGCGTATCTGAATACCAGATCTCTCACCCGAGGGATAGTCTAGCCCTTCTTGCTACCCTGACCCAATTCTTTTCATGGAACCTTGCGACTCAGCCGGATATTCAATCCAACTTTTTTGAACCAACCCATCATCCAATTATATGGTGTTTGATGCCAATCATGCACCCACACCCATAAAATGCGATGTCTCTGTGCATATGCAATGTAATGCACCATTGCGATTTCAATGTCATGCCTACATGTAATGAATGTCATATGAGCAACTTTAACATATAGTTTCATATTTCATGGCCGCTCATATCATATGCATAATATAGCCAAATGTCATCTCAATGTTAATATATCAACGAGCATATATTAACATGTTCACATCCAACCATAATCCATAAGCATGTTATTTCATATATGTCAATAACACACTTAATTTTCAAAGCATAAATTAAACACATAACATGCCCACATAATACAAAATTTTCATGAATCACTTTAGGGCAAATTCACATAACCCCAAGGTACCAAATTCCATGGAATTACACATGCAATCACCACATATATCAATTTCAAGCTAGGAATTCATTTGTTAAACCTTTTCCACACCCATTTCAATAATTTCCATCAATTCCACATCTATAGGTAAATGATATATATCTCTACCAACCTACCCATTACATACAACATCCTAAGTTGTAAAATAAACCCAAGTAGGAAGGAACCCTACCTCTTGAAGCTCCAAGAACACGTTGGGAAGCTCCAAGAACCGATTCAAGCTAGAATCTTCTCCTCCCAAAAATCACGTCCTTGGAATCTCGCCCAAAACCGACCTCCTTGGTATGGTTTTGTAGCCCACGTCGAGGAGAACAACTTTTCCTCTTGGCCCGAGTGGATCCGAGCACCCTAAAGTCGTAGATCGTAGAGAGAAGGTGAAGAAGCTCTCTCTTTTCCCTCTCTACTCTATCGGGTAACGGTTGTGTATGTGTGGGGGGGAGAGAAATTCAGATTTCCCCCCTGTTAATATTTCTCGACACTTGGCCCACAATTAACCGCATGCATATGCAACAATGACATTATACTTAAAATTGTAAAACTTGTACCTCCATCCTCGAACAGGAAGGGATAGTTGATACGTATAGTGTACTCACGCTCCCTTGTCGTCTCCTCCATGCCTCGGTGCTACCACAGCACCTTCACTAACCTCACGGCCTTGCCTCGCAAAACCTGTTCTCGGCTATCCATGATACGCACAGGTCACTCCTCGAAGGTCCCATCTGCATCAACAATCATCTCACCATAATTCACCACATGTGTCAGATCTGGAGTATACTTTCAGAGCATAAAGATATTGAACACCGCGTGAACACTTGATAGATTTGGCAGTAACGCCAACCGGTAAGCCACTGTACTCACCCTCTTGAGTACCTCGAACGGCCTGATAAACCTCGGTGACTGCTTCCTCATTTTTTGAACTTGACCACTCCTCTCTTAGGCATCACCATCAAGAAGATGCGATCTCCTACCTCAAACTCTAGAGGTCACCGCCATCTATTGGCATAGCTCTTTTGCCGGCTCTGAGCTATAAGAAGACGCTTCTGAATCAAGTCCACCTTCGCTGAGGTGTCTCTAATCAAATTCGGACCCGTAGAGGGTCTCTCTCCTATCTCCATCCAACAAATCGGAGAATGGCAAGACCTCCCATAAAGTGCCTCATAAGGTGTCATCTATATGCTTGCCTGATAACTGTTATTGTAGGCGAATTTCACTAAGGGTAAGTGATCTTCCTAGCTACCCTTGAGGTCCAGGACGTATGCCCGTAGCATGTCATCTAATATTTGGATGATCCTCTCCGACTGACTGTCCATGTGGGGATGAAATGTTGTACTCATCGTCAACTAAGTCCCCATAGCCCGTTGAAAACTCTCTCAAAAGTGGGCGGTGAACCTAGGATCTCGATCTGATACTATAGATATGGGCACCCCATGCAACCTGACAATCTCCCGTATGTACAATCTATAAAATTCCTCTAGTCGGAAGGTCATCTGCACCGCCAAAAAGTGCGCCAACTTCGTAAGCCGGTCCATTATCACCCACACTGCGTCGTGTCCCCGCGATGTCCGTGGCAAGTGGGTTACAAAATCCATGGTGATATGTTAACACTTCCACTCAGCTACTTCCAAAGGCTGGAGCAACCCCGCTGGTCTCTAGTGCTCAGCCTTAAGCTACTGACACGTGAGACATCTACTAACCAAGTCACCAACCTGCCTCTTCATCCCACTCCAATAATACTGGCAACGAAGATCATGGTACATCTTTGTGCCACCTGGATACACTACAAATCAAGAGCAGTGAAACTCTCTAAGGATCTCCTCTCTCAGATCTACTAACCGGGGAACTACAATCCTTCCCTTGTACCGAAGTCTATCATCTGAGTGAATTGTCCAACCCTCGTCACCGGTACTCACTTGTACTTATTCCTTGATGGATGATAACTCTGCATCCTGCCCCTGGGACTCGATCACTCTACTCAGTAGGGAAGGCGTAGCCACAAAACTCCCCAAAACACCCTGAGCCTGTCCCATGTATCGTCGCCCGAACTATCCCACAGTTTCGAGCATCCGCCACTCCCGGGAAGCCACAGTAGACAAGACTCCCCGCGACTTTCAGTTGAGTGCATCAACCACTACATTTGCCTTACCTGGATGGTAATGCAGAGTAAAGTCATAGTCCTCCAGATACTACAACTACCTGCATTGCCTCATGTTGAGGTCCCGCTGTGTAAAATTGTACTTCAAACTTTGTGGTTCGAAAACACCGCAAACTGCTCACCGTATAGATAGTGGCACCAAGCCTTCAAGGCAAAGACTATGGATGCCAACTCCATGTCATGTGTGAGATAATTTTACTCGTGATTCTTTAACTGTCGAGAACCATAAGCCACCACCCTCCCGGACTGCATTAAAATGCAACCAAGTCCGTCCTTGGAGGCATCACAATACACTGTATACCTCTATCCCCTTTCTGGAACGATCAAAATAGAAGCTTAAGTAAGCTTCCTTTTTAACTCTTGGAATGCCTTCTCGCATGAATCATCCCACTAAAACTTGACCTCCTTCCGGGTCAACCTCTTCATAGGTGCAGCTAATCAAAAAATTTCCTCGATGAACCTTCTGTAGTACCCTACCAATCCTAAGAAACTGTGTATCTCAAAGACTGCCTGCGGCCTCTCCTAATTCATGACTACCTCAACTTTCTTCGGGTCTACGGATACCCCAAAACCGACACGATGTGTCCCAAAAATTTCACCTCAGCAAACCAAAATTCACATTTGCTGAACTTGACATACAACTGATGATCTCTCAAGGTCTAGAGAACGACCCTTAAGTGACTCTCATGCTCCTCCTTAGACTTGGAGTAGATCAAGATGTCGTTAACAAAGACCACGACGAACTGATCAAGATAGGGTTGAAACACCCTATGCATGAGATCCATAAATGTTGTCGAGGTATTCATCAATTCGAAGGGCATCACTGTGAACTCAAAATGCCCATACCGCATTCTGAACACCATCTTAGGGATGTTTTCCTCCCTGATTCTCAACTGATGGTAGCCTGTGCGAACATCTATCTTGGAGTAGACCCGCGCTCCCCTCAACTGATCAAACAGATCATCAATCCTTGGCAAAGGGTACCTATTCTTTATGGTAACCTAGTTCAACTGCCAATAATCTATACATAACTGAAGGGTCTTATCCTTCTTCTTAGTAAACAACACTAGAGCACCCCAAGGTGAAGTGCTCGGTCTAATAAACCCCTTGTCCAACAACTCCTATAACTGGACCTTGAGTTCTTGCAACTCAGCTGGTGCCACTCTATGCGGAGTCATAAAAATAGGAGATGTACCCGGATACAACTCAATGCTGAAATCTACATCCCTATAATTCATCTGAAAAGACGTCCTCATACTCACACACAACCCAAGATTGACCCAACTCCTGTCTCACCTCGTTCTCCAAGGTAAGGCTCGCAAGCCAACCCATCAATTGCCCCTTGTCATCAAGAATCATACACGGCTTGGGATAAAGCGTCGTGATTTTCCCCCTGAAACTTAAAACAAACACCATCTAGTGTGTAAGCAGTTACCCGCTTCCAATCACAATCAATGACGACCCGATGTGCGACCAACCAATCCATTCCAAGGATCACATCAAATTCCAACATGTCCATGACTCTAAGGTCCATGGTGAGTAGAATTTCTGAGATCTCTAACTCACAACCCTGACATATTTGATTGACACTCACCCTAGCTCCTAGGGAAGAACTCACATCTAATGACTCCTCCAAGGTCTCAACCTCTAAGACCAAATCTCTCATGCAAGATGCAGAAATGAATGAGTGAGATGCACCTGAATCAAATAACACCCTAGCCTATAAGCAAGAGAGTAGAAATGTACCCTAGATGACTGACTGGTCTACTAGATCAGTCTGAAGTGTGATGGCTTAGACACGCCCTTAGGTCCCTGAAGCCCCAGCCTGTATACCTTGTCCTCAGCCTCGACCCATGCCCTGGTTCATCTGGCTTGACTGTGGAGTCCTCGCTCGTGTAAGGGTAGGGGCCTCAATAGCACCCTAGAATTGGTACTGGCTTCCCTGACACATGGTGGGGTAACGAGGAATGTGATATATATGTGACTGCCCCATTGATGATTGGGACTGAAATGATATCCCATGACTCTAAGATCCTTGCCTCTAAGGACAATCCTTCTTCACGTGACTCGATTGGTGGTAATGATAGTGAGTCCTCTGACCTGCCTAATATGTTGTCCTGAAGTTTTCCCCACCTTGGGAGGAGCGACCTTGGCCTTGGCCCTGATAGCCATGGCCCTGTCCCTAAAACCCTTGTGGGGTAGAAGTCCTCTGCCTCTTCCCCGAACTAGAAGAAGATGATTGACCCTCCTTCTTTCTATCCTTTGCACTAGCCTCCTGAATGTTCCTAGGATCATCCACCTCTCGTTCAATGGCCATCGTTGTCTCGACCATTAAATCCAATTCTTATAGGTGGAGGCCCACAAACTTTCCTCGGATGGATAATTTTAGACCATCCTCAAACGTCCTCACCTTGGCCATATCCGTGGCCACGTAGTCGTCAGCGAAACGGGCTAACTCTGTGAACTTAGCCACATACTCCATCACCGTCACTGTTCTTTGTCTCAAGTCTAAGAATTCTTGGGCCTTTGCATGTCGAACGGCCATTGAAAAGTACTTGCCCATAAAGAGCTTCTGGAACTCTTCCCATGTTATAGTTTCTAAGTTCTTGGTGGCGCTCACCCAACCCCACCACAATTGGGCTTCTCCTTCTACCTGGAACGCAGCTAGTCTTATCTTAGTGGCATCCGAGGTGATTTGCGTTGCCCCTAAGACTTTGTTGACTTGAAGGAACCAATGGTCGACCACCATCGAATCTGCCGCTCCAGTAAAAATTTGCGGCTTGTGTGCCTTAAACTATTGGAGGTTAGTTGAGCCTCCTTGATTTGCATTGGCGCTAGCTTCAAAGACAGTAGCCATCATCATGCCCATAGTCTCGTTAAATGCTTGTTGGTCGAAAGCCAGTGGTGGTTGATTATTGTTCCACCCACTGCCTCGACGTCCTCTTCCTCTACTAGCCATCTACACACATGTAGAATAGCAATAGACCAACAACTTAGTATCCCAAAGTTAAGGATCAAGTTTGCACCTTGAATTATCCAGTTCCCTAGTTTTTCGACTCCCAAAGTTATGTTTTCCAACATTAGTGTCACTTTTTCATATACATTTTATCATGTATATCATTCACATAATACATATCACATAACATGTAGCACGTAGCATTTAAGCACATAATCATGAATGCACAATGAATGCAATGGTCTAGACCTAATGCCCATCAAGCCCAAGGTAATTCATATACCTATGCTCTGATACCAAGCTGTGACACCCCAAAATTTGGGGGTCCTTTGTTAATCCGTTGATCACCCATCAACCCGCGAAAATACTGGTGAATGCCGCATGACCCGACACCACAGCTCAATAATAAAAAGGTTTGGACAAGGTCTCCCTAGGACGGGGAACTCCCAATTGCTTAATCTGTGTACATCATAGTCACTAGACTCATCCAAGGTCTAACACATCACAATTTATACTCCATTATGGTCCATTGACATTATTTGAATGAGGAAACTCATAGCCCAAAAGCATGGCAAAGTGTTCTTAAAATTTCAGATTTTTAGAAAACCTTCCGGAAGGTTTTTGCTCGACCTTTCGAAAGGTTTTTTACTTACTGAAAAAGTTCTTCTGGAAGGTTTTACCTACTGGATAACAATTTACATTAGCCTTCTGGAAGGTTGTCATCGACCTTCGGGAAGGTTTTGCCTACTGGATAAAAATTTATATTAATCTTCCAGAAGGTTGTCATCAACCTTCCGAAAGGTTTTGCCTGTTTTTCTACAAATGCTTCCTTCTTCATTTCCAATCCATTCCAAATCACCCCATTTTCATCCCAACACATGCATAATGAAGTTTTCTACATTAAACCACACTTATACAAGTTCATTATCATTCATTTACATAATTTTTTTAAGAATAATATTACAAATTCTAAAAATTACACAAAATGTGCTATATAAGCCACAAGTCGGCTTTCTTTATCTCTGAGGCTCCGTGTAAGGGCCTTCCATTAGCGTATATCCCTCACCTGAAATATTTTTTCGTATAGGATAAGCTACGCTCAGTAGAGTATTTCCTACAGAGGCTACTCCCCAACCTAAGTGCATATGCAATATTCACGTGCAACATTTCACAAACAACAACCGTTCCAATCAAGACTAATCAATCTATGTTGGAATCTAACATGTCGTGCCATGATATGAGATGATACCTACTCATGCAACTCAACCCAAGCTCTCACCGGCTCCTTTCCCCCATGCAATGCCATGAGTATTAAGATCGGGCTCCTCAACCTCCGCCATTGGTCTCACTCATCCAATGACCATTTTAAAATTTTCTGGGTCTTTCTTGGGGTGGGTATTTATGGACTTACACTAACGGTCACCCAACCGACACAGAATTTATGGACTTCCACCAACGATTTTGCGTACACCGACACACTTTATGGGCCCTTATACCAACGAAAGTGCGTATCCGAATACCGGGTCTCTCACCCGAGGGACAGGCTACCCCGACCCAATTCTTTTCCTACAACTTTGCGACTCAACCGAATATTCAATCCAACTTTTTTGAGCCCTCCCATCATCCACCTATATGGTGTTTGATGCCAACCATGCACCCACACCCATAAAATGCAAGGTCTCTGTGCATGTGCAATGTAATGCACCATTGCTATTTCAATGTCATGCCCACATGTAATGAATGCCATATGGGCAACTTTAACATATATTTTCATATTTCATGGTCACTCATATCATATGCATATAATAGTCAAATTTCATCTCAATGTTAATATATCAAAGAGCATATATAAACATGTTCACATCCAACAATAATCCATAAGCTTGTTATTTCATATATGTCAATAACACACTTAATTTCCAAAGCATAAACTAAACACATAGCATTCCCACATAATACAAAATTTTTATGAATCATTTTAGGGCAAATTCACATAACCCAAGGTACCAAATTCCATGGAATTACACACACAATCACCACATATATCAACTCCAAGCTAGTAATTCATTTGTTCAACCTTTTTCATACCCATTTCATTAATTTCCGTTAATTCCACATCCATAGGCTAGTGATATATATATCTCTATCAACCTACCCATTACATACAATACCCTAGGTTATAAAATAAACTCAAGCTGGAAGGAACCCTACCTCTTGAAGCATAAAGAACACGTTGGGAAGCTCCAAGAACCCGATTCAAGAAAGTATCTTCTCCTTCCAAAAATCTCATCCTTGGAATCTTGCCCAAAACTGACATCCTTGGTATGGTTTTGTAACCCACGTTGAGAAGAACAACTTTTTCTCTTGGCCCAAGTGGATTTGAGCACCGTGGAGTCGTAGATCGTAGAGAGAATGTGAAAAAGTTCTCTCTTTTCCCTCTCTTCTCTATCGGGTAACGGTTGAGTGTGTGTGTGGAGGAGAAATTCAGATTTTTATCCTTATTTATATTTCTCGATACTTGGCCCACAATTCACCACACAACCTTATTTTTTTCGGCTCTGTTTTTGCCCTAAAACGATTAAATTTTTTTCTGATTCAAGTTCAAAATATTTTTATTTTAAATTACATTTAATTAATTCCCAAATTTTGAAATTCTTTCAAAAATCTCATTTTTGGGTCATCCGAGACTCAACTATCTCGTAAAACGTAAAAAATTTGACTATCTCAAATTTCGATGAAATTTGACAAGGTAACTAGATTTCGCGAGACGAATCCAATGATGAGCTCTGTTTCATCATCCAAGATTTAGAAAAATTTATGTTTTCAACCCGTACTGTAGCGTCAAATTACCGTTTTACCCTTTTTATAAAAATTTTAAATTTACTGAGTTTTACACAAATAAAATAAATAAAACCCACCAAATTTTGTGACAAGAAATAGAATGGTTAGCAAAATTTTTTGTAGGATATAAAAAAAATAAACTACGGGAATTTAAAACAAACAAGAGAAGAATTTCAAAAAGTTAGAAGAACCTGTAGGGGACAAAAGCAAAATTGAAACCTAGCACCGTCTGGACAGCACCCCACTGTCTGGACGGTAGTGTTCACTATAAATTGCTCCCCCCTTGCAAGACCGATCATTTGCACCTTCCTCACAATCAGAATTCGAACATAATCGAAACTCTCAAAGAAATCTTCCTCAAATCTGTAATCTTCAACCATTTTTTGTCAAATTTGTTCTGATTATACTCTTACCTATCACTTTTTGAAGGTAACTACCAATTGGAATCAAGTGAAATGGAGCATTTGAGAAGAAATTAAGAAAAAATGGATTCAAGATGAAGAACTAGAGGATCTTCAAGTCAGGCACAGAGAGATCAACTCAAGCAACCTCAAGCACCTCCACAACAACCAGGACCGAAAAATATCTTCAACGAGGTGATGTTTGAAAATTTTGAGCAGCAGACATGGTACGATGCTAATTTTCTAACTAAAACCATTATTTCTGAAAGGCCAATTATTTATGAAGATTTTGAGAACATAGGAATCAAAAAAATTCTTAATTCAATAGGATGGTTACATTATGGTAGATTATTTGTTCCTGCTTATGACTGCCTAGTTCGTGAATTTTATAGTAATGCTCAGATAATTGGAGAAAGACAATTGTAGATATTTGTACGGGGTATTATTTTTCAAGTTACACCGGCTACTATAGCCAAATTTTTCAACCTATGCAGAGACCTGAGAACCCGCAATATTCATACACTAACTTACCTGATTTAGATACCATAGGGAGAGAGATGACATGTAACCCAAAATTTGGTTGGGATAGACCAAATAAATATATAAAGCAAGGAGACTTGATTGACAAATACTGCATCCTGAATTTGATAACAATGAACAGTCTGCTATCCTGAACCCAAAAGAATCAAATCTATACTAAGTAGGCTTATTTTTTATATGCATTCGGGATGGAACACACAATTGATCTGTGATGAGCACATAATATTGCATATTTGATGGCCTCATTACATGCATTTTAACAAAACTTTGCATTTAATTATTTAGAGTTAATCAAGTTTGTTAATGATATTGAAATCTTGTGGTTATAGGTAATTATAACCTAAATGATGGATTTTAGAACCTTGCAACTAAATGTGGATGTGTGGTGAAGATATAGACACATTACTTGAGAATTTGGAGGCTTAAAAGTGAAATAAATGAAGGAGGTATTGGTGCTTGGCAACATAGGCACCAGCACCCTCACTGTTTGGTTGTAGTACCTCCATTTTCCTCCTTTTTGACCATGATCCACTTCGAATCCGAAGAAGTTCAAAACCTGAAAGTTGTATATCTGGATGTCTTCTATATTGTGTCAACATTTTAGCTCAATTGGACAGTTGGATCAAAATTTATGACAATTCTAAGAAAATTGGTCCAGAGCAAGCAACCTACCCAAAAGACCTATCGGTAGTTTTCATTCCAGTAGCCAAAACCTACCGGTAGATCGCTAAAAACCTACCACTAGGTTTTGTCCAAAATGCCCACAATGTCTGCTACTCATAGTCCACTTGCTTGTGGGTTCCACCATTGATTCTCCGACTTGCCCCTGACTTCCCTTACACATTTACATGCCTCTTACACCCTAGTTGAAGACTTTGGAGACAATGGCATTAATGGGGATGAGAGAGAAGAGGGCAGCCATGATGGTTACAGGCTAGGCTTGTCCTAGACTGTCCAAAGCCATCCACTCACCTCCCATTGATGGGAGGCCTGCACACACATATTTGAGGACCCCTATGGATGAAAATGCAAGGCTTCTTCACCACATATTTAGCATTCCACAAGATTTTGAGGGGTGGCTACTTAAGCTTAGAAGTAGTCCAAGGAAGAAGATGATGAATAGTAGATAGAAAGCTTATGTTTTTGCATTTCTTCCATCTATTTCACTTGTAATCTTTTGTAAGGATCTTGTAACCTTCATTATTTACTTTTAATGCCATTTATTTCATTTGCTTTGCAAGTTTAGTTACATGTTCTACATTTCACCATTGTTATGTTAAGTTTTCTTCATTTCAAGCTTTAAAATGGGTTTTGAATATTTTTCTTCATATTTTAAGATTTCTTGCTTTAAGTTAAGTTCCATGTTTCCTTTCTTTATTATGTCTCTTTACATTATGCATTTCTTTCTTGCTTTCATGAGTAGCTAGATTTCTAGTTGGCTAATTCAGGGGAGACCTCCTCTTGGATTTTTCATTTCAACATATTTTTTTCCTCCTCTCGGTGTACGATGGTCCGGTTTGACTGGGTTGAGAGTGAATGTAGTTGTGAGTGTTTGATATCCAGTAGGCCTAGTAATAGGTTATACTTGGATCCTCACTTCCATCTCGTCCCTAGCTTCCCATGAATCAATCGTTCATCTAAGCACCATTGGAGGAAAGTTTCGAGTTGAGTTGGTATTTCCATTGGAATGACCTCTTTGGATTAGCCAACACTTTTTTTATTTCATTTTCATCAAAACTTCACTCACAAAACTCAAACCAAAAGATTTTACATTTTTTTTCTTTTTCACAAAATCTCCTTCACACACTTGAACTTTCCTTCCCTGAGGAGACGACCTTGAAATACTCATTTCAAGTAAAACACAAGAAGCAAAAGACTCGCGCTTGGGGAGCACTTTTGTTCACAACATTACACACATTTTGTACACCCTATTATTCCACCATTATTCCGTTTCCCAATTTCCCACATCATTCCGAGGGAGAGTGACGCTCCCTTATCCCTGTAAGCCATACACACATTGAGGGCTGATGTTAGGAGGCTAGGGAATACAACGGAAAAAATCAAGCAATCTGCCGAACTTAATCATAGATCAAATGGTACTTGTTGTGGATAGAAAGAAACCCTCACTCCCCTATGTTATGTTAGTTTCTCAGTTGTGTAGGGAAAAAGGCATGATCATTGATCTGAAATGGAAGACAATGGACCATTTTGGAGCATTGGACAAAACCTCATTGAGAAAAAGTCATGGAGAACAACCTAAAGAACAACCAGAGGTACCCCCTTCACCAAAAGAAGAGCCATTCCAAGGCCTTGAAGAATTTCTTCCACCAAAAAAACAACAGTCACAAGAAGATCAACCATACATATCTGTGGATGACAGAACTGACAGATAAATTCTGCTAGGATTGGAGACCACAGTCAATCAACTCAGTTAAAGTATGGAGGATTATGAACAAAACCAAGCAGAAATATTGAGGCTACTAAGACAACACTTTGGAGGAGGGTCATCTACTTCTTAAAGTCTAAAGATTCTATATAAAAACTTTGCTATCTTTCACTCAACTTTTTAATTATGCATTGTTTTACTTATGCACTTGAACTTTAATTAATGTTTTGCATTTGTTTTGCTTTAGACTATTTGTCTTGAACTTATGTGTGTTTTAAACTTGTTTGTTTTGAACTAATGCGTGTTTAAGTTTGTTAACGTTAATTTTGAAACTTACGCTTTTAAGTTCATATGATTCACAACTGAGTTAAATTTTTATTCTCATGTCATGCAAGAATAGTCTCAATCTAATCACACGAGATTTTCATATCTTAGTTGTGGATTATCTTAATATTTTTTTTAAACTTATTCTTAGAGGCACAAATAGATATCTTTATTATTGAAAACCTTGTGAAATTTTACATTCTTTATATGTGTAGTGAAGATGTAAAACCTAGTTCAGATTTTGAACCAATCTTTATTGGAGAGATACTCTACATCTACTCAAATACGAATCTTCAATTCAGCGGTAAACTTTCTTTGAATAATCTCATTACCTTTGTTTTGATTAACACTTATTGAATTATATTATTAGCATTATCTTTAAATTTTTTTACTTAGAAATTATAAAAATATATGATTTCTAGAAAATGATCTTAGGCCATGTTTAACTAATTTTGCCTTGATCATTTCTTTTACAAAATTATATCCTTAGTCAACCATGATTGAGCCAAACAAAATACAAATTCTTTTCTTGAAACCCAAGAAACACCCGAGCCAAATAAAAATATATTAAACCTATCTTGCTATCTAATTTTCTTACACCCTCTTTTAAAACAACAAAAAAGTAGAAGAAGAAGAAGAAGAAAAAGTAGAAAAGAACAAAGAAAGGCAAAAGAAGGATCCAGTCCAAAGAAAAGAAATTTGTAAAAGAAAATAGAAAGAAAGAAAAGAGCCAAGAAAGTGAAAAATGAAAAAAATAGAAGAATACACATGCAAAGTCATACGAGAACTAGAATGAGGTGCGCCTTAATACTAAAGATAGCACTTGAATTCCACTAACGTCATTTCATACACCTTAAACCCATGGCCACATTACAACCCCAATAAAGTCCTTTTTGATTCCAAAAATCATGCATTTGTATTAATCCTATCATTCTAAAAAGGAAGATGTTAATAATATATTTTTAATACAATGTTAATATTCTCTCATGAGATTATGTCAAATTTCAATTTTATTCGAATAACCGCTCTTTTAACTACATGTGAAATTATTTGCTTTGTTAACTGTATTCCAATCTCATGTAGCTTGTGAGAATAGTCACTATAACAAATGTGTTCTTTTTGCTGAGTGTATTCCAGGAAAAGACTGACATCAATACTACCATGAAAGAGGGTAACATTTCTCAAGTGATATTTGAAAATAAAGAAATCACTACACACACACACACACAAGTTTTTATAAAAATGCATAGATAATGTTACAACTAATGTATGTTACACTTATAATGATCAAAAAAGGAAGTATTTTGGCAAGACATAAGGAATATTGATTTAATTATACGTGTGAAAAATATGTATTATGAATTCCTAACTACTAAAGTTTGTAGGTAGCTTCACTAAAAACCTTCACAAGACAGAACTCGTCCACTAGGGATCACCTAGACGTTTAATGGCTTATTGCATATGCCAAATACAATCATGAAAAGATCTACAAAAATAATTTTACTTCTGTTTATAGTTTGTTAAATAGTTTTTACTAGGGACTAGTAAAGTTTAAGTTGGGGAGTGTGATTAACTCTAACGAATATATAAATTAGAATAGTTAAATAAATCAAATTAGTAAAATAAAATAACCAAAAACAAGTAATTAAGGTCAAATAGGTTTGTGCGAAAATCAGGGTTTTAATCATTGATGTTTAAAAATTTCAGGATTTGATGCAGAATTACTATAAAATACAAAGAACAAGATGTCAAGGCTTGAAACAATGAAGGACTGAAGTATAATTTCCATAAAACATGAATCACCATCCAAGTTGATAATCTAGCAAGATGCCACTGTCCAAACGGTGGGAGGGGCATCCAAACAGTCCTCCAAGGGAATCCAGAGAGAGTTCCAAAGAGAAAAAGAACAAAGAGAAAGAGAAAAAAGAGAAATTGCAACACAAATCTGGTCCATGAATACACTCCACCCGATACTCTATCTTTTACATTTTTGTTGTATATTTCTATTCGAATAGTTGAACTACCGTCACTTTTTTGTCTTGACTGATAATAAAGGTAGTTGTGTTTCAGTTGTTCCTAGTGAAAGAAGTTTTAGAGTTAGTATTTTAATTTCAGTTATAATAAAAAATGCCTGCACTTCTTGTTTGTCTGTAGCAATGGAGCGTGAGTAGTTACTTATATCCTCCAGTGAGAGGTAAACATATGTATAATATTGGTTAACTTCTGGAAATGCTAATGTTATATATATTATATGCTTCATGCATGATATAGTGAGGTACGTAATTTCAGTGTTATGCTTGGAATTATATAATCAGTGCATTACGAACCTGCCGGTTAAATATCTATGATGTTCCTATCGGTATGGTTTATCCTCTATCGAAACACTGAGGATGTTGTACTAATGCATGGTACAAAATCTAAATGATCCTCATGAATGGCTTGCCCTTTTGGATTATATAGGTTGTTTAACTACTATATGTAACTATCAGATTAATGACCTAAGTGATCCTCATGAATGGCTTGTCCTTTTGAATTACTAAGATCATTTACCTGGAATAAATGATAATATTACCAGTCGAATATCTATGGCATTCCTATCAGTATGGCTAGTCCTCCACCAGAACGCTGAGAATGTTTAACTGGTACATGTATCACAGATTGAGTTAAGTGAATACTTCAAGTATTCCTCATGAATGGTTTGTCCTTCTGGTTTACTCGAATTAGTTAGTTGACACATCTATAACCAGCTAACCTAAGAAGTTGTTGTGTTATGACTTAATACCACCAGTTAACCTAAGAAGTGATTGTGTTATGGTTTATTATGTATGCATTTATTATTATAAAGTCAATTGAATAATTCAAGTACTCCTCATGAATGACTTGTCCTTCTGGTTTTCTTGTATTAATCAATTGTCATGGATACCACCAATTCACCTAAAAAGTGGTTGTGTGATGGTTAATTTACATCAGACCAACCAGTTGACTTGCCAGTAACATGGAAGTTAATTGACGTAAGGTAGCATTTGATGAGCACAAAATATTGTATATTTAAAGGCCTCATTACATGAATTTTAACTCAACTTTGCATCTAAGTACTTAGAGTTAGCCGAAATTATGAATAATATTGAATTTTTTATGTTGCAGGTAATTATACAGCAAATCATGTATTTTAGAACCTTGCAACTAAGTGTGGATGTGTAGTGAAGACATGGACACATTACATGAGGATTTGGAGGCTTAAAATGAAATAAATCAAGGAGATATCGGTGCTTGGTAACATAGGCACTAGCACCCGCACCGTTTGGTTGCAATACCTCAGTTTTCATCCTTTTTGACCATGCTCCACTTTGAATCAGAAGAAATTCAAAATATGAAAGTTGTAGTTTTGGATGTCCTCTGTATGGTGTAAAACTTTCAGCTCAATCGGATGGTTGGATCAACAGTTCTAATAATTATACGAAAACTAGTCCAGAGTAGAGCGTACCGGTATGCTGCCCAGAATGCCTGCAAATCATGCTCCACTTGCTTGAGGGTCCCACCATTGATTCTCCCACTTGTCTCCTGACATCCCTTACACATTTCAATGCCTCCTACACCCTAGTTGAAGACTTTGGAGGCAATGTCATTAAGGAGTATGGGAGAGAAAGGGACAGCCATAATGGTTGCAAGCTAAGGCTCTCCAACACATCAAATCACCTCCCATTGTTGGGAGGCCTGCACACAGGCTAGGAGAGACTCAAGGAAAACAATGCATCTTCTCACACTCCATATATTCAACATTCCACAAGAGTTTGGGGGTGGCTACCTAAGCTTAGAAAGCTCCAAGGAAGAAGATGATGAATAGTAGATAGAAATTTATGTTTTTGCATTTTCCTTTCCATTTCAGTTGTAGTAAGCTTTTAATTTATTCTAATCCTTAACTCTTGCACTTTAATCTCATTTATTTCAAGCATATTGCAAGTTTAGTTACATGTTCTAGTTTCCACCATTGTTGCTTCCAAGTTTTCTTCATTTCCTAGCTTTAAAATGGGTATTGCATATTTTTCTTCGTAGTTAAAGATTTCTTGCATTAAGTTATGTTCCATGTTCCATTTCTTCATTATGTCTCTTTACATTATGCACTTCTTTCTTGCTTTCACGAGTAGCTAGATTTTAAGTTGGCTAATCTAATACTTCAGACTCTTTTGGTCCAAAAACACCTTAAATTGCTCTCCATATAAATAATGGTGTCATGCTTTCAAGGAGAAGACAATGGTCGCCAACTCCATGTCATGCGTGGGGTTATTTTGCTTGTGGCACTTCAACTAATGTGAACCATAAGTTACCACCCTCTTGAACTACTTCAACATAAATCCAAGTTCTTCTTTGGAGGCATCACAATACACTGTATACCTCTATCCCCTCTCCGAAACTATCAAAACCGGAGCAGAAGTAAGCCTCCTCTTCGACTCTTGGAATGCCCTCTTACACGAGTCATCCCACTGAAACTTGACCTTCTTCCTAGTCAATCTAGTCATAGGTGCAGCTAATCGGGAGAAGTCCTCAATGAACCTCCTGTAAGTTCCCGCCAATCCCAAGAAACTCCGTATCTCGAAGACTAACTTTGGCCTCTACCAACTCATGACTGCCTTAACGTTCTCTGGGTCCACGGATACACCCGAAGTTGACACTACATGTTACAAAATTTTACCTCCCTCAACCAAAATTCACACTAGTTGAACTTGGCATACAATCAGTGGTCTCTCAAGATTTGGAGAACAATACTCAAGAGAACCTTATGCTCCTCCTCAAACTTGGAGTAGATCAAGATGTCATCAACAAAAATCACGACAAATTGATCTGAGTAGGGTTAGAACACCCTATGCATGAGATCCATGAATGTCGTCGAGGCATTCGTCAATCCAAATAGCATCACTATGAACTCGAAATGTCCATATCGCATTATAAACGATGTCTTAGGGATATCTGCATCCCTAATCCTCAACTGATGGTATCCTATTCGCAGATCTATCTTTGAGTAGACCCTTGCCCCTCTCAATTGATCAAACAAGTCATCAATCTGCGGTAAATAGTACCTATTCTTAATGGTGACCCAATTCAACTATCGATAATCTATACACAGTCTAAGGGTCTTGTCTTTCTTCTTGGCAAACAATAGTAGAGCAACCCAAGATGAGGTACTCTGTCTTTTGAAACCCTTGTCCAATAATTCTTTTAACTGGATATTGAGTTCTTGTAACTCTGTAGGTGTTATTCTATATGGAGTCATAGAAATAGGGGATGCACCGGGTTATAATTTAATGGTGAAGTCTGCATTCTGATATGGAGGTAATCCCAGTGACTTGTCCAAAAAAATATATGCATACTCACAAACTACCTAAGATAGACCCATCTCCCGTCTCACCTCATCCTCAAGGGTAAGGCTTACTAGCCAACCCATCAACTATCCGTGCCAACATAAATCATATACGTCTTGGGATAACCATCATGTTTTTCCCCTGAAACTCGAAACAAACACCCTTCGATGTATAAGCAGTGACCCCCTTCTAATCACAATTGATGATGACTCAGTGTGCCTCCAACCAATCTATTCCAAGGATGACATCAAACTCTGACATGTCCATGACCCTAAGGTCCATGGTGAGTAGAATCCCCGAGATCTCTAGCTCACACTCCTGACATATCTTATCAATACATACCCTAGCTCCTAGGGTTGAATTTACCCATAAGGACTCTTCTAGGGTTGCAATTTCTCAATCTATATCTTGCACAAAAGACGTGGAAATGAAGGTATATGGCACACCTGAATCAAATAGCACATGTGCCCATAAACAAAGAAGTAAGAAATGTACTATAGGTCGTTGACTGATGCATTAGCTCATTCTACAGTGCAACATCAAAGATAGCCACCTAGGTCCCCGGTGTTGCTTAAAATTCCTGTCCCTAGCCTTGGCCCACATCCTGGCTCATCCAGTCTAATTACGGAGTCCCTGTACAAGAAGTACTAGGGGCTTGTATAGTACCCTAGAGTTGAAACTGATTTCCCTGATCCATGGTGGAATAGGGAGGAACAACATGTGTTGGTGGGAGTCCTATTGAAGACTAGGATTGAGGCGTCTTGAAATTCTATGATTTTTGTCTTAGTGGATAATTTTTACTCAATTGGCCCTGATGTCGACAATAGTAACATGTCTTTTTTGCCTGCTTAAAATGTCCCCTTGAATTTCTTCCCTCCTTGGGACAATCGGCTCTAGGCTTGGCCTTGATAACCTCGACCCTGCCCCTGCGATCCCTGTGGGCTGGATGTCCTCTACTTTTTCCATGAATGTTGATGGCCCATAGAACTTAAACTTCAATGGATGGCTTAAGCCTCTTGGCTCATATTGGCGCTTGCCTACGCTAAGTTTGTAGCCATAGTACCCATAGCCTCTATGAAGGCTTGTTGATCAATGGATGGTGGTGGTTAGTTGTTGTTCCACCCATCTCCTCGACCATTTTGGTGTCCTATTCCCCTATTTGACATCTACACACATTTCAAATAGCAACAGAGTACTAACTTAGCATACCAAGGTAGGGATCAAAGTCGAAACATTGAGATTTCTCTCCTTGTCTCACTAGTAGAGCATGTGCCACCTACTAGTAGACATCTATAACCTGAACTGTCCCGTTCCTTCTCTTTCTGACGCCCAAGGCTTTGTTATTTAACCCAAGTGTCTCCTTTCCATATACATTTAATCAAGCATATTATTCCCATAACACATAACATGTAGCATTTAGAGCACATAACATGTGATGCACAATGGATGCAATGGCCTAAACCAATGCCCTACAAGTCCTAGGTAAATCAAAAACCTAGGCTATGATACCAAGTTGTGACGTCTCTAAATTTAGTGGTCATTTCTCAACCCGTTGATCATACATCAACTCATGGAATTACCCGTGTATACCATATAACCCGACACAGAGTTTGAGCATAATCTCCCCTACACCGGAACACTCTTAACACATAACCTGTATACATATTAATCTCTTTACCATTCCAAGGTCCCATATCCATCAATTTTCCATCAATATTACTTCATTTACATCCTTTGAACAAAAGGGCTCAAGGCCTGAAGGCTTGACAAAGTTATTTTAAATTTTTTAAAAATTTTAGAAGAGCTAGTGGTAGCCTGTGTACTAGCTATTGGTAGTAGAGCCCTCTACCAACGAGCTACCAGTAGCTGTGAACTGAGCTACCAGTAGATGCCCACTATCAGAGAGCTTCTGGTAGCTTAAGACTTGCTACCGATAGTTGAGCCCACTATAATCGTGCTACCAGTAGATAATCAACGTGCTATCAGTAGTTGGGCCCAATTTTCTCCCAATTCAATCTTTTTCCTATTTCAACTTACCCAATCTCATACAACATTCACCCAAACTCATATAACATTTAATTTTACACAAAATATAGTATATATGAGTTCATTATACAATCATTTACACAACGTTACAAGTCCAAAACCAATTACACTATTGTTATACAAAAATGTAATTTGAAGCCACAACTTGGCTTTCTTCATCAACAAGGGCCCAAGTAAGAGTTATCAACCGGCAATTGTACCACACCTGAAATATTTTTTCTCATAAATGGTGAGTGACGCTCAATAGGGTATCTTTTATAGAGGCTACCTCCCAACCTAGATGCATATGAAATGTTCACATGTAATTTAATCAATCAAAGAAGCATTAATCCAAGAACATTCAATTTCAAGAAATGAATGTCACAATGCTATGTCATGTTATGAGGTGAGACTCACACACGCAACTTAACCCTAGCCTTCACCAGCTCCCATGATGCATGCAATGTCATACATATGTACCCGGATATTCCAAGCCCCCACTATTGATGTTACACATCCAATGACTGTTTTTATAAAATGAACCACGTGTCTTTTTTGGGTAGGTGATTTTTGTCCACCACACTGACACGGATTTTGGTATCCTACTTCTGGTTCCGTATACACCAATACATTTTTTTGGACTTTTACCACCAGAAGTGTATAAACTAGTAACTAGGTCTTGCACCTGAGGGAGAGTCTAGCCCTTCTTGCTATACCCGACACAAGTTTTTCATGCAACCCGTACAACTCAGTTGAATCTAGGTCCAACCTTCCTAAGTCCATGCCTCAACCACCAAGAATGGTGTTTGATCCAAAAACATGCATACACATCCACACTCATGTCAAATGCCCACGAATGTAATGTTTCTCGTGCATATGCAAATGTAATGAACCATTGCATTTCATATCATTATGGAACCAAGTTTTAAATTGCAATTACAACATCATGTTCAACATGTCATTTGCACAACATGAACAATTCTAAATCCTCAATGTAAATTATATCATAAAGCTTATAATTACATTCTAAGCTTAATTTCATTCAAATAACATACTTAATCAATCATAGGTATTTTATCAAACACCCAGAATGCACAAATTCATGTTAACACATAATCATGCCCAATTTATCACATTCTTATGAAATCACCCAGTGAGTAATTCTCAATAAACTCAATTCATGCAAATTTGGTTTTATTCATTCTCATACCATTTCTCATACTCTAGTTACACTAGAAATATATTTAGACAAGAGATTTCATCTCAAATCATGCTACACATTTCATATGAAACCCTAGATTGAAAATAAATCTAGCTAGGAGAAGAACCCTACCTCTTGAAGCGTAATACGATTAGTATAAACTCCTAAGAAACCAAATCAAGCTTCAAACCTTGATTTCCAAAAACCTCGATATTGAGACTTTGGTACACAGTCATAGCTTTGTCGCGTAAAATAACTTTTGTTCTTGGTCCGAAGCAATTCAAAAAATGGTTGACCCTAGATCACAAGAAGAATATGAAATAAACCCTCCTTTCTCCTCTATTTATACCCCTTAATACTTGGCCCTTGTTGCACCACATATCTCGTCTTTTTCCTAATCCAATTTTGTTCCTATTCAATTAAATCTCGCTCCGTGTTATGTTCAATATATTTTATTTAAACTAAATTTAAACTATTTTTCATGTTTTGCACTTAAAACTAGATCACGTTTATTTTAGCGACGCGACTTCTGATCGCATTGTAAAACATGAAAATTTTGACTATATCAGAATTCAATAAAAATTTACTAGGCAAATAAATTTTGCGAGGTGAATCTAATAATGAGGTTCATTTCTTCATTCTAGTTCTAGAAAATTTTGGGTTTTCAACCCATACCACAATGACTAATTATTATTGTGCTATTTTTCATAAAAATTTAAATTTTTCCATGTTATTGGACAAGTGTAACTGATTAGTGTAATTATGTTGTTGTAATGTTGATATAAAGAGAGAGAGAGAGAGAGAGAGAGAGAGAGAGAGAGAAATGGTGAGCAAATAGGGGAAGAGAGAAAGAAAAAAATTGGGCAAGAGAAATTGAAAAATAAATCAAATCTTTACATATTTGAAAATAAAATAAATTATCAATGGTAGATAGAGAGAAAAAATAGAGGAGAGATAGGGAGAGTAACAGAGAGAGAGAGAGAGATGAAGACAAAATAGAGGAGAGATAGTGAGAGTAATGGAGAGAGGGAGAGAGAGAGAGAGAGATGAAGAGAATAAAAATTATGCATAATTTAAAGAAGAGTAAGTAAGTAAAAATTTTCAAATATTCGTAAAGGTCATAGTTATCGAAAAAATCAATCAGAGTGTTTGCCCAAAACAATTGGCAATTGTCGATCAATTTAATGAGTGTTTGGGCTTTTACAATCCAGTCAACTAGTCTTAAACTCCTTTTTCTTTGGGTTTTTTGAAGGTCGGTAATTAATTTAGCACTTAATTGTGTAAAAGTACTTGGTGAAAAATATTTTGTACATAAGTACCTTATTTTTTTGAATGACAAAAACACCCACTTAGTAATACAAACTAGCACAAGGATTGGTTTTGGAAAATAGCTGGAAGACATGCTATATAATCCCACGAAATCTAGCAAGTGAATCTTTGCACAAAACACGATTTTTGAAATTTTAAACAAATTTAACCACAAAATTCTAATGTTTCAACAAATCAAACACCCAAGCTTTCAAAAAATAGAACAATAATATTATACATTGGTCACAATGACATTACACTATAACATTACACGGATAAACGTATCGTACATGTAAAGTTGTATGTGTTAAAAATTATTGATATACTAGAATACATCAAATCATTTATATAAAAAAAATTAATTGACACAAAATAATTTAACATTTATATGAAAATATAACAATAATATTATGCATTGTCATAGTAACATTACACTATCACATTACATCTGATACATGTGTCCTGTCACAAATAAATTTAACATTTATATAAAAATATAACAATAATATTATACGTTTTCATAGTGACATTACACGGATACACATATCGTACATGTAAAATTGTACATATTAAAAATTACTGATATACTGAAATACATTAAACCTTTAATTAAAAAAAATTAAATTGACACACAAATTCTTTTCACAAAATATTCTTACACATGGTAAGAGCTGTATGTTCACGAGAAGATGTAGAACACGCTCCATTAACCAAAAAAAAACACAGTAGTTTCCCATTTTGTTTTGATTTCAAAAAAAACAACGGCTAATAAACATGGGGGGAAAAGGCAAAACCAAGCTCTTGACGTTATGCATTTCTGATTTCAAAAGAATGATAGTTGTTACATTAACGTCAAACATATATATTCAAACCTGAAGAGAAATACATGATGTATGTTGAAGAAGACGAAGAATAACAGACGTTGATGTAGAAAAAGAAAACCAAAAATTGAAGTATTTTATCTTGACAAAGAAAAGCAAATGTTGACGTAGAAGAAAATCAGAAATTCAAAATTTACACCAGCCATTAAAGTATAATCCATATGATATAAGTTTGAAATTCAAATATGTTGATCTATTAAACTAGGCAACTATTAATATAGTAAAAAAAATATAATAAAAGATGGAATTGCCAAACTAAACAGTCCAATAATTATGGAAAATGATATTTTAGTAAAGGAAAAATCCTAAAATCTGTCAATGTATATCTAGATACAATACATTGTAAGTTAAGAGTACTTTTCTATAGAAGATTTTGAGCAAGGTATTTTCTCACAATTAAATAATTTAAAAGGTACCTTCTCACAATTTTTCGTTTTTCTTTTCACACTTTGTCCCTTCTGATAGATTTTAGTGGTACTACATAGGTTGTCAATCAAATCTTGTGTCATGTCATTTCAAGGTCTACTTAAAATACCCAAAATTTATTTTTTGTTTAACAAAAATGCGATATTTGTAATTTAGGGTTTTTTGTAGGCCGGTACCCGATATAGGACTTGTTTGCATAAAAGTCATTCAGTTAAAATGTTTTGTGAAGAAGTCCTCTTTTTTTTTCATTCCAAAAACACTCACAAAGATAAATGAACAAATGTGTTGTCTGTCTTTGGAAACCGCCGGATTCCATTCACCATCTCCAAAACATTCGGCCACTAATCAAGACCCAAAACTTAATTTTTCAAAATTTGAGCAAAACTTTCTCAAATTCCTTTAGTTATCAACCATACACAAACCATAGTCCTCCAAAAAAGAATTAAGAGTTTTCTATTTTAATGGGACAATAAATTTGAATTTTACACATCTTTTTCTATCCCTTTCCTAAAATATCTCTAACATAGTTATAATTTTTCTTTCCTAAAATCTCTCCCACATAGCTATAATTTATCTTCCTTAGGTTTGTATATAATTGACCCTATCTAGAATTCTCTTCCCCTTTATTTAGCGTAAATTCTTGTCTAAAATATATCCATTAATTAGCTTAAATTAGTGTCACTTTGTATTGTTATACTATGATGTAACACTGTCATTCATTAAAAATAATATATTGGATTTCACATTATATGATGCATACTATTCAGATTATGTATGAATCTGTGAATGTAATTTCACAACTTTTTGTTAGTTATTAAAATGTTGATGAAGGTATTACACTGTCATATGTCACTGTAATGTCACATTACAAATGATGACTCCAACTACAAAATAGACGTTGGTTTTGTTTAGATCTTTTATCGTTTATAGATGATTTAGACATTCAAAATTCAAAAAAATAAAAAAGATCTGCCAGACTAGGAAACTGCCTATCAATAAAACCAAATCCCATATAAAAAGCAACTGACAAAATACAAACATCATAAAAATAGAGAAAGGGTATTATAGTAAATAGAAGAATAAAAAAACTATTATTGTGTATCTCTCTATAATATATTTCAACCTAGTGGTACTTATCTAGAACACATTGTTTTCAATATCTTTTCTAACAAAAAAGTCCTCCACAAGGTACCTACTCATAATTTTTTGTTTATTTTATTTTATTTTGTAGTCTTATAATCATGATTATACATGCATCTGATGAAAGTCCATGGTTACTAAGGGTGTCCATGGGCCGAGCCGAGCTAGACTTGCGAATTTTTTTTTTGGCTAGGCTTAGGGAGGGTATGCTCAAGCCCTTATGCATGTGAGTTATCAAGCGGGCCGGGCTTGGCCTCAAGTAAGGGTATACTACCTGCAGCCCAACCCGCCACTCACTAAATGGGCCTATTGGGCGGGCCTTGTGAGTGAGTCTTCTGAGAGGGCCTACTGAGCAGACTTTTTTTATATACAACTTCATTTAAAAATAATGAATAATTCTTATAACTTAATATTTTTGTAAATTATATTTTTGAATTAAAAGTATAGTCAAAATGTACAAAAAATAAATAATGAATAATTTTATTTATGAATAGGAGGAATTACATTACAATAGAATGAGCACATCCCAACTAAGTTGGTAACTAGGTCTTGATATGCAAGACAACAAGAGTAATTGTGCATTGAGTGCACTGGGCCGCCTAACTTCCAAAAATTTTTAAAATTTTAAATTCAATGGCCTGACTTTTTTAAAAAGGAAGGGCAAGCGAACTGGGTTGGCTGAGTGGGTTCTTGGGTCGGGTTTTAATTGGTTTTGTGGGCGGACTATTGGGCCGGGTTTTGGGCAGGGTAATGGGTTTGGGAGCAAGCCCAAGCCCTCTCTTAAAGGGTATTGGGCTTGGGCAAATCAACAATCAAGCCTATCAGATTTTAGGCCTATTTTTTTAGGTAGAGTAACGAGACCCGTGTGTAAGGTTGTTCACCTACCCGACAGGTAGGAATTATAATATTTTATCTTTCTACCTGATACTTTGCAAAAGACTTTTTTGTTGGCCGACCCTACCAGATCAAGTGTATTATTCTGGCTGAATTTTGTCCAAAATTATCAGGTAGAAAATCAGATGAACACATATTTTTTAGTTATTAATTTTTTGATCATTTTTTAACAATTCAATTAAATAATCTGCACTAATTAACCAACACAATAAACCAATGACACTAAAAAAATTTAATAAATTTAATAATACATAAACAATTACAATAAAAAAAATAAGTCATAAACATCAATACATCATAATTGTTACACAAATACAATGATAGAGAGACTACCTCAGTTTTGAGTGAAGCAGAGAGAGGCGTGAAGAGGAGGCTAGGGGATTTTAAGGTTTTTTGGCACATTAACACATATTTTAAAAAAAAAAAAATACAAAAAGATGTGCGAATTGAGTAGGGTAGGAATATGAAAATTTTGTGGTCAGCATTGTTATCCAATTTTTTGCAAATACCAAAAATTCTTCCATTGGCCTACTTAATATTTTGCATAAGCCAATTAGTAGAGTCGGAATATTAGGGTAAACGAAAATGAGAACACCCCTACCCATAGGTAACCTGGTCCATGGACACCCCTAACGGTTCCTAATCAATTTTAAACTAAAAATTTACTCGATGCAGTAATGTTAACAAAAAAAAATCAATAATGCTCTCAAGGATGTATACAATACAAGAATAGGAAATAAAAAAAAAAAGTAAAATTATATTCTTACCATATTACTTAAATGTTTATTTTTTAATGTAAACTCAAGTTATTCTTGATTAATACTATTTTAACCTGATTATTTTTCATGTTCGTTGTTTGTATTATTTTTAGATGCCCGTCAAAAATTAGTGAACTCTATTAATTTCTTATAATATTGTATCGTATAATAAATGGTGACTCTTAACAACTAGTCCTTGAAGATGTTAAAAATTGCTCATTGGAAAAGCCTTGAACAAGAAATGGGTCAGCATAATGACTAGCACGCAAATTAGGAATATATATTAGACATTACTCCGAAGAGATTTCTCATGATATATCGTCGTACGATTGAGGCTGGCACGAAACAATCATCTTCATGCTTAAAATCTTCACTTGGTTCAGTTGTCAACCTTTATACCTTTAACGATCTTACAAGTTGATTTTCTCTTACTGATTCTTCATTCCTGTCATTCGTTTTTTTAACCAATTATTGTGATTTCAATTTGTCAAAACCATTTCAAAACAGTTTGTGAGTGTTGATATAACATCTTTTGGGGATGAGAAACGGTTAGGGGTTAAAATTAAATTAGGTCCCTAACCTGAAAAAAAAAATTATCTTATTTTCACTGCCAAAGTGGGCTCAAACTTTTGACCTCTTTACGTGAAGTCTCACTACCCGAACTCACTTCTTTTTACAACAGAAGCACCAAAACTAGCAACGGTTTATAACAATAGGGATTTAACAACATAATGGTTTGCCAACTTAGGTTTCCAACTTGATGCATTTACCAAAAAAAAAAAATCATATTTGGATAAAAGTAACCTCCAAACCCTTGCTTAACTTGCTTTACTCTTTTCTTTTTTCCCGAATACATAGCTGTGCATGACTTACCAATCAACACGATCGACAATAATACCCCATGCAACCTCACTATTCCCATATGTACAATTGGCATATGTATTAGTTGTCTTAACTTTTAAGAAACTACTACTTATAATAAAGAATGGGTGAGAAAAATTTTTCTCATTAACAAAGCTGAATATTACTCCTCCCAATAATTGGAATACCACCCGTTTCGATATCAATCCATCACTACATGATAGGCAGATATTAAGTCTATCCCAAAGATTATGTCATACCCCTTCATCTCTAATGCAACCAAATCCACAACCAATTCTTGCTTCCCAAATCCAGTGCACACAACTTTTACTTACTCTTCTTGTTTTCATATGTTCCCCTATAGGTAGGTCAACACTCAATGAATGATCTAGGTTTTCAAATATCAAACCCAAATCAACAACATTTCTCTTGCATATAAAAGAGTGTTTGGTGCTAGGGTCAAATAAAATTCGTGCCCAAGAATTGTATACAAGAACAACCCGAGCCCAACCCTAACCCAGACCAAAAACATCACTGCTTGGGTTGGATATGGGTCAGAAAATCCAACCTAAATTTAATTCGGACAGTACTCGGGTTGAGCTGTAGGGTTTACAGGTTCAACCTGAACCCAACTTGAAATGATAAAATCGGGCTCAACCCAAAATGTAATATTCTATATATATATATAGGAGACACAAACACTAGCCACTAGGGTTTTTGTTCTCTCCCACTTCTCTCTCTTTTCATCTTTCCAATTTTCTCTCGAATCTCCTCTCTTCTCCGTCTCCTATCCACTGGTCTCCATCTCCTTTCTTTCTCCTGTACACCAATCTCCATCTACTTTTCTTCTCCTCTCCACCAGTCCGCCTAAGATATGGAAATTTCCACCACAGTTATGGAGATGAAGATCTATCGAGATCTGGAGAAGAAGGCCTCCATAGATTTGGAGAATATGGTTGTTCTCTCTAAGAAGACCTCAATCTCGTCTGGATCTCTTCTTCTTCCTCTTTCCATTTCTCTTTTGCATATTTCCTAAATTGTTCATGAATCTCTTTTTCTTTGGTATGTGTTGAACACTTGTATGTGATGAACATGTGCTGTTGAGTTCTGATGTTTTGAGGTTATCGATTATTATTGGTTAGTGAAATGAGAGGAAGCCAACAATAAAAGTGAAAGATCTTATGACATTTTTATGATTCCCAGGGGTCCCGATAAACCTGTTGCTCACCCATCAACCCGCGGAATAGCTAGTGATACTGCTTAACCTGATAACACGAGGTGATATCCCATTCATCGGGGTCCATAACTTCAACAAAATCCAAGCAAATTCTCCTTTGTACGAGGAGTTCTACCCAACACACATAACCTATGCAATTCTAACCATTAACCACATCGGGTCCTAACCGTCAATATTCAATCAATATATTATTGAATATTAACATCCATGACATTCATTCATTCACAAAAGAATAATGTCCATAAGAATCTTATTACATTCCTTAAACAAAATACCAGTTTTGTACTTAACATATACAAGACCAAATGTAATTATATATACAAGGAACCACAAAATATAACTCAAGAGCCCCAGCCTAGCTCTGTCATCAATACAGGCCCAAGTGAGGGCCATCAACAGAAACCTATCCAACACCTGAAATATATTCTCATAAAGGGTGAGCCACGATCATTAGAACCCAAATGCATATGAAATATCATGTGCAAACATCATGTCAAGAACCCACTCAAATATATATATTTCATAAACGAATGCTACCTTTCTATGCCATGCTATGAGATTACAAATCATGCATGTAATGCAACACCAAGCCCCACCAACTCCCATAATACATGTTATGTCATGCGTATGCATCCGGGCATTCCAAGCCCCGCCATTGATGTTAGATGTCCAATGACTATTTTATAAAAATCTATGTCTTTCTGAAGTAGGTATTTATGAACTTACACAAACGGTCACCTAACTGACACAAAATTTATGGACTTCCACCGACGATTCTGCGTAAACCGACACACTTTATGGACTCAATACCAACAAGAATGTGTATCCAAAATTACCAGGTCTTGCACCCAAGAGAAAATCTAGCCCTTCTTGCTAACTCCGACACTTTGTTCAATACAAACCCATGCAACTTAACCAGACCTAGGTCCAACGTTTTCAAGCCCACATATCAACCCACCAAGAATGGTGTTTGATTAAAAATATACACACACACCCACACTCATGTCGAATGCCCACGAATGCGATGCTACTTGTACATATGCAGCTATAATGTACAATTGCAATTTATATCATCATGTTCATCATATCTCAAAGCATATAATAAACTTGTCGACTTCCAAAAACATTCCCAAGGATGTTTTATGTGATTGCAATCCAAATAACACATTTGAACCCTAAGTGTTTTATCAAAAACTTAGTAGGCATAAAATGTAAATGCATAACATACCCAAACAAACCATTTCAGCAAGCCCAAACATCTTACTATCGATAGATCGTACCTTTCCTACTAGTAGATTTAAATTTTTGAACCCAAACCAAAACCAAGCAAGAAATGGTTTTTTTTAACATGTTCTCATACTCATTTTTCATACCCTAGATACACTAGGTGTGAGCTAACATATGAAATTTCATCTCTATAGCCCTACCCGTTTCATATCGCAATCATAGGTTGAAAGTAACCTAGATAGGAGGGAACTCTACCTATTGTAGCTAAGCCCCCATCATAGAAATCTCAAACACCCCAAAATCAAGCCTTAGCACTCAATCCTCATCCTTGGGACCTTAGAGAATGGCGTGATCTTTGGTATGGTTGCATAGCCTGTGTTATGTAGAGCAACTTTAACACTTGACTTGAAGCGATCCAATGGTTGGATATCCTTAGATCCAAGGAAGAAGATGAAAAGGAGGCTCTCTCTCTCTCTCTCTCTCTCTCTCTCTCTCTCTCTCTCTCTCTCAGCTAATCTTTTGGGAAGCAAAATTGGTGAAAACCCAAAAATTTCCCCCTTTTATGCTTTTTAATTGTTTGGCCTTCATTGCGCCACACATTTCCTTTTAAGTGGTCCAATTTTACTCTAAATCAATTAAATCTCGTCTTGTGTTCCGTTTAGTATATTTTTGTTTTAGTAACATTAAATTATTTCCTAAGTCTTGCAAATAAAATCTAATCATGATGATATTTGTCGCGCGACACCCCATTATATCGTAAAATGTAAAAAATTCTATTGTCTCGGAATTCAATTAAAATTGACTAGGCAATTGAATTTCGTGAGATAAATCCAACAGTGAGGTTCATTTGGTCACTCCGAGTTCTATAAAAATTTGGGTTTTCAACCTTACTTTAACAACTAGTACCATTTTTAATTAAGTTTTAATATTTCCCGGGTTTTACACTCTCCCCCTTAAGAGAATTCCATCCCCGAAATTACACACAGGCACATATAACAAAATGCAAATGAAAAAAGTCATATACTACGCTATGATTACACATGTACCTCCATCCTCAAACAAGAACGGATAGGTAGTGTTGATAGTGTCCTCGCGCTCTCATGTCTCCTCCTCGAATGTTCCATCTATATCAACAAATAGCTCACCCAAATCCACCACATGTGTAGGATCTGAGGTGTACTTCCAGAGTATAAAGACATGGAACAACGCGTGATCACCAGATAGATTTGGCAATATACCTACCCTCTCAAGTACCTCGAAGGGATTGATATACCTCTTCGATAGCTTTCCTCATTTCTCGAACCTGGCCACTCCCCTCTTAGGTATGGCCTTCAAGAAGAAGTGATCTCCAACCTTGAACTCTAGCGGTCTCTGCCGCATGTCAGCGTAGCTCTTCTGTCGGCTCTAAGCAGTAAGAAAACACTTTCGTATCATGTCCACTTTCTCTGAGGTGTTCTTAACCAACTCCGGACCCATGAAAGCTCCCTCTCCAACCTCCTTCCAATATACCGGAGAATGGCATACCTTCCCATACAATGCCTTATTGGGTGTCATCTATATGCTCACCTAGTAACTATTAATGTAGGCAAATTCCACTAAGGGTAAATGATCCTCCTAGCTATCCTTGAGGTCAAGAATGTATGCCTGAAGCATGTCCTCTAAAATCTGGATGGTCTGCTCCAACTAACTGTCCATCTGAGGATGAAAAATTGTACTCGTCATCAACTGCATCCCAATAGCTCGCTCAAAGCTCTCCCAGAAATGAGTTGTGGCCCTGAGATTCTGATCTGATACTATAGATAGTAGTATCCCATGTAACCAAACTATCTCTCATATATACAATCTGTAGAATTCTTCTAGTGTGAAGGTCATTCACACAACTAAAAAGTGTGCCAACTTGGTAAACCGATCAACTATCACCCATACCACGTCATGTCCAGGCGAGGTCCATGGTAAGTGGGTCACAAAATTCATAATAACGTGTTCCCACTCCCATTCAGTTACCTCCAAAGGTTATAGCAATCTTTCTGGTCTCTGGTGCTCAACCTTAACCTACTGACATATGAGACATCAACTAACAAAGTCTCTGATATGTCTTTTCATCCCACTCTCGTAATATTGAAGGCGAAAATCATAATACTTCTTTGTGCTTCCAAGATGCATAGCAAAATAGGAGCAATAAAACTCCCTGAGGATATCCTCTCTCAGATCAGTAGACTGGAGAACAATAACCCTACCCCTAAATCAAAGACTGCCATTAGCATGAATGGCCCAACCCTCGTACACTATACTCACCTATACTCGGTCTCTGATGGACAATATTTTTGTGTCTTGCCCTTGGGACTCGATCACCCTACTCATTAAAGAAGGCATAGCCACCAGACTACCCAAAATGCCCAGAGCCTGATTCTAGTAATGTACCACGAACTGCCCCCATAGTCTTGAACATTTGACATTCTTAAAACCCTATACTAGCCAAGACTCCTCGTAACTTCTAACTAAGTGCATTAGCCACCACATTTACCTTAGTAGGGTGGTAATGCAAAGTGAAGTCGTAATCCTCCAAATACTCCATCCACTAGCTCTGCCTCATGTTGAGGTCCTGTTGTGTGAAGATATACTTCAGACTCTTGTGGTCTGAAAACACCTCAAACTGTTCTCTGTACAAATAGTGGTGTTATGCCTTCAAGGAAAAAATAATAGCCGTCAACTCCATGTCGTACGTAGGATAGTTTTTTTCATGGTTCTTAATCTGTGGAAAACCATAAGTAACTACTCTCCTAGACTGCATTAAGACACATACTAGTTTATCCTTCAAGGTATCACTATACACTTTGTACCTCTGTCCCCTCTCTAGCACTATAAGAATAAGACCTGCAGCAAGCCTCCTCTTCAACTTCTGGAATGCCCTATCATGAATCATCCCACTGAAATCTAACCTCTTTCCTAGTCAACCTAGTCATAGGTGCAGCTAGCCGAGAGAAATCTTCAATGAGCCTCCGATGTACCCTGCCAATCCCAAAAAACTACATATCTCGAAGACTGACTTCAGTCTCTCCCAACTCATGGTCGCCTCAACATTCTCTAGGTTGACAGATACACCCGAAACTGAAATCACATGACCCAAAAATCTAGAGAACAATCCTCAAGTGTAACGCCCCAAAATCCACCTTGAACGGCATTACTAATTAAAACATTCACATCATGAGAGCAACTAACAAAATCCATAAAAAGGTAAATTTCATTTATCATACATAACATCTACAATACCACCCAAAAGAATATGCCAAACCATGGCATCTACATCCAAAAAGAGTATGTCAAAGTATGGTAATTACAACTCAAAATCAAACTTAAAACTTGCAGCAGAATAAACAAAATAACATCTATCCATTGTATCAAAATGCATCTCCTAGTTTAGGACATGGAGAGATCAATTCTAGACATCCCCCTCAGGATCCACGCTTCCATCTAATGGCGCTTCCCAAGCTATCTGTTCATCACCTCCGAGTTCTTCCTCTATACCGAAATCTGAGAATAAATATTGTTTGTAGGGGGTGAGCACTAAACTCTTTAGCAACATTCTCCCAAACTCGAAAAAGGTTTAGAAAACATGTAAATAAGTCGGTCTTATTTTGCAAATATCATATATTAATTTTTTTGAAAGAAAACAAGAATATTTCAATAGATCTCAAGTTTACACAATAGCAATAAATTAAGTGAAGAAATAACGCCAAATTACAATGAACAATTCATTTCCAACCATAAACCATTTTTCGCAAGTTCTTGTAGAATCTCATACTTCCACAAGCTCTTGTAGAAAACCATTTCTAGTACAATAAACCATAAACCCACAACTTGTATTCGTATCTCAGGTATTTTGGTTGTTTCCCATGAATCTACACCATGATTCTACCTCGTTCACCCACCACAATCACACAATCCCAAACATTTTTGGAAGGACGTATACCTTCTCTCATGGCAGTCACGAATCCTTCCCAACCTTGAATTTACGTGAACAATAGTGGTTGCTCTCACAAACAATAAACCACTACAAGTGTTAGAAAACTATCTCACCCCCCACTAAGATAGACTAACCTCTAACACACTATGGCAGTGCTTGAATGCAATTCAAGTCCATCACAACCATACAAGAGATGCAATAACAAACATTTTCTCAATATCACAAAGAAATCCAAAATCTCCAAATTTCACAATTTGTAATACAAGAGAAAATTTTAAAAAAAATAAGCAAGAGATCATCACAACATCATTTTATTACTGAACACAAAGCATTAGGGTTTCAAAATCAAGAACAAAGGAAGAATCAAGAGAAAAATCAATTTCTCTCGGAAACTAGGGTTTTATGACAAGAAAAGAGTTTTCATGATTATCTAACCCTTGCTTTGTTTAAAACATGGTAATCTTTGCAAAAATAACAAGAAATGATGATTTCATAGCATATATATATAAATGAGAGTGAAAACATATAGACATATATATATATATAGGCCCTAGCCTCAATGGTCAAGAATGGAAGGAACCCCTACCTTGTTTTGTAGTTTGAGTAGAAAGGTAGAAGATTTGATCTTTCCCACTTGAATCAACACTTGGATCTCTTTCAAATAAGAGTTGTACCCGTACAAAATGCTTCTGTTTCTCAATATGATCTCTATCATCATCTCTATTCCCTTTATCAATTCTCCTATCCCACCTAGGTCTATGAATTTCTCTATCAATTCCATTACCTTACCTTTTCCACGAGGTTCCAACATTTTATCCTTAATTGACCTAGGAGTTGTTCCCGGGCATCCTCAAAAATGAGGTTCTTATACACCCCAACCCCATCCCTTGGAAAGAAAAAGGTAGCACCAAAGAAAGGAAAGAGCGAGATGGTGGTTTTTGTTGTTCCCGTGAAGCGAAGATCATTCGCTTGGCGAATGAAGTGGGTTTTCCCTTCTTTCTTTCTCTCTATGGTTTCCTAGGGTTAAAAAGGTTGAAATGGAGCTAATGGAGGCGTCATTATGTATTTATAGGGTGAAAAATAGACCCCAAATCACGACTTAAAATTTATGGAACTTACAGATCGTACCGATATGCAGTATTGATACAGTAAACTCTCTGGACAGTAGCTTACCGGTACTTTGTACCGGTACGGTGTGTTCAGTTTTGCCTATTTCCTTTGTTTTTCATTTTCAATCCATTCCAAAATCAACCCCAAACTTATACAACATACATTTAGACATCAAACATAGTTGGTATAAGTTCTATTACAAATGATTGCATATATTTACCTGGGTTTTACAATATTAGCATTTCATAAAGAAATTATTACTTGATATATAAAGATAAGAGTGTGGGGTTTTACATCAAGTAATTCTCATGTTCCTCCTCAGATTTGGAGTAGATTAGAATGTCATCAATAAAGACTACGAAAATTTGATCTAGATAGGGTTGGAGCACCCTACGCCTGAGACCTATAATATCGTTGGGGCATTTGTTAACCCAAAAGGCATCATCATAAACTCAAAATGCTCATACCGTATCCTAAACGTCATCTTAGGGATATCAGTCTCCCTAATCCTCAACTGATGGTATCTCATATGCAAATATATCTTAGATTAGACCCATACCCCTCTCAGTTGGTCAAAAAGAACATCGATCCTCAGCAATGGATAATTATTCTTAATTTGTGACCCAATTTAACCGTCATTATTCAATACAAAGCCTAAGGTTCATGTCCTTCTTTTTGGCAAATAACACTAGAGCACCCCAAGGTGAGGTACTCAACCTGATTAAACCTTTATCCAATAGCTCCTATAACAGGACCTTTAGCTCTTGCAACTTCTTCGGTGCCATTCTATACGGTCTCATAGAAATAGAGGATGCATTGGGCTATAACTCAATGGTGAATTCTACATCCCGATGCGGTGTCAAGCCCGATAACTCCTTCAAAAAGACATTCGCATGGTCACACACAACTTAAAGCAGACCTAGCTCCTATCTCTCCTGGTCCTCTAGGGTAAGGCTAGAAAGCCAACCCATCAATCAACTACTAGTGCCAATGGGAGTCATACACCACCTAGGGTAGAGCATTGTATTTCTCACCCGAAACTTGAAACGAACACCCTTTTGGCTAGAAGTCATAACCCTTTTCCGATCACAATGAATGACAACTCAATGTGTTGTCAACCAATTCATCCTAAAGATGACATCAAACTCTGTCATATCAATGACCCTAAGGTCAACCATGAGCTAAATCCCACCAATATCTAACTCACAATCCCGATATATTTGGTTTATACAAACTCTAGCTCCTAGGGGTGTGCTTTAGAGTCTTAACCACTAAGCCCAAGTCCCATATCCATGACTCGACAATAAAAGAATGTGATACATCTGAATTAAACAATACTCCAATCCATAATCCAAATAGAAGGAATGTACCCTTTATCACCGAATGATCTGTCAGCTCAATCTGTGGTGTGATGGCAAAAACTCACCCCTAGGTCCCTGAAGTCCCTGCCTACAAGCCTTTTCCACAGCCTCGACCCATACCCTAGCCCATCTGGCCTGATTGGGGAGTTCCCACGCATGATTGACTTTGGCCTTAACCTTGATAGCCTTGACTTTACCCCTACGATCCCTATGGGGTTGAAGTCCTTTACTTCTTCCTTGAGCTAATAGACTGCCTCTTCTTCTTCCTGTCATTTGATCTAGCCTCCCGGATGCTCTTAGCATCGTAGACCTCTCTCTCGATAGCCATGGCCATCTCGACCATTATGTCTAGGTCTTGTAGGTGATTGATGAGTGGAATTTATACCTACGAATTGAGTATTTTTGGTTTAATAAAATTATAAATTTTCAATTGTTTTATATTCCTTTTTAGTTATTTTGTGTGTTTTGATGTTATGGTGTAAGGATGATCATTTGAAAGGAATCGTAATCATTTAGGAGGAAACAAGGTCAATTTAGATCCTAAAGGTTGGATTTTTGAAGAGGAAGCTTAAAGGGTATTTTAGGCTAAAAAGGGGTGGCGCGCCCCTGAGCCATTTTGGGCGCCCCTCGCCATCAAGGGCAGTACTTCAGCCCCCCTGCACCATTTTTGGCACAGTTGTGCTTAGGTTGGTCCGTGACGCAAATTTTGACTTGTTTATGACCCAAAATTGGACTCTAAAACGACATATAACCTAGGGTTTGAGTGGGGAAAAGATATACTGATTTTGGGGGCTGCTAAGAAAGAAAAAAACCAAGGGATTGAGAGAAAAATTGAAGACAAAGATCAAAGAAAGTGACGGGAAGAAAATCATAATCGAAGACTAGAGAAAAAGTGAAGATTGCAACTCAGTTTTCATTCTTTTCTCTTACTTGTACTTCTTGATTTTCTAAGATGTTGTTCAATTTTAGAATGATGTCTTTTAATTACATTATGAACTAAATCTTTATTAAGATTGCAACGGAACCTAATATCTAGTTAAATTGATCTACTCTCATTTCTAATTTTATTGATCATACATGAGTTATTTGTCATATTTTGTGCTTAATATATGATTGTGTGGCCAGCAAATAATTTGATAACCTAGATAAAATTGGAAGATAAATTCTAGATTTAGATCTAAATATGATGACATGCGTCTAGTTAATTCTTCTTAGGATTGAATTGTTGGGCTTGTGTATAGGATAGGAATATACCTATATGTCGTGTGTAAATTTTATGTGAGTTTGAACTTAGTGAATCTATTCTAACTTATTTTGCATAGGAATATAGTAATTTAATTTGGATAAATAATTTTATCTAACTATTGGAAGAGATTTGATAAATAACTTTGAATTCTCAGTTAACAACTTATTTTGATCAATTAACTGGAAAGAGAGTAGAAAGATTTATACAAAGCATTAGGGGAAGTTGTAATCTTAACTTCTTTTATCCGGTAAATTCAACTCTTAATTATTAAGTTTAAATTTTAATTTTAAATTAGTAATTCCATAGTCTAATTCCAATTGTTTAAATAAAATTGAATTGATACAAAGTTAGTACTTGGATATTATTAGCAATAATTCTTCATGGGAACGATACTCTACTTATCACTTTATTACTTGTTGATCGTGTATACTTGCACATAAATTGTCAATATCAAATTTGGACAACAAGTTTTTGGCGCCATTGTCGAGGACTTATTCTAGTAATTATTTCAATATTAATTTCAATCAATTTGATCTTAGTTTAAACTTATTTACTTTACTGTTTAATTTTTTTCGCAAGCACTCTTGAATTTTGTATGCAAACACGATCTACAGGTCAGGAGCTACTACCGTTCGAAGACGAAATCGAAAGAAGGCTCCAAAACTTGCAAAAGCAGTGTCAAGAAGCAAAGAATCAAGAAGCTATGGCTGAAGATGAACAGAAATGTTAAGGGATTATGCTATGCCACTTTTTATGGAAATACAATCTAGCATTCAAAGGCCCGCAATTCAAGCAAACAGTTTTGAGATCAAGCCGAGTACTATCCAAATGATTCAAAATTCAGTGCAGTTTGGGGGTTTGCCTAATGATGACCCAAACAATCATTTGATGAGTTTTCTAGAGATTTGTGACACGTTCTAATAGAATGGGATTTCTGAAGATGCGATTAGACTCTGACTTTTCCCTTTCACACTTCGTGATAAGGCGAAGAATTGGTTGCATTCATTGTCGTCGGGTTCTATTACCACGTGGACAGATTTAGCTCAAAATTTTTTAGCTAAATTTTTTCCACCAGCAAAAACTACAAGGATGAGGAATGACACCACATTATTCGCACAACATGATTCTAAGACTCTATATGAAGCTTAGGAGCGATTCAAGAATTTACTCCAAAAATGCCCTCACCATGGTATTCCTAAGTGGTTGCAAGTTCAAACATTCTACAACGGGTTGTTTAGTGCTACTCGGACTAGTATCGATGTAGCTACAAGTGGGACATTGATGGGGAAAATTTTTGATGAAGCATACGAGTTATTAGAGACGATGGCTACCAATAATTACCAGTGGCCTTTTACAAGGATCAATCAGCCAAATGTAGCAGGGATTTTTATGAAATTGATGTGGTTATTGCATTGGCTACACAGGCTGCTACATTGACAAAGAAGATTGATGCTCTAGGGGTGCAACCTATTCAAAGTATGGTAGTTATTTGTGAATTATGTGCTGGGAACCATTCGAGTGATTAATGTACAATTAATTCAGAGTCGGTACAATACATTGGTAATTATAACAGGCAACAGTATAGCAATAATTCCAACAACTATAACCCTAGTTGAAGGAATCATCCGGGTTTTTCATGGAATAATAATCAAGCTCAACCTTCTACCCCAAGACAATCATACCCACCAGGCTTTTAGAATTAAGTTCAACCACAACATGAAAAGAAGTCAAATTTGGAGGAGCTGCTTTCCAGGTACATAGCACAAAATAAGCCTAGGATGAACAGTCAAGAAGTATCAATTCAAAACTTGGAAAATCAAATGGGTCAGCTTGCTAATGCCATTAACAATCGACCTCAAGGCACATTACCTAGTGACACGGAGATCAATCCTAAGAGGGAAGATAAGGAGCATTGCAAGGCTATTACATTACGAAATGGAAGAGAGCTACCTGAAATCATTGGTGAAACTCCAAAATAATCACTTGGAGAGGCTGGTAGGGATGAAGATAAAGATAGCAAGAATGTGGAATATGAAAAGAAAGAAGAGGATCCAAGTGCATGCTCTAAGGTAGGCAAGCAGAGTCCTATTATGCCTCCCAGGCCATTTTTGCAACGTTTGCAGAAACAGCAATTGGATAAACAGTTCTCCAAATTTTTGGAAGTGTTCAACAAGCTCCAAATTAATATCCCTTTCACAGATGCTTAGCTACATGAAATTTATGAAGAAAATTCTTTCAAGGAAGAGAAAATTGGGTGATTTCGAGATAGTAGCACTTACAGAAGAGTGTAGTGCTATTCTTCAAAAGAAGCTACCACCAAAGCTAAAAGATCTGGGTAGCTTTAAAATTCCATGCACAATAGGCAATCAATTTTTTAGGAAAGCATTATATGACTTGGGAGCTAGTATTAACTTGATGTCACTCTCAATTTATCAGCAATTGGGTTTGAATGAAGCAAAGCCGATGAATGTTACATTGCAGCTTGCGGATAGATCACTCACTTATCCAAGGGACATAGTTGAGGACGTTCTAGTTAAAGTGGATAAGTTTATTTTTTCAGCTGATTTCATAGTCTTAGATTGTGAGGAAGACAGAGAAATACCTATTATTCTTGGGCGACCATTCTTAGCAACGGGGAGAACACTTATCGATGTACAAAAAGGTGAGTTAACTATCCGAGTCCAAGATCAAGAGGTGACATTCAATGTATTTTCAGCTATGAAATTTCCTAAGAAAATGGACGAATGTTTTCGGGTTGATTTGGTGGGAGATGCGGTAAATGAGGTATTTGTAAGAGGCTGTATTTTGGATCCCCTTGAGATATCACTTGTTAGTTCCACTATTTCGGGCCACCTTGCTCCTCTAGAGTATGTACAGTGGTTGAATGCTACTCCAAGGGTTGTCAAATTTAAGTAACAATTTCAAACTTTGGATCATTCAGGAAGCTCTACTCATGTAAAGTCATCTTTGGAAGAACCACCAGTATTGGAGCTCAAACCTCTTCCAAATCATTTGTGGTATGCATATTTGGGTGATTCTTTGACTTTACCTGTTATTATTTCTGCTTCACTTGATGAATTTCAAGAAAGTAAGTTGTTGCGAGTTCTTCGTGAGTACAAAACGACTTTAGGATGGTCTATTGCAGATATTAGGGGTGTTAGTCCCTCAATATGTATGCACAAAATTTTGCTTGAAGATGATGCTAAGCATGTGATTGAGTAACAACGCTGATTAAATCCCATCATGAAGGAGGTGGTCAAGAAAGAAATCATCAAATGGTTGGATGCCAGAATTGTATACCTTATCTCAGACAGTTCGTGGGTTAGTCCAGTTCAATGTGTTAAGAAGAAAGGAGGTATGACGGTAGTGTCCAATGAGAACAACGAATTAATTCCAACACGGACAGTGACTGGGTGGTGAGTATGTATGGGTTATCGAAAACTCAATAAGGCAACTCGAAAAGATCACTTCCCTCTACCATTCATTGATCAGATGCTTGATAGATTGACTGAGCATGAATTCTACTGTCTCTTGGATGGTTATTCCGGCTATAATTAGATTGCAATAGCACCCGAGGATCAAGAGAAGACCATGTTTACGTGCCTTTATGGAACCTTTGCATTCCGAAGGATGCCTTTTGGACTATGCAATACACCCGCAACGTTTCAACGATGCATGATGGCAATATTCTCCGACATGGTCAAGCAAAATCTTGAGGTATTCATGGATGATTTTTCAGTATTTGAAGATAGCTTTGACCTATGTTTAGAGAACCTAACTCTTTTGCTGAAAAGATGTGTGGAAAAAACTTGGTATTGAATTGGGAAAAGTGCCACTTCATGGTTTAAGAAGGCATTATTCTATGGCACAAAGTTTCTGCTATTGGGATAGAGGTGGACAGGGTAAAAATAGAGACTATTGAAAATCTACCACCACCAACATCGATAAAAGGAATTCAAAGTCTTTTGGGGTATGTAGGATTTTATAGACGATTTATAAAGGACTTTTCCAAGATTATGAAGCCTTTGTGAAACCTTTTAGAGAAAGACATACCCTTTAATTTTGATACAGCTTGCATAGAGGCCTTCGAGGTGTTGAAAAAGAAGCTCATCACTACTCCCGTGATAGTTGCACCAAATTGGGATTTGTCATTTGAGCTAATGTGTGATGCTTACGACTTTGTAGTTGGAGCAGTTTTAGGTCAATGGAAAGAAAAAAATGTTTCATGCTATCTATTATGCTAGCAAGACATTATCGGATGCACAACTCAACTACACAACCACTAAGAAAGAATTATTAGTAGTTGTCTTTGCTTTCAAAAAATTCTAATCTTATTATTGGTACAAAGGTGATAGTGTTCACAGATCATTCCGCCATTAAGTATTTGATCTCAAAAAAGGACGCCAGGCCATGCTTGAGTCACTGGGTCCTTTTGCTTCAAGAGTTTGATTTAGAGATTCGGGACAAAAAAGGGACAAAAAAACTAAGTGGCAGATCATCTCTCCAGACTTGAGCAAGCCGTAAAGCAAAAGGGTGATGGTGAAAAGTTCAATGAATCCTTCCTAGATGAGCAACTATTTTATGTTGCAGAAGGAGCACCATGGTATGCAGATTAGGTGAACTATATAATGAGTCATGTGCTTCCTCCTGAAATGAGCAACCAACAAAGGAAGAAGTTCTTGCACGAGGTGACGCATTACATCTAGGATGAACCGTTCCTATTTAAACAATGTGTAGATCAGATGTTAAAAAGATGTGTGCTAAGGGAAGAAATCGAATGAATCTTATAGCATTGTGACTCATCATGCTATGGAGGACATTATGGGGGAGAGCGAACAACAGCAAAAGTCCTTCAATCAAGTTTCTATTGGCCAACTCTCTTCAAGGATGCCCATTTTTTCGCATTAAAGTGCGACAGATGTCAACGCACTGGAAATATTTCCAAGCGACATGAGATGCCCTTAAACAATATTTTGGAGGTTGAGATCTTTGACATTTGGGGTATAGACTTCATGGGCCCGTTTCCATCATCATACAATAACCTTTACATACTAGTTGCGGTGGATTACGTCTCTAAGTAGGTTAAGGTAGTTGCTTTGCCTACTAATGATGCAAAGGTGCGGTTAAATTTCTTCCGAAAAAACATCTTCACGAGGTTTGGTACGACGAGAGCGATCATTAACGATGAAGGTACACATTTTTGTAATAAATATTTTGCAGCTCTTCTCGCTAAATATGGGGTCACCCATAAGACTGCCACAACTTATCACCCCCAAACTAGTGGCCAACCTAAAATTTTGAACAGAGAAGTGAAGTAGATTCTAGAGAAAATTGTTAATCCCAACCGAAAAGATTGTTCGAAGAAATTAGATGATGCCATGTGGGCCTATCGAACAGTGTATAAAACACCAATTAGGATGTCTCCATATAAGCTGGTGTATGGCAAAGCTTGTCATCTGCCGATAGAATTAGAGCATAGTGCATATTGGGCTATTCGGAACCTTAATTTTGATTTGCATGCAGTGGGTGAGAAGCGTCTCTTGCAGCTGAATGAGATGGATGAGTTCCGTCTACAAGCATACGAGAACGCAAAGTTTTATAAAGAGAAGGTAAAAGGGTGGCATGATAAGAAGATCATTGAGCAAAAGTTTCAACCGAGACAAGCGGTACTCCTGTTCAATTTGAGGTTAAAACTCTTCCCGGGTAAACTCAAATCAAGGTGGTCGGGGCCATTTCTGGTTACTAAAGTATTCCTGCATGGAGGAGTTGAAGTCGAAGAACCCAACTCGGAAAGAACGTTTAAGGTGAATGGGCAAAGATTGAAGAACTATTGGGGTGGCGACATTGATCCTCAAAACACCTCAATAACCCTCACCAATCCAGAATGACAATAGGGAGTAGTCAGACTGATGACTTTAAACCAAGCGCTATTTGGGAGGCAACCTAAAGTTTAGCTTTTAATTTTTAGTTCTTTGTTTTTGTCAATTTAGTTCTTATATTATCAAAACATTTTTAATATTGGGTTAATTGCTTTGTAGCTATCGATGATCGAAAAGAAACATCAAATAAAATAAAAGAGTGAAGAAAAATGGAGTTTGAACAAGCAAAAGTGGAGCAAGACCAGAAAGTCAGTGCCTAGGCGCTGCCCTTCTGTCCCCACACCAGCCAGGCCATGCCCTGCGCGCCCCTCTGCTATCCACAACTAGCAAGGCAGCGCCCCTACGCGTCCAGGCAGCTGCCAACACCCAAAAACAGCTTTAAACTCCGAATTTCTGCACTCCAACATCACAAAACAGCTTTCCAATCAAATTTTCAGCATTCTAAAGTACCCATCAGCTCTACATACATCAACCCAAATCAACTTCTACCCTTACCACAAAATTTCAAACATCTAACAATACATACCTACCAAATCTGTTTCATTCAAAATTTCACTCCATCATCTTGAATATCTCCAACTCCTTTACACAATATTCTCACCTCACAAGTGGAATCAATGAGCATCAACTAGCAACAAGTGTTATTCCATTCTCTATGGGTAAAGACAAAACTTTGCAATTTAAGGTACCATTCTCATTCATTCTCCATGGGTGATGTTTTAAGTCTATTTAAATGTTGAAGACTTCACCAATCCACACAAGGTGTTTGTTAAATTACCCAAGAGGAAACAAAGCTTAGTTAGCCACTTTGTGACCTAGTTTTAGTTGTTGTGAGGGTTTATCATTGCATATTCAACATGTCTTTAAAACATCAAAGAGGGGAAAGCTCTAAATCTTCCAAGATGTACGATAAAAATAGATTTATTAGTGAAGCAATGATAGGTGTGTACATGAAATGATTATGAAGCGCGGTTGGTTCGATTTCACGGAACAACCGAGGCCACCGTAATTCCCATTGTAAAAGAATTTTATGCCAATGCCAGGGAGGGCGACAACCATGTGGTTCAAGTCTGGGGTAGAGCAGTGTCATTTGCCAAAGAACACATCAATGCTTATTACAACATAGAAAATATGTCAGATGATGATGAGTATACAAAATATAGAACTGAAGAACTTGACTTGGATTAGGTGATCAAGTGTCTATGTAAGCTGAGTGCTAAGTGGATATTAAAGGGGACAGAGAAGGTACACTTTTCACATAGCGAGTTAAGCCGGTATGGGAAGGCATGGTACTACCTTCTATGTGCTAAGTTGATGCCGACCACACACTTTTTTGAAACACTTCAGGACAGAGCGGTATTGCTTTATTGCATAGTTACAGGAAAAACCATTAATGTGGGGCAAGTTATTGAATATTCAATCACAGACTATTAAGAGCGGTTCAAATACAGGACTACCTCACCCATCATTAATTTGTGGATTATGCAAGAAGGCAAAAATCACATGGAAGGGTGATGAATTAGTTCAACAACCACAAGTTCCAATTAATCATCAAATCATTGGCCGCTTTAAAGTATGGAAGGGAGGTTTCTCTGATCATAGGGGTGCTGGGTCTGTTATGGTGGATATGCCTCAAAATTTAGGACAACTATTAGAGCCTCCTCTGCCTACTACTACCTCATCTTAATCACCTTTGGAGACTCTAGTTGATGAAATGCATGGATTACGTCGAGACACACAGGAGTTATGCAGAGAGACACAAGAGCTACGTAGGGAAGTTAGATGTGAGTTTAGACGCAATGATCGGGCTTGCACATCGAATGGACTCATTAATGGAGTACTTAATGGAATTCAATTCAACGCTAGTCTAGATGTTTAACAACTGTGGATTCAACTCAGGTACTTCTTCACAGCAGTTTCCTAGCCCACCAATGTTTTCCGAATACACTCCCGACTCAGCAGACGACGAGTACGCTGATGATGATGCAAACTGGGGAAGTCTCAAGGAAGTCCTCTGTCTTAATTTTTCTATTTTATACATTGAGGACAATGTTTAGTTTAAGTTTTGGGGTGTTTTCTTGTTTTCATTTGCATTATTAGGTATGCATTTAGATAACATGATTTAGTACAACTTGAGCAATAGGTTGATTGAATTTGATCATGGCCAATGATGAATGGGATTAATTGTCAATTTAAGAAAAATTGATGAATATGTTGAGTCTGTAATTTAACATACTAGTTGGTGTTACACTGTTTGCGATCTTTTCATTCATGAGCACATATCCATCTGTTTGGTTATTTATTATTTAGAGAATTTATTTGGTTAAATGGTTGTGGGAGATATCATTGAAACTTTAGAAAACTTATTTAAGCATCATTCAAAGTGAATGGAGATATTCATATAATTTTGGGGGAAATATTGGTTATAATGGGTTAGTAAAAAAAAAGAGTTTTTGTAAAATTATTTTTGAGTTGATCCTTCATAATTTAGATGAAAAAAAAATAGGAAGACAAGTGACAAGAAAATGGGCATGTGGTGAGTAGAGAGGGAGCGTAAAACACACTCACTCATAAACACATGTAGAGAACGAGATGGAACGTAAAACGCACTTGTTCAAGAAAAGGTGAGATGGAGCGTAAAACGCACTCACTCAATAGGAGGTGAGATGGAGCATAAAATGCACTCACCAAAAAAGAAAAAAAGAGTGAGAGGAGAAAAAAATATCGTTGGTCCTTCTATTTATATGTTTGCCTTAATGAGTGGAGGTTGATGTGAAACATAAGTTTATAGAGTTGATATTGAGTATCTCCTATGAAGCATTTGATTACATAAATGTATTTGGGTGATGACTAGCTTGATAGTCTGGATATGTCCATGTATTTAAAGGGTCATGACCGGAGGTAAAATTAGGGAGTATGTTGAATTGATAGACTTTGCACTATTTTGAAGTTCCCGTGAATTATTATTTGTATTAACTTTTGGTGTCATTATTCATATTCATATTGATCCATTGTTTGAGTAGTTGGTTGATTAATTTTTATAGTTTTTATTTTTAGCATTTTGTTTAAGGACAGGCAAAGATTTAAGTTTGGGGGTATTTGATGAGTGGGTTTTATACCTACGAATTGAGTATTTTTAGTTTGATAAAATTGCAAGTTTTCAATTATTCTATGTTCCTTTTTAGTTATTTTGTGTGTTTTGATGTTATGGTGTAGGGATGATCATTTGGGAGGAAACAAGGTCAATTTAGAGCCTAAAGGTTCGATTTTTTAAGAGGAAGCTTAAAGGGCATTTTAGGCCAAAAAGGGGGGGCGCCCCTGCGCCATCAAAGGTAGTACTTCAGTGCCCCTGCGCCATTTTTGGCGCAGCTATGCTTGTGTTGGTCCGTGATGCAAATTTTGACTTGTTTATGACCCGAAATTGGACTCTAAAATGACATATAAGCTAGGGTTTGAGTGGGGAAAAGATATACTAAATTTGGGGGCTGCTAAGAGAGAAAAAAACCAAGGGATTGAGAAAAATTGAAGACAAAGATCAAAGAAAGTGACGCGAAGAAAATCGGAATCGAAGGCTAGAGAGAGAGTGAATATTGCAACTAAGTTTTCATTCTTTTTTCTTACTTGTACTTCTTGATTTTCTAAGATGTTGTTTAATTTTAGAATGATGTCTTCCAATTACATTATGAACTAAATCTTTATTAAGATTGCAATGGAACCTAATGTCTAGTTAAATTGATCTACTCTTGTTTCTAGTTTTATTAATCATACATGAGTTGTTTGTCATATTTTGTGCTTAATATATGATTGTGTGGTCAACAATTAATTTGATAACCTAGATGAAATTGAAAGATGAATTCTAAGTTTAGATCTGAATATGATGACATGAGTCTGGTTAATTCTTCTTAGGATTGAATTGTTGGATTTGTGTATAGGATAAGAATATATCTATATGTCATGTGTAATGATTAACCCTAATTAGTGTGTAAATAAAATAATTAAGTGATCAATTTTGTAAGATAAAATCGCTAAACATTATGAATTATAGTTTGTGTGCAAATTAAAATTTTTAATACTTTATGTGTAAATTTCAGGGTCAAATGCAGGAATAATGGGAAATACAAGGAAATTTTGCAACAATTGAAACTATGAAGGACTAAGGTGTAATAAAGAATCATGGACGAATCAGGAGTCAACAAGTGGCAGCTTCAAAAGAAGACACCTTGCACCACTGCAAGGCTTAACCTTCCTAAAGGTTAAGGTAGGGGTTAGGACCCCTCAATAAGTGGCAGCTCCAGAACGCGACAAGTGGAAGCCCAAGACTGCGACATCTAGCCCTGCTACAAGGATCAACATTCCTAAAGGGTGAGAAGGGGGTTAGGACCCCTCCTTGGCCGAAAATTCACCCTCCCCTATAAATAGGGGTCTTCACTCCATACTTAAAGAATTCCACTCCAAGTACTCCAACCCTTCACAATACCAATTAAAGAAAAAAATTCCTTCCTACAAAGAAAGCTAGCCGGCCATCAAAGAGAGAAAAGAGAGAAAGAAAAGAGAAAGAAAAAGCTTTTGAAAGCCGGTCTGTTGTTACTCTGCATTTCTACATTTCTGTAGTATCTTTCTATTCGGATAGTTGAACTGCCGCCACTTTTTTTGTCTTGAATGACATTAAGGGTGGTTGTGTTTCGATTGTTCCTTGTGAAAGAAGTTTTATTTTAATTGGAATGAATACTACCCATACTTCTTGCTTGTCTGTAGCAATGGAGCGTGAGTAGTCGTTTATACCCTCCAGTGTGAGGGGAACATATGTATATTACTGTTTAGATTATGGAAATGTTGATGTCTTATTTATATTTTATGTATTATATGCTTAATGTGTGATATAGTGATGTTTATAATTCCGGTGTTGTGCCTTGGATTATATCATCAGTATATCATAAGACCCGTCGGTTAAACAACCACGGCGTTTCTACCTGTATGGCTTGTCCTCCACCGAAATGCTAAGGAGGTTGACTGATGTGTGGTACAAACCTAAATAATCCTCATGAATGGCTTGTCCTTCTGGGTTATTAGGGTTGATTACTATTATATATAATTATTATGATAGTCTAACAACCACGATATTCCTATCGGTATGGCTTTGCTTCCACCGGAATATTGAGGATGTTTAACCGGCACATCTATACCCAGTGTAGCCTAAGAAGCAGTTGTGTTATGGTTTATATATATGCACTTGCAATCATGAGATCAAATGAATAACTCAAGTATTTCTCATGAATGGCTTGTCCTTCTGGTTTGCTTGGGTTAATCAGTTGACATAGATATAACTGGTGTAGCCTAAGAAACAGTTGTGTTATAATATATTACCACCTGTGTAGCCTAAGAAGCAGCTGTGTTATGGTTTATATACATCAGCCCTGCCAGTTGACTTTCCAGTAACATGGGAGTTAATCGTTATGAGGTAGCATTTCCAGTATCTAACCAATATAATGCATATGAGACCCTTAAACTGAAGGGTATCTTTTATATTCTTGTTGCTAACGCATTTACTTACGCACTTTATTTGTTTGCGCAATTTACTTGTTTACTTATGCACTTTATTTAAGTTAAACTAGCTATCAAGCTAAGCTCACATCACAAGCTATAAAACAATATTCTGCTTCAAACAACACTTTTAATTTTTTTTTATTTTATTTTATAGTTTAAATTACTAAACTCTTTGTGGGATCGATACTTGGACTTAAAATCAAGAAAACTACAATTTGACCACTTATACTTGGGTGTACAATATAATATAATTCAGACCACTAAAAAGTGTGAATCAAGTTTTTGGCGCTGTTGCCAGGGAGTTATAGTAATTTAAAAAAAATAATAAAAAAAATAAATAAAAAAAGTAGGTGTATACTTGTTTTATATGTTTATAGTTTGTTTGTTTGTTTTAAGTCTATGTCTGTTCATTCATCCGTAGGTTTTGTAAATCAATCCACTCCTTCATCATCTTCTACATCTACACAAGAATCATTCAACTTAAGTATGGCACAAAACGTCCTAGACAACAAGAAGAAAGAGAACAGGAAGTAGTTCAAAATGTTCGACCATTAAGAGAATATCTACATCCTACAAGAACTAATGTCCCATCATGTTTTGCTTTTCCAACAGACGCTCCAAATATTAATATTAAGCCAGGAACTATAAGACGCCAGATAATGTTACTACCACAGTTCCATGGTTTAGAAACTAAATTAATATTACTACCACAGTTCCATGGTTTAGAAACCAAAAATCCCTATGTTCATATGAAAGAATTTGAAGAAGTCTGTGGAACTTTGCAAGATAATTCTGAAATGATTAAATTAAAACTTTTTCCTTTCTCGTTAAAAGATAAAGCTAAACTATGGCTTAACTCTTTAAGAGCAATTTCTATCACTAATGCAAGCTTTACAAACTGAGTTCTTTAAAAAAAAAATTCCTGTGCATCATACTAATGCATTAAGACGCCAGATAATGAATTTTTCTGTAAAAGAAAAAGAAATTTTTTATCAATGTTGGAAAAGATTTAAAGATCTTCTCCAAGCTTGTCCACATCATGCATTTGACAACTGGACTTTAGTTGGTTTCTTTTATGATTCACTTCCATCTGCCATGCGACAATTTGTTGAAATGATGGCTCAAGGAGAATTTATGAATAAAAACCCTGAAAAAGCATTTCAATTTTTCGATACTATTTCGGAGAGTTCCCAAATGTGGGACTCGACTTCTTCAAACATTGTAGAAAATAAGTCATCTACATCTGAAAGAGGAAAATATTTATTAAAAGAAGATGATGAGTTAAGAGCAAAAATGGCTAATTTATCTCGAAAACTAGAAGCCTTGGAAATGAAAAAACTTAAGCAAGTATCTGTTGTAAACTCTACTGATCAAACATGTGAAATTTGTGCATTGTCAGGACATCCTGCTGGAGAATGTCCAACTATTCCTTCTTTCAAAGAAGTCTTAATTGAACAATCAAATGTTGTTCCAACTTATACTAAACCGTATTCAAATCCATATTCTGAAACTTACAATCCAGGATGGAGAAATCATCCAAATTTTAGTTAGAAAAATACACAACCTACAAATCAAACACAAGGTCTACAACAGCCACAAAATCAACCACAATATCAACCATATCTACCTCCACAGAAAAGAACTCTGGAAGACACTATGAATCAATTTATTCAGAGTCAAATGAATTTCAATACTCAAACAAATCAAGCATTCAACGATTTTAAATCTCAAACTTCACAGAGTATTGAAGATATTAAAAGTCATCTAGCTAAGTTGACTCAGTCTTTAAGTACTACAGAAAAAGGGAAGTTTCCGTCTCAACCTAAACCTCCACAAAGTCAAAATCAAACTAATTTTGTATCATCTGAAGCCTCGCCAAGTCAAGTACAAGCAGTCACGACATTGAGAAGTGGTAAGGAAATTGATAAAACTATTAAACCTAAGATTCCAAAACAAATACGGAAGGAAATTCCTATAAACGAACCACTTGAACCTGAACCTTTAATTGAAAAACAATCAGAAACACAAAGTGAAAAAGATCCTCCATGTCCTATTCCTAAAAGAGTCAAGAAACCTTCATTGAAAAAGATCAATCTGACATTCTTGAGTTATTTAAACAAGTAAAAATTAACCTTCCTTTGTTGGATGCAATAAAACGAGTTCCAGTTTATGCTAAATTTTTAAAAGATCTTTGTACGATCAAAAGAAGAACGAGCGTACCAAAGAAAGCATTTTCAACTAAACAAGTTAATACTATAATACATTAAGACACACTTCTTAAGTACAAAGATCCAGGTAGTCCTACAGTCTCATGCCTCATTGGAAATTTTCAAATTGGACAAGCCCTACTAGATCTGGGATCCAGTTGTAATTTAATGCCATATTCAATATATACGCAATTAGGATTAAGTGAATTAAAACCTTCCAATGTTAAACTACAACTAGCAGATCGATCAATAAAAACTCCACGAGAAATTGTAGAAGATGTGATTGTCCAAGTTGATCAATTTTTTTTTCCAACAGATTTCATCGTTATAGATACAGAGCCATGTTGTGAAGGATGTTCATTTGAATACATACCTCTAATTTTAGGTCGACCATTCCTAGCTACATCAAATGTGTTGATTAATTGTAGGAATGGAATTATGAAAATCTCATTTGGAAACATGACTTTGGAATTAAACATTTTTAAAAGTACAAAATGACCTAGAAAAGAAGAAGAAGAAATATATGAAGTAAATCATGTTGAAACAATAACCCAAAGTTTTTTTGAAAAGAATTTTCTGAAAAAAGAGTTATTGACATTAGAATCAATACCTGAAACCGAATCTGAAAATACATCTGCTAAGAATCTACAATGCAAAGAATTGTTACCAAAACTTATAGAATCTAATGTCAAAGTTTTTAAGCCATAATTAAAACCTCTTCCAACCAACTTAAAATATGTCTTTTTAGGAGAAAAGGAAATATATCCAGTTATAATATCGTCAAAATTATCTGAAATTCAAGAAAAAGAACTAACAAAAGTTTTGAAAAATCATCAAAGCGTTATTGGATGGACAATAGCAGATATAAAAGGTATAAGTCCACTTCTATGTACTCATTGTATCTATCTAGAAGATGACGCTAAACCATCCCGTCAAATGCAAAGAAGATTGAATCCTCACTTAAAGGAAGTAGTTCGTGCTGAAGTACTAAAACTGTTAGATGCTAATATTATTTATCTTATAATTGATAGTAAATGGGTTAGTCCTACACAAGTAGTTCCAAAAAAATCTGGTGTAACAGTCATAAAAAATCAAGAAAATGAGTTAGTCCCGATGCGTACAGTCACAGTTGGCGTGTATGTATTGATTATCGAAAACTAAACTCTCTCACAAGAAAGGATCACTTTCCGTTACCATTCCTAGATCAAGTTTTGGAAAGAATAGCTGGAAATGCATATTATTGTTTTCTAGATGGATATTCTGGTTACAATCAAATTGAAATTGCAATAGATGATCAAGAAAAAACTACTTTTACATGTCTGTTTGGAACTTTTGCTTATAAAAGAATGCCTTTTGGGTTATGTAATGCCCCAGCTACTTTTCAACGTTGCATGCTAAGTATATTTAGTGATATGGTAGAACACTATCTAGAAGTTTTTATGGACTACTTTTCAGTATACGATGATTCATTTCATTTATGTTTAGAAAATCTTGAAAAAGTATTGATTAGATGTGAGGAAACAAACCTTGTCTTAAATTGAAAAAAAATGTCATTTCATGGTTACACAAGGTATTGTTTTAGGTCACATAGTTTCTCAAAAAGGAATTGAAGTTGATAAATCAAAATTGACTTAATAGCTAATCTTCCTTCACCAAAAACCGTAAAAGATGTCCGATCTTTTTTGGGTCACGCTAGATTTTATCGAAGATTCATTAAAAATTTTAGTTTAATATCGAGACCAATCTGTAATTTTTTATGTCAGAATATAATCTTTGAATGGAATAATGCATGTCAATTAGCATTTGATAAATTAAAAAACATGCTTATCTTTGCACCTATTATGCAACCTCCTGTTTGGTCTTTACCTTTCGAATTAATGTGTGATGTAAGTGACTATGCAGTAGGAGCTGTATTAGGTCAAAGAAAAGATAAAAAATCATATGTTATTTACTATGCTAGCAAAACTTTAAATGATGCACAAATGAATTATTCAACCACAGAAAAAAAATTACTTGTTGTTGTATTTGCATTAGATAAATTTTGATCATATCTGGTTGGATCGTCAATTATAGTATTTACAGATCATGCAACTTTAAAATATTTGCTTACTAAGAAAGATGCTAAACCACATCTCCTACGATGGATTTTATTACTTCAAGAATTTGATCTTATCATAAAAGATAAGAAAGGAGTAGAGAATGTGGTAGCAGATCATTTGTCAAGATTAAATTATGAAGTAAAAGAGGAACCAATTCCGATTAGAGAAACCTTTCCAGATGAACAACTTTTAGCAATAACCGAAGTACCATGGTATGCAGATATAGCCAATTATCTAGCTACTGGTACTATTCCTTCTAATTATACTTGGTCTGATAGAAATAAGTTCCTAAGTGAGGCACGTAATTTTTTCTAGGAAGATCCTTATGTGTTTAAATACTGTAAAGACCAAATAATAAGACGATGTGTGCCTAATCATGAAATCCATCAGGTAATTCAGTTTTGTCACTCTGAAGCTTGCGGAGGTCATTTTGCTTCAAAGAAAATCACTGCTAAAATTATGCAGTGTGGATTTTATTGGCCAACACTTTTTAAAGATGTTCATATCTTTTGTTTAAATTGTGACAAGTGTCAAAAGATGGGGAATATTTCAAAAAGAAATATGATGCCTTTAAACCCTATTTTAATTGTTAAAATTTTTGATTGTTGGGGCATCGATTTTATGGGACCATTTCCTCCATCCTTTGGATATCTGTATATTTTGGTTGCAGTTGACTATGTTTCTAAATGGGTAGAGGCAATTCCATGTAGAAATAACGATCACAGAACAGTGATCAAATTTTTAAAAGAAAATATTTTATCCAGATTTGGAATTCCTGAACAATCATCAGTGATGGTGGATTACATTTTTGTAATAAATTTTTTGAGAATCTTATGAAAAAATACTCAATTTCACATAAAATATCCACTCTGTATCATCCACAAACAAGTGGCCAAGCTGAATTAGCTAATAGGGAGATAAAATATATTTTAGAAAAATAGTAAATCCAGATCGTAAGGATTGGTCATTAAGATTGACTGATGCGCTTTGGGCTTACCGTACTGCATATAAGACTATTCTAGGAATGTCTCCTTATCGGTTAGTTTATGGTAAACAATGTCATTTGCCTGTAGAATTAGAACATAGAGCTTATTGGGCAATCAAAATGATGAATTTTGATATGGATAAAGCTGGAATATCATGTAAACTTCAAATCAATGAGTTAGAAGAATTAAGAAATGAAGCTTATGAAAATGCAAAAATTGCGAAATCCAGAACCAAAATATTCCATGACAAGAATATTGTGCAAAAAAATTTTAAACCATCTCAAAAAGTTCTGTTATATAATGCAAAGCTTCGTTTATTCCCTGAAAAACTAAGATCTAGATGGACAGGACCGTATATAGTCAAGCAAGTTTTCGACTATGGGGCAATTGAAATTGAAAATCCAGTAACTGGGACTATCTTCAAAGTAAATGGACAAAGACTTAAGCCATACTATGATGGATTCACACAAGATGTAACTTATGTTCTGTTTTTTGATCCAGTCTATATGCACTAAATATATATTGTTAGTTGTTTGTAAGTAATAATACTAATTATGTGTAATTTTTTTGACAGATTAAACCTCCTGAGTAAAAGCCAGATATCCTAATCTCTGAAAGACAACAGATTCCTGACTTTTATTTTATTATAAGTGCTGGCTATTTCTGTATTTACATTTCAAATACTGTTTAATTTAAGATGGGGAAATTTGAATGTGAATTTAAGTTTGTGTTTAAAATAGTAATTGTAATTTAAGAACTTATGTCCGTCTTTGTGACTGATAGACGTTAAAGAACCGGATAGTGAGTCAATTTTAATAATTTTTCGAGTCATCTTTAATTGAAAAAAAATTGAAAATTGACGAAAAATTATTTTGGTTAAGTTTAGTTTTATTACGTCATTTTCCAAAAGATATACATACGTTGATCATGCAAAAAGCTAGATATGTTAGAAATTTAGAGATTTTTGAAAACCAAGCACGACCCCTTTGTGGAAAAAGTACATATGCTAAACACCGACGAGCAAATCGTCTTTGTGCTTGTGTAAAATGTGGTCGTACAAAACATCTGAGACGGTACAATAAGTGTGCGGAACCAATTTCAGGTCGATCGTTAGATCGTTTACGGTGGATTAGGGATGGACAGAACAAGGATTATCCTGAGACGCCATCCTATTCTGGCCCAATGCTAAACAAATACGTGCGAATTGAAATTAACCGTGTCACTGGTGTCACCGAACTAGACAGTTCTGACGCTGAATCAATCTGATTAAAATAAAATCTTTGGAAGAATTGTACAAATGTGCAAATATTTATGTATAGAGTTATGTACATAAATGTAAATAACTATAAATTGATAAAAAAAAAAAATCATTAGTAAATATTCAACAACAAATAACTATTAAAAACCCACCAATTTTTTTACAAGAAAAAAAAATTGGTTAACAAAGTTTTGTAGAATGGCTATTTAATTTTGTAAATTGCAGGAAATACAGGAAAAAGAGCATAATTCCAGAAAATTAGAGCAGCAGTCTGCAGTTACAAATCAGGAACCAGTCAAGAAAAAAATATGGATTCAAGATGACAAACAAGAAGGTCTTCAAGCCAAGCACGAAGGGATCGAATTCCGCAACCTGAGGCACCTCCACAACAACCTCAATTGGGAAATATCTTCAATGAGGTGATGTTTGAAAATTTGGACCAACAACTCTAATATGATGTTAATTTTCTGACTAAAACTATTATTTCTGAAAAAACAGTAATATATGAAGATTTTGAGAACCTAGGAATAAGACAAATTCTCCATGAAAGAGGATGGTTACATTATGTTAGGTTATTGTTCCTGCTTATGACTGCTTAGTTCAGAAATTTTATAGTAATGCTGAAATTAAAGAGGAAAAACAATTGCGTGTATTTGTTTGGGGAATAGTTTTTCAAGTTACACCGGCTACTATAGCCGATTTCTTTAACCCCATGCAAAGACCACCCAACCCACAATATCCATACACTGAACTACCTAATTTGCATAAGGTAGGAAAAGAATTAACAGGAAATTCACACTTTGTTTGGGGACGCCCAAATAATTACATTAAACAAGGAGAGCTAATAGACAAATACCGGATTCTGAATATGATAACAATGTACAGTTTGTTATGCCGAGCTCAAAAGAATCAAATCTTTATTGAGCAGGCTTATTTTTTATATGCATTTGGGATGGGACACACAATTGACCTGCCAAACTTAATCATAGACCAAATGATACTCACTATGGATAGAAAGAAACTCACACTCCCATATGCTATGTTAGTTTCTCAGTTATGCAAGAATGAAGGTGTGATCATCAATCCAATATGGACGACTATGAATCATCCTGGAGTATTGGATAAAACTTCATTAAAAAAGAGTCATGGAGGACAACTGGAAAACCAACAAGGAATACCTTCACCACAAGAAGAGGAACCATTTTGGGTACCTGAAAAATTCAAATCACAAGAGCAGCAACTACAAGAGAATCAACCATACATCCCAATGGTTGACGGAACTAATAGATGCATCTTACTAGAGGTGGAGAAAAATATTACTCAGATCAACCAATGCATAGATGAATATTAACAAAACCAAGCTGAGATTTTGAAGCTACTTCGAGATCATTTCGGAGAAGGATCTTCTACTTCCTAAATAGACTGGAGATTCTACAAAACAATTTGTTTTCTTTCACTCATCTTTTACATTATGCACTTTTACTTTATGCACTTGCACTTTAAATTATTCTATATTTTGAACATATTTATATGTTTTAAATTTGTTTGTGTTTTAAACTAGTTTATTTATGAAAATTTTAAGTTAGGAAGACTAGTTCATATGATTCATAGTTAAATTAAGTTGATATTCCTATGTTTTGTGAAAATAGCCTTAATCTGATCACGCATGATTTTTATACTTTAGTTGTGTATTATCTTAATATTTTTGTTTAAACTTACTCTTATAGAGCACGATTAGATTTCTTTTTTTCAAAAACGTTGTGAAATATTACACTCTTCACATATTTAGTGGAGATGTATAACCAATTGAAGAATTTGAGCCAATCTTTCTTGGAGAGATATTCTACATTTACTCAAAGAAACATCTTCGATTCTATGATAAACTTTCTTTGAATAATCTCATTAATTTTGTCTTGATTAGCACTTGTTAGATTATATTATCAGCATTGTCCTTGAAATTATTTTCTGTAGGATTGATACAGATGAATAATTTCTGGAAAATGATCTGAGGCCATGTGTGATTAATCTTCAGTCTTAACCATTTCTTTTACAAAATTATATCCTTAGTCAACCATGATTGAGCCTAAAAAAGTATAACGTCTTTTCATGAAACCCGAAAAATACCCAAGCCAAATGAAAATATGTCAAACCCACCTTTGCTACACAATTTTCTTGCACCCTCTTCTAAATCAATATATAGAAAAGGTGAAAGATGCCTTATTTATTTATTTAAAAAAAAAAAAAAAGTTCTTGGGTAGTTAGAGCAAAAGGAAAAGAAAAACCAATGAAAAGTTGAAAAATAGAAAGAATAAAAAGCCAAGAAAGTGAAAAATGAGAAAAATGAAAAGAAAGAATAGACAAAATCTCTATAGAATGAGGTGTGCAAAAACAGGGTAGCTTTTGAATCCTATAGACGTCATTTCTTAAACCCTAAAACCAATGGCCACATTACAACCTAAAGAAAATCCTTTTTGATTCCAGAAATCATGCATCTGTATTAATTTTATCTTATAAAAGGAGAATGTTGATGATATGTCTAGTATAGTGTTGATATCCACTCACGAGATTATGTCAAATTCAAATTTTATTCAAATATCCGTTCTTTAAATACTTACACGTGATATTATTTGTTTTGCTAAAAATATTCCAATCACATGTAACTTGTGAGAATAGTCACTATAACGAATATGTATTATTTGCTGAGTGTATTCCAGGAAAGGATTAACATCAAAACTATCATGAAAGAGGATAATATTTCTTGAGTGATTTTTGAAACAAAAGAAATTATCACACACACACAAGTTTGTATAAAAATATATAGATAATGTTACAACTAACATGTGTTACTCTTATAGTGATCAGAAAATGAACTATTCTAGCAAGACAGAAAGAATATTAATTTAATTACCTTTTTAAGTATGAATTATAAACTCCTAACTAATGAAGTTTGCAGGTAGCTTCACTGGAAACCTTCACGAGACAAAACTCGTCCACTAAGAATCACCTAGGGGTTTAACAGCTTATTGCATATGCTAAATGCAATCGTGAAAAAAATCTACAAAAATGATTCTACTTCTGTTTATGTTTTATTTTGTGTTATAATCTATATTTACTAGGAACTAGTAAAGTGTAAGTTGGAGGGTGTGATTAACCCTAATTAGTGTGTAAATAAAATAATTAAGTGATCAATTTTGTAAGAAAAAATCGCTAAACATTATGAATTATAGTTTGTGTGCAAATTAAAATTTTTAATACTTTATGTGTAAATTTTAGGGTCAAATGTAGAAATAATGGAAAATACAAGACAATTTTGCAAGAGTTGAAACTATGAAGGACTAAAGTGTAATAAAGAATCATGGACGAATCAGGAGTCAACAAGTGGCAACTTCAGAAGAAGACACCTTGCACCACTGCAAGGTTTAACCTTCCTAAAGGTTAAGGTAGGGGTTAGGACCCCTCAACAAGTGGCAGCTCCAGAACGCGACAAGTGGAAGCCCAAGATCGCGACACCTAGCCCTGCTACAAGGATCAACATTCCTAAAGGGTGAGAAGGGGGTTAGGACCCCTCCTTGGCCGAAACTTCACCCTCCCCTATAAATAGGGGTCTTCACTCCATATTTAAAGAATTCCACTCCAAGTCTTCACAATAACATTTCAAGAGAAAACTTCCTTCCTACAAAGAAAGCTAGCCGACCATCAAAGAGAGAAAAGAGAGAAAGAAAAGAGAGAGAAAGATAAAGCTTTTGAAAGCCGGTCTGTTATTACTCTGTATTTCTACATTTCTGTAGTATCTTTCTATTCGAATAGTTGAACTGCCGCCACTTTTTTTGTCTTGAATGACATTAAGGGTGGTTGTGTTTCAATTGTTCCTTGTGACAGAAGTTTTATTTTAATTATAATGAATACTACCCACACTTCTTGCTTGTCTATAGCAATGGAGTGTGAGTAGTGGTTTATACCCTCCAGTGTGAGGGGAACATATGTATATTACTGTTTAGATTATGGAAATGCTGATGTCTTATTTATATTTTATGTATTATATGCTTAATCCGTGATGTAGTGATGTATATAATTCCAGTGTTGTGCCTTGGATTATATCATCAGTGTATCATAAGACCCACCGGTTAAACAACCACGGCGTTTCTACCGGTATGGCTTGTCCTCCACCGAAATGCTAAGGAAGTTGACTGATGTGTGGTACAAAACTAAATGATCATCATGAATGGCTTGTCCTTCTGGGTTATTAGGGTTGATTATTATTATATATAATTATTATGATAGTCTAACAACCATGATATTCCTATCGGTATGGCTTTGCTTCCACCGAAACGTTGAGGATGTTTAACTGGCACATCTATACCCAGTGTAGCCTAAGAAGTAGCTGTGTTATACTATAATACCACCAGTGTAGCCTATGAAGAAGCTATGTTATGGTTTATATAAATGGACTTGCAATCATGAGATCAAATGAATAACTCAATATTCCTCATGAATGGCTTGTCCTTCTAATTTGCTTGGGTTAATCAGTTGACATAGATATAACCGGTGTACCCTAAGAAGCAGTTGTGTTATGGTTTATACACATCAGACCTGTCGGTTGACTTTCCAGTAACATGGGAGTTAATTGTTGTAAGGTAGCATTTCCAGTATCTAACCAATATAATGCATATGGGACCCTTAAACTGAAGGGTATCTTTTATATTCTTGCTGCTAACGCATTTACTTACACACTTTATTTGTTTGCGCAATTTACTTGTTTATTTATGCATTTTATTTAAGTTAAACTAGCTGTCAAGCTAAGCTCACATCACAAGCTATAAAACAATATTCTGCTTCAAACAACACTTTTAATTTTTTTATTTTATTTTATAGTCTAAATTACTAAACTCTTCGTGGGATCGATACTTGGACTTAAAACCGAAAAAAACTACAATTTGACCACTTATACTTGGGTGTACAATATAATATAATTCAGACCACTAAAAAGTGTGAATCATGTAACTTTTATGAGAGTTTGAACTTAGTGAATCTATTCTAACTTATGTTGCATAGAAATATAGTAATTTAATTCAAATAGATAATTTTATTTAACTATTGGAAAATGTTTGAAAAATAACTTTGAGTTCTCAGTTAACTAAAAAGTCAGTAGAAAAATTTATATGAAGTATTAGGGGAAGTCGTAATCTTAACTTCTTTTATCCGGTAAATTCAACCCCTTAATTGTTAAGTTTAAATTTTAATTTTAAATTAGTAATTCCATAGTCTAATTCCAATTGTTTAAATAAAATTGAATTGATACAAAGTAAGTACTTGGATATTATTAACAATAATTCTCTGTGGGAACGATACTTTACATATCACTTTATTACTTGTCGATCGTGTGATGGCCCATAATCTTGCCCTAGATGGACAACTTTAAGCCATTATTTAATCGTTGTACCTTGACCAAATATTTGGCCACGTAATCATTAGTAAAACATGCCAATTGAGTGAATTTGGCCACGTATTGCATGATCATCATCATGTCTTACTTCAGATCCAAAAACTCTCAGACCTTGACTAGCCGAATAGCCGATGGAAAATACTTGCCCATGAAAAGCTCATGGAAATCTTCCCAAGTCATCATCTCAATATCCCTTGAGGTTCTTGCCCAAGTCCACCATAGATGGGTCTCTCCCTCAAGCTAAAATGTTGCCAGCCTTATCTTAGTGGCATCGGATATGATCTCTATAGCCTCCAAGATCTTATTCACTTGTTAGAACTAATGGTCGGCTACCATCATATCCGCTCCACCCTCAAAAGTTGGCTCACATTGGGGCTCGTCTGAACTAGGTTCGAAGCCATAGTACCTATCACCCCCATAAAGGCTTGTTGATCAAAAGCCGTTGGTGGTGTTTGGTTATTCCGTCCACCCCAACCTCTTCTTCTAGTTGTCATCTATACACACATAAGATAGCGATGGACAACTAACTTAGCATCCCTAAGTTGGGGATCAAAAGCTAAGATTGTAGAAAAAATTTGAAAAATTTTATGTTGTCCTACTGGTAGGTGGTATGTGTTCTACCAATAGGAAACTTCATAGAAGGTTACACCTTTTCATCAAAAAATTTCTACCGAAAGGCGAAAAATGTTTTAATGATAAGAAATGCCCTAGTACTTTTGTCAGAGAAGTCCTACTAGTAGGTGAAAAAAATGCTCTATTGATAGGTAATATCCCCGTACTTTTGTCAAAGAAATTCTACCAGTAGGTGAAAATGTTCTACCAATAAAAAAAAATAACATAATTTTCATAAATCTTATATGGCAAAGTTTTATCAGTAGGTTCTGTCTTTCTACCGATAGGTCAAGCCCAAGAAGCTCCTCCTACCAGTAGAGGCTCTAATACCAACCTACAATGCCCCGATTCTCGGGGGTGCCGATTAACTCATTGATCACTCATCAACCTGCGGAATAACCCATAATACCACTTAACCCGATAACACGTAGTGATACGCCATTCACTAGAGTCCATAACTTTAAAAAATTCGGGCAGAATCTCCTTTGTACAGGGAGCTCTATGCAATTCTAACCATTGGCCACACCAGATCTCAACCATCAATATTCAATCAATATAATATTGAATACTAACATCCATGACATTCTTTCATTCACAAAAGAATAATGTCCATATGAGTCTCATTACATGCCTTTAATAAAATATCAATTTTGTACTTAACATATACAAGGAAAAATGTAAAAATATATACAAGGGACTACAAAATATAACTCAAGAGCCCCAACTCGGCTCTGTCATCAATATGGGCTCAAGTAAGGATCATTAGCAAAACTCCTAACCCAAATGCATAAGAAATGTCATATGCAAACATCATGTCAAGCATCCATTTAAATATATATATTTCATAAACAAATGCTACCTTTTCATATCATGTTATAAGATGAGAACTCACGCATGCAATGCAACACCGAGCCCCAATGGCGCCCATAACACATGCTATGTAATGCGTATACATCTAGGCATTTCAAGCTCCCGCCATTAATTTTAGACATTCAATGACTATTTTATAAAAATTTGTGTCTTTTTGGCGTAGGTATTCATGGCCTTACACCAACGTTCACTTAACCGACACAGAATTTATGAGCTTCCACCGATGGTTCTGCATACACCGACACACTTAATCGATTCAATACCAACAGGAATGCACATCCAAATTTATCGGGTCTTGCACCTGAGGGATAATCTAGCCCTTTTTCTAATCCCAGCACTCTTTTTAATGTAAACCCGTGCGACTTTCTCGAGCCCAAGTATCAATCTAACATGAATGGTGTTTGATTAAAAACATGCACACACACCCACACTCAGGTCAGATGCCCACGAATGCAAATGAAATGTACAATTACAATTTATATCATCATGTTTATCATATCACAAAGCATATAATAAACATGTCCAATTCCATAAATATTCTAAAGCATGTTATATGTGATTTCAATCCAAATAACACCCTTGAACCCTAAGAATTTTTATCAAACACTTAGTATGCATAAAATGTAAACATATAACATACTCAAAACAAGCTATTTCATCAAGCCCAAACATCTTACTACCGATACGTTGTGCATCTCCTACCGGTAGACTCACATTTTCGAATCGAAACCTAAATCAAGCAAGAAATAGTTTTTTTTAACATGTTCTCATACTCATTTTCCATACCCTAGATACAGTAGGTGTGAGCTGATTAACCCTAAAAAAGTGCAGAATTGAATTAGGGTTCAGGGTTAATAGTGTGTTAATTTAAAGTGATTGATTTATAAAGTATTATGGTTAATGTTTAATTTATCTATTTTGTAGGGTTTCAAGGATAATTAAGGAAGTTCTAAGGGATAAAAGTGCAAAGACTAACCAAGAAAAGGGAGGCAAGTGTAATTAAAAATTCAACAAGTCAACAAAGTAAGGCTAACAAAGCAAAAAAAATCAGAGGATCTCCATCGTCCGAACGGTGGTGGCATCCAGACGGTACCCTAAATTGCCTCAACATGACACCCTAATTGGCCAGCATGGGTCTCTGCCACCTTACACCCCCTTCTAATGCCTATAAAAACCCCTATTTAGTCAATTTTCAAGAGAGTTCATCAAAGAGAAGAAAATCAGAGAAAGGAAGAGGAAACCCTGCCCTCAACACTCTCCAACCAAAATTTCTCTACTTTTGCATTTCTGTTTCATCCTTTCTACTTGGAGGGTTGAACATCTCTCACTTTTGTGCCCTAACTAGTAATAAGAGTGAGGGTGTTTCAAGTATTCCTCGGGGAAGGACTTTGTGTATTTTGTATTCTATTGTAATCGGATCGTCTCATTCTTCGGAGTCTATTCTCTATCTAGATTTTGTAACATGTGTCCGAAAAGACTACACTCTATGCCAAGATCTCCCAATTGTTCGTTTTGACATAATGCTAATGTCCGGACGGACTTGATTCTTTAACTTAGACTCGTTTTGTACTATACACTCCTCCAAACATCATTGTTTTACACCATGCCAACTATTTTGATTTGTATATCTCCATTTCAATTTTTTAACTATTTAACATCCTCTTATATAATTAAATAAATGCATAGGGGTTTACGTTATCCCATTGACTTTTGGCAGGGAGCACATCATTATCCAAAAGTAAAATTAAATGGATATTAATAATATTATCTATGTTGAGAAGATAAACTTAGGGTTTTTTGGTGGCCGGTCCACTTTAGAGGATAATTGGGTGAATATGTTCAAGCAATTTTTTAAGGCTAAAAATGAAATACCTTTCCAAAAGTCTCATTTACCATTATTTAAAAAAAAATGAACACCTTAATGATCTGCTTAAAAATTGCTCATTTTAATATTCAAACAAATGCAAAAACTCCTTCATTTTAGGACATTCCATATAAAATATATATATTGCATATATAAACCTAATCGTCTTGATATATATATATTTACTGCATATATATAAGGGTTATATCATGTCACCATGAATGTGTCACAATATCACTTTGACTGCTTTTATTGTGTATGAATATTTGAAAGAGTCTAAATTTGGAGAGAGAAATCAACCTACCATGCCCATTACTATTGAATCCAATAAATGTTGCCAAAACGAGCTACGCAAGACCATGTCCACCATGAATCTTTTGAATTTACAACAAAAACGGATGGTTTTATTGAAGTCAACAATCAACAAAACCTCTCAACGATACATAGTGGAAAAGAGAGATAGAATAGAGAGAATAAAAGAGAAACAGAGAAGGATAAGACAATGATGGAGAATAGAGATATAATAGATAAAATAAAATAGAGAGAATAGGAATTGAAGGAAATGAGAAAAGAAAGACAGGGTTGAATGAAACTATAAGACCTTCTAATATAATTGAACATGGATAATATTATCTAAACAGTTTTTCTAAACTAACTAAAACAATGGTAGAAACTTTGGTTGATGTTGAAAGAATAGTTGTAAAGATTGACTTTTGCACGTGTTGATTCTCAAGTTAAATTTAGTTTTAGATGTGTTTAGCCTTAAGAAGGGTAGCTAGGTAAGTTTCTAAAATTTCAAGGTCAAAATAATATTATCATTGAATTCGGGAGGTCAAAAAAACTTGGGAAAGGCATTTGATTCGTATAGTGGTCGGGAGGGATAAGATTTTAATTTTGGTATTTTTGGTACTTTATTCTGTAGGAGATCAAAAATGCTTATTGATTAAGATGTTGGTGATTAAAGGTGAATCTTAAGTGTTACCAGATCACATAGGATAATTTTTGAGATTGAAAGTTGAAAAAAAAAAAAGAAGTTTGGAGGTATTCCGGGGCTCAGACATATTTTGGAGAGAATTCGAGAAGAATTTGACACTACCTCTGTATTTTGGCCATAAATTGTTACCTCGCTGTTTGATTGCACTGATTCTTATGTCATTAGAAAGAAAACTTCAAGGTCTACAAAAGTGTATTTCATGAAATGTTCATGAATCGACCTCTAACTAGATAAAAATGGGCTGCAATTTTGGGGCAAAAAGTCCCCTACGTGCAGATGAAAAAAGAGCAAGTCTAGACGCACCTCTGAAACTTCTCATAGGGATATGGGTCTATTCGAATGGAAAAATCTGTGTTCGGACATGTGAACGTCTACCAAAATCGAGTTTCTCAATTTTACATTATTTGACCTATTCTTGGGACTATATAAACCATATGGATTCGTTTTAGGGTTTCTTTACACGAATTTCAACTCAGAGCCTATAAGAGTCTCGAAGAGAAGAAGAGAAGGAAGATGAAAGAGATCGACTCAGATTATGCGGGATCATAAAAAACATCTTATAATACTCTAGGACCGATTTCAGTGGAATCAAGATAGGGTTTCTTTCTCTTTCCTATTCATTATGATTAGGGTAACTATATATGTAATTGTTTACTTCTATTCATATAAGTAATTACAAATCCACAATGACTTTTAGCTTTTATTGAAAAAACATGATGAAATCATATTGAAAAAATACCTGATTTTCAATTCTCTATGCATTTTGAGTTCACAAACCCTAGATCTTGAATAGTGATAATTAGAGAATGTTTTTTCTTACAATCTCACACATGTTTTAATATTTTCTTTTATTGGATTTACAAATTATCAAACTATCATTTCTTACATAATTGGATTCATTTGGAAAGCATGATTGTACTCTCTTGAATTGGTGGGTTTGATAAACTTGAATGCACTCGAACATATACCGCAGAGTATTTAAGTGAATTTCTTACCTTGAGGGGTTTGAAAATTCCCTATCTCTCATAGTGGAGTGTAGGTTCCTTGCAGGGTTCGAAACTACTATTCGTTCACGTTGACCAAGGTAAACGGTTAGTGTAATACTTCTTGAAAGATTTAGTTGAATACTGAGGCGCCAGTATACACATTTCCTAGAATGATGTAGCCCTAGCATAATTGATTTGATGATTTATGCTTGTGGTGTTGTGAACCAGATGTATTTCAGTGTTTTGAATTCCTGTTAACTAAACTGTCTGCTATATCTAGAGTGATTATTTGATGACATTCTTGTGCATGAATAAAAACATGAGATTGTTAATAATATTACCTACTTTACTTCAAAAGCTTTATATATATAGGCTTGTCAACATATTAGATTTTGATTAATCCAAATTCAAGTTTAAAAGTCTGATCCGAATTCAATCCGATTATCTAGCAGATCACATTTTGTGATCCATATCCTGATCTGTTAAATATTCAAAATTCATTCCGATCTGAAAATAAGGCATGTTTGATTTTATTATATTTCTAATCATTATTTAGGCTTGCGAGAGTTTCCACTAAGCTAGTTTTGCTCACACCTTAATATTTTTTAAATTTAGGGATTGAGACTAATACAAGGTTAAATGAGCATGTGGATGGATATTTTGAAGCAGATCAAGATGAGGATTTAGATATCGATGCTTGAGGATTAGTTTTTTTGTTTATCTTGATTTCTTTGGAATATGGATACAATTTATGGACTTTTATGGTGGACATAGCTAATTATGAGTTGAATACTTATTCGTAGATTTTTGGGATGTACCCTTTCTTTTTAACGAGTCATTGTTTTTTAAGATTATAATTAAATGATGGATATCGTCTAATTTAGTGATTTGTATTAATTAATAATTAGTATCCTCCCTCATAGGTCAAATTCTGTTTTTATGTAAATCATGTTGTTTGAAGATTTGGGGCGTGACATAAAGAGATTGGAGAGAAAGAGACAAAAAACTTAAATAAGATATAGAAGAGAGAGATGGAAGAGAGAGAGATGGAAATAATGGTATAGAAGAGATAAGAATCTAAATAAGATATAGAGAGAGAGAAAGACGGAAGAGAGAGAAATTAAAGGAATAGAGAGAAGAGAGACATAGTGAGATGGAAGAGAGAAGGGGGAGAAAAAAAATATAGTAATTGAAGGAATAGATGTTGAGGAGACTCATAAATGTGTTAATTAATATAAAGGGTATTCTTGTTATTAAAAATAACAACTTAAGATCACACACTTCATTTTTTATACATACAAGCACTTAAAATCTTAAAAAGTACATGTTTGTACTTATTAACAAAAAATTGGTTAAACTATACTTATTTATAATATTCAAATCAAATTAAAGATAAAATATATTTTTAGTCTCCAAATGTTGCATTTTGTGTTATTTAATCCTCAATCTTTCAATTGTATCAATTAATTAGTCCAATATTCAATTTGTGTCACCCTAGATCAATTGAAAAGACCACTTTAAATTGATTGATAGAGATAAGTGACCACGCACTTGAAGGACAATTTTTGAATTTGCAAGGGACTAAAGGATATACATTGTGAAAAAGAATGACCAAAATAAAAAATATTCAAACTTGACATATCGAAGTAATCTCTTAAAAAGAAATTACTTAAACGGCCATTTCTATTGGACTACTGACAAAGTAAGAACTTAAGGGATAAAAATGATATAATTGAGAGAATGAGACCCGAATTGCCACAAGGCAAATACTTCAGAGATTATTATTATATGTAAATATTGCCATAGATTGTTGAAAAACTCAAAAGTAGTGGTGGGGTTCTTCACAAAAGCGAGATGACCCAAAAGTGAAAAGCACTGTCATCCACCCACATGCAGCTCTCATCCAAATCACATCCCCACCCTCACCAGATTAGACACACGACCAGAAGAAAGCATACTTTCCACACAACTCCAAGTAGAAATTCTATAAGCTATAAAAGGCAGCATTTTGCTCAACAACCAAGCTCATAAACTCATTCATCCATTCCAGGGACAAACCACTCCAAGAGAGGAGTCAATAAACAAATAAAATAAAAGGAAAATGACAAAGGCCTGTTTCTTTTAAGCTTATGGGAAACTTGGCCACCTCCACCATCTCTTACATGGGGAACTTTTCAAGGAAAAAAGCAAGAGTCAAAAACCTCCAACTAGAACAAAGATCACATTTACCAGCCCAACCTACGAAGACAAATAAAAAAAAGAAAATAACAGGTATACAGAACAGAGATTAAGACATTAGACTACACTGAATAATACAACAGAGGTTGTTATGGAGTCTCTACTCTCTTCATGAGCAATTTGGATTTCTACCAGGGCCTCCAAAGTAAAAGTAGTGACCCCAATCACCATTGTTGCCGGTTTGCACATCATAGCAGTTGGATTGCTCAGTGAAGGTGCCAATACCTTTGGGAGCCTTGAGATTGTTGGAGCTATCAACAACCTGAATGTTCCTGAAATAACTTGCTTTGCCAAATCCTTCTTCAGGAAAATGACCACTACCCATTTGTGTTGAGGTGTGCTGACCATTGGGTTCTGAATTCACTACCTCACCACCCCACTCAATCATGGTAGCACTATCTGCCAAGTATGAGAACAAGAAAGAAGGCCAATAGCCCAACACATAGTCATTGCCAAATTGCATCCACCAATGTCCCTCTTTTGAATCCTACAAAGAAAGAAAATTGACGGATAAGTAGTAAGCAACTAGTTTTTTTTAAAAAGATACCCTTAGTTTATATATTACTTTTCCAACATAGGGGCTCTTCCCCTTAAACAATGTAGTGAAAAATCTGAAACTACAGATTTCTTGACACAAATGTTATGCTGAGCAAGGGCATGAAGGTGAATGTCAAATCTTGAGTTATTTTTCAAGAATAAGAGTGACCTTCATCAAATGCAGTCAGTTTCTAGGTCAGAGACCAAAGCAAGACGCCAAAGATTCTTAGCATCTAACCCATGATGACCTTTTCGCACCTCAATTATACATGGGTGATGCTGTTGTTACTTCCCAAAAAGCTTGGGCACTATTCTAAACTTTTTTTTTGACTATGAAAACGGAAGGTCTATCCTCATGATGTTTTCCAACCATATTTATGTAAGTATTGATGACTCTTTAAGGGCAATTAAGTAGTTTCAGTACAGGGTGAATATGCCAAACAGCACACATGTTCAGCTACATTTCTTGACTGCTGATACTGCCAAGGATGCATTTGCACGTCTAGTGATTCTAAAATCCATTCTTGACCATATCACCTTCATTATCTTTTTCTATACACTCTGCTATTGTAAATTATGCTAATGGTGCCCATCACTCCACCAGAGGCTAAGTGGGGTGGATTTGGATTTCACCTTCCAGACAAGGATGCTGATATCATATTGGGAGTTTCTGTAGGCAGAAACAGGGGAGATGCTTGCACCCATAGCTATTTGGCTGTTGATTTGAATGAAGCCTGAGCAGAGAAGATTGTAGCATCCAGTGGCTTGATATGCATCACTCTGCAAATTTAGTAGAGGGGCAAATCAGTGAGAACTGGTTGGGAGAGTTAAAATGATAAACTAGAAAAATGGTGTAAATTTTGGAAGCTTACCGTCCAGTAAGTGAACAATCTTGTGTTGTTGTCACCATAAAGATCTGGGCTGACCTGAAACCATGTAAATCCTACCATCAAATTCAATAAAAGAGCAAATTATGCAATGGATGTATATATATATTCGTAGTCATTTTCAGTTCCTTTCTTTTACCCCATGGGTTAACTTAGAATTGGGGTAACAAATTACCTGCCAACCAGCTTCAATGCTGTTGAGATCTTCACCAAAAGAACCACCCAGTATCCAAATCTGAGACAAGCTGAACTCATTAGGCTGCTGTATCTTGGGCTCCCATACGTTTATGGTTGCTTTTGCTCCATAATATGTATCTCCTTCAACATATGCAATTGCATGCTGATAGCCCCCAATCAAAACCAAATTGCATTAAAGAAAAATTCATTCAGTAAAAACTGCAAAGAAATCAAAACCAAATTACAGTTCAACTTTTTATCCCTTTTCTTCTTTATTTTGTCACATTAATCATAAAGAGAACCTTTCCCTATCCTTCATTTACCTGATGACCACTTTCATGGACAATATCAGGATCTGCAGACCTGGGCTGAGGGATGGTTCTATGCTTCTTCTTTCCATACCTTTTCACTGAGCTTGCTCTTAAAACATCATCTTTCTTTGTTCTCCTTATGGGTATGGTATCTTCAGGGCATCTACCATTCATTTGCCACAACTGAGTGACTGGGTTTGTTGTTTCCTTGGTGGACACCTTGCTCTCATCATATAGACCTTCTGGGTGATAGCTAGGCCTCATCTGAGAAAACCCAAATAAAACATAAAAATAGTACCCAAAAAAAAATAATAAATAAGTGACATCACTTACAAGTATTTGGGCGTTAAAATGTACCTGGATTTTGTGGTCTTTAAGGAATGGATGATCAAAGGCTGGCTGATGAGAGATGTGCACGCAGTCAATGGTATCCCCATCACGGCTCTGTGTAAATGGTTGAAAAATCGAATCACCAAATGGCAAAAAAATTACTTCCATGGAAAACAGAAGAAAAAATAATGTACTTCAGAAAACAAGTAAAATGCTTCAGATGCATATAAATAAATAAAAACCCAAAACAAATACGTATATAAAAAGGGTAATAGATATAAAGATATAGATAGATGAGGGAGGAAATAATCACAGAATCATTTCAAGGAACAAAATCCCACAACGGTTGTTTTGAAATTTTAGCAAAGGAGAGAAATCAAGAAGCAAAAACACTCATCAAGCACAACCCATAAGGCCCGTTTTATCAGCGCTATCAAACAGAGATTTTGTACTCACTTGAATTGTTTTAACGGCGGGTTTGTTGATGCGCTTTAAATGCTTGTGGGCTTCAAGCTTCTGCCGGGAGGAAGGCAACCTACCGGCGCCAGATAGAGATATCAGACACGAGAAAGAGAAGAAGAACAAAGCCCGAGCAACTGCTATTCTCGTCCGCTCTCTTCTAAACTGCGCAGCTGCCATACTCAACCCCACCACCCAAAAATACAACCCAAATGCCCAAACCCAGGTACCAGAAATGAGCTTAAACTACACTCCCTACGTAGATTAGAGCTCAAGCCCACTCCACCATGGCCAACCCCCTGCTTAACTCACACACACACTCTCTCTCTCTCTCCTCTCTCTCTCTCTCTCCAGTCTCTGTTAACTGCTTATCCGGCCCATTTTTTTTCCTCAAGACCCAAGTGCTTTAGCAGTGAGATCTCTCTCTCGCTCGCTCGGTGTGGGGCTGCTAGACGGCACTCTTGCTCTCTCTAGAACATTGATTTTCTCTGTCTTCTTCACCCTTTATTAACACGAGGGCTAAAGAGAGGACAATGGCTCCGAATGGAAAAGTGGATCGGTGGAGAAAAATGCGTCGATTCATCCATCACAGACCAGCCCCCCTGCATTCTTTGTCGTCTTGGGAGGCCCCACAAACGATACTGTTTTGTTTTCCATTTATACCCTTTGAATTCAAAATGTGACCTGACTTTATTACCAAATTTGCCCTCTACCTTATATAATTATTGATTTCTTTCTTATTTGGTGAGTAATATTTTTTGATGAATTACTCTTTTCTGATTAGTCATTGAAGAACGTTACACTCATAAAAAAATACGAAGAAATAAAGGACCAAGTGATATGATAGGTTCACTAGGAAAAAGTTATAATTTGGCCGAATTTTATCTCATTGAGTTGAGCTCACCCTTTCTTCGATAGGGAGGCCGTTTAAATTTGTTTTAAACTTTGATTAAATGAATTTCAATTAAAGTTAAAATTTCTTAGTCATTCAATACCAAATTGTGTAATCCCTCAATTGCTTTATTTTTTGGAACATTACTGTTATTTATATAGTCTAGTATTATTTAACAAAAATAGAGTCTCTCAAAAGTCAAAAATTTTACAAAATTATCAGGTGCGAAATAAATGTTAGGATTCACAGTAAAATCAATAATTGAAATTATCAAATTTAGTTTTTAAGTCTACTTTTTAAATTCATGTGACATTGTCCATTATACTAGAGAAAAAAAAATATATTACATTAAAACCCCACACTTTCTGGGTCATTATTAACCATTTGTCTCCATTTATAAGTATCAAAATGCATTTATTGAAAAAAATCTAAGAAATCTTTAACAATTAAAAACGGTGAAAACTTAAAAAATAGGAATCACGAAAAAAAGTTGCACCTTTTGGTAACTTTTTGGAATGAAAAGTATAATTTTCATGATAAAATAGAAGGTAAAAAAGGAACAAAAATATAACTCAATTCTACAAAAAAAATAATTATAATTATAATAATGTTATCAAATGGTATATTCAACTCTTTGCATCAAGCAGTTATCAAACCACTGCCTCAGCTTTTGGGATACCATTTATTCAAATTTATTATTTTCCAAAGTAGCACCCAATGTTAAATTATATATCAATGAAACCTACCGAATATTATACTCACTTGAACTTATTTATAAATATACTCAGACAGCACTAAGCGAAATCACTGCAACGTGGAGTCCCATCCACGAAAATGTTTGCATATTATTCTAGACAAAGATTCTTTGATTCTTAATATAGAATGCATTAACACAATAAAAGGGATAATTATAGTAAATCCTCCATCCTTACGGATAATTATGGACTAGTCCATATACTTTGAAAATTTTACATAAGAACTCCCTCAACTAGGGTTATCAATGGACCGAATCTCATTCCAAATTCAATCTGAATCCAAATCTATTTAACCGGATATGGATCAATATTTTGACCCATTTATCAAAATTTGATATGAATCTGTTTAGAATTTAGATATCTTAAATCATATATGGATATATATATATATATAAATTAATCCGATAAAAATATAATCCGATTAATATATACATAAAATGTATAATATAATATATATACATATATATTGGCCTTTATTATAATATTAATATATATATATATATATATATATATGTATTTCATCTGAAAAAAAGATTATTTATTAAAATTTTGGTAGAATATCATGGATCGGACCGAATAATCGAACTGGATATCCAATTATAAGCAGATTTGGATATGAACTAATATTTTTTATCTTTCAAGTAAACGGATCAAATTCGATAGCAAATTTTTTAATCGAATTCAGATTCGAATGGACCTAGATCTGATCTGAATCCAATCCGCTGAGAGGCCTACCCTCAACTTGAAAAGAAAGTGTAAACCTGAAGACCTAGATTGCAAATAGTAACAATTCACGTGAAGGGAAGACCAAGTTGTTCGTCTACTTAAACCAGGTACTCTAATGCCCAATTCATATTCCACTATGCCACTCTTTCCAGCCAATTTTTTTCTTTTTGTTGCTTCTAAGGCTTCGTATATACGTTCATTAAATTGTTATATATCATTTTACATTATATGGTAAATTTGTTTGAGTGGTTGATGTGCTTAAAAAAATTTATGAGTGTTCTTTGTTTTTTTTTTTTGGTAATTAACAAGAATTTACAAGTAGTTTTGGACAAGATTGCATGTAAGTGAAGTGCATTTTAGTTCATGTCTTGACTTTGAGAAATGATATTGGGATTTAATTTAACGAGCACAGAAAGAAGATATTTTCCAGCTTAAAATGGTCACACTTAGAGATTTCATATTTGATGAAGTTAAAATAGCCTAAGGGTGTCCCAGCGCTAAAATAGCCTAAAAATGGCTGAATTGCTTACGCTGCTTCCTTGTGTTCCTTGAAGCCAAGGGAGCAAGAAACGCCATATGTTTGAACCAACACTTGTGAAAGTTTACTTTGCAATACATGATTGCATCGATCAAACTCACGAGTGACAACCACTAGCTATTTCGAGGAATTATGATAAATAAATTGGTATGTTTAAAGAACATATTCATATTACTTGAGTTATCCATGAAAATGCTTTAATTATATTAGTTAGTTCGTTGGAAAATATTTTATTTTTAATTTTTTGCTAGAAAACAGGATTAATGAATCCATTTTATTAAAAAAAATGGAATTGTCAAAACCATTTTTTGATCAAACGGAGTCAATAAATCCGTTTTCTATGATGATCATGACACATTATCAACCCTTGAAAAAGGCTTTGTAAAATTCGCTCTTATTTAAAAGCGGATTCAGTACTTACGCTTTTATTATAAAAGCGAATTTGATAACATCGCTTTTTGTATAGAAGCGGAATCTTCATCCATGCTTTCATTTAATAACTTTCAACACATATCAATTGTGGCTTTTGGGAAAAGTAAGGAAAGAGGATGCACTAAATTCGCTTTCAATTAAAAAGCGAAATTGGCACCACCGTTTCTATTAAAAAACGAATTCAATAACTCTGTTTTACATGGTTATATACATTTCTTTGAACAGTCTCATTCTCAATAAAAACGTATTCGTTACATCCACTTTTATTTAAAAAGAGGTGTAAGCAATTTCGCTTTAATTAAAAACATAATTGTTGAATTTGTTTACAAAAAAGACTGTAAGTTGATAAAAAAAATTAAAACTGTCGTATTTTGATAAAATTATTTTAAAAGAACCGTAAATTTATAAATAACTCAAGGAGTTCTAGTGTGGGTGTTGGCATGGGGATGTTGTAGTGATATTCTCATGCAATTGTTTTTGATAAATTTTGTCAACCACAAAATTATTTGTTTTAGATAGTTTTAGGTAATTGATTGGGCTCATCCCAATTCTCTGTGTAACCCAAGTCTTGTAATAAAAGTCGGAGTTCATCACTTTACATTTTGATTGTAAGTTGACAGGATGAAACTTAATAGTGTGGAGGGGTAATACGCAATATTTTGTCCTTACAAAATTGTTCAAATTAAACAAACTTACCGTTGCATATATATATATATATATATATATATATATAGGACAGTGGCCAAGTTCATTTTTATACTACTCAGCCAGTATTGTTAAGTGTACAATTTATAATGAACAGTGGTCAAATTCAGTTTTATATTACTTAGTCAGTATTTTTAAGATCACAATTTTCAAGGGATTAAATTAATCATTTGTTTTTGTACTGACAATATACTGAGTGACAAGACAAACTTGACCGTATAGTTGTAGAAAAAAGAATAGTATTTTCATTAAAAGAACTATAACACCCCAATATTTATTCTAAACGACATTATTATCTAAAATTATTCACATCATGAGAGTAATTAATAAAATTTATTAGTAAAAAAAATTTCATTCATCATACATAACATTTACAATATTATCTCAAAAGAATATGTCAAACATGACCCTTGTATCCAAAAGAATATGATGAACTATGACAATTACATCTAACAGAATCAAATTTGAACTTTGCAGCGGATTAACAAAAGGTTAAACTTTATATATTCTCAAAAGGAATTTCCTAGTCTATCACGTAAGAGAGTATAGCCCTAAGCATCCACCTCGGAATCTACGTACCCATCTAGAGAAACTTCCCAATGTATCGACTCATCGACTCTGAGCTTCTCCTCTTGAACAAAATTTGAAAGATATGTTGTTTATAGGGGGTGAGCACTAAACTCTGTAGCAACATCCTCCCAAACTCAAACAAGGTCTAGAAAAAGAAATATAAAACGGTTCGATCTCACTTTTCAAAATAGCATATATAACTTGAAATAAAACAGTGACAATTTATTTGATCTCAAGTTAACTCAATAGCAATAATTTAAATGAAAGGAATAAGCATGTCGGAGTGATAGAAATCAAATAATCATTCAATAATGTCATCTCATATTCTCATGTATGTTGGTTGCTTCCCATGAATCTATACCACGATTCTACATCGTTCACCCATCACAATCACACAATCCCAAACATTTTAGGAAGGACATATACCGTCTCTCACAGCATTGACGAATCCTTCTCAGAAAAGTATACTATCCCTCAGCCTCGAACTTACGTGAACAATAGTAGTTGCTCTCACAAACAACAAACCACTACAAGTGTTTGGAAAACCATCTCACCCCCACTAGGATAGACTAACCTCTAACATTCTACGACAGTGCTCGAATGCAATTCAAGTCTATCACATCACCCATACAAGAGATGCAATAACAAACATTTTCTCAAATCACAAGAAAATCTAAAATTTTCAAATTTCACAATTTGTATTACAAGAGAACAATTTAATAAAATAAGCAAGAGATCATCAACAATCTATTTTTATTGTTCATTATAAAGCACTAAAGTTTTGAAATCAAGAACAAGGAAAAAATCAAGAGAAAAATCCATTTATCTTGGAAACTAGAGTTTTATGACAAGAAAAGAGTTTTCATGATTATCTAACCCTAACTTTGTTTAAAACATGGTAATCTTTGCAAAAATAACAAGAAATGATGATTTCATAGCATATATATAACCGAGAGTGAGAATATACATACACATATAAGCTCTAGCTTCAATGATCAAGAATGGAAGGAATCCCTACCTTGGTGTTCTTGAAAAAAAAATCTAGGGCTTTGTTCTAATATAATGTGCAAATCCCCTTTGATCTTGTGTTTTTCCCTCTCTTTCTTTCTCTCTAAGGTTTTCTAGGGTTAGAAATGTTGAAATGAGGCTAATGGAGGCATCATTATGTATTTATATGGTGAAAAATAGACCTCGGATCGCGACTTAAAATTTTTGGAACTTATAGAGCGTACCGATACGTAGTATCGGTACGGTAAACTCTCTGGACAGTAGCGTACCGGTACGCAGTACCAGTGCGGTCTGTTTTGTTTTGTCTGTTTCCTTTATTTTTCATTTCCAATCTATTCCAAACCCTTCCAAAACCAACCCAAACTTATACAACATACATTTGGACATCAAACATAATTGGTACAAGTTTGATTACAAAAAATTTCATATATTTACTTGCTACATATTAAAATAAAAGTGTGGGGGTTTACAATCCATCCCCTTAAAGAAAGTTTCGTCCTTGAAACTTACCTCAAGTAGCAAACAAATGGGGGTACTTGTCTAGCATCTCTAGCTCCGATTCCCAAATATCTTCCTCCACTCCATGGTGTTGCCACAAAACTTTCACCAGTTTAATGACTTTGTTGCGAAACACCTTCTCCTTGGTGTCGAGAATCTCCACCAGTTGTTCTTCTTATGTTGCTCCATCTTGAATTTTAATATCCTCCAAATTCACGATATGCGTTGTATCCGTTTGACACTTTCTTAACATTGACGCATGGAATACGTTATGCAACCCTAACAACTAAGCTGGTAACCTAAGTTGATACGCCACTTTGCCCACAGCTTGGATCATTTCAAATGGTCCGGTGTATCTTGGTGCTAATTTCCCCTTCTTGCCATATCTAAACACCCCCTTCTTAGGTGACACCTTAAAGAACACATAGTCCGCCTCTTGGAATTCCAAGGGTCTTCGTCTTCTATCCGCATAGCTCTTCTGTCTACTTTGTGTCGTGCGTAATCTTTTCCAGATGAGTTGAGTTTTCTCCGTAGTCTCCTAAACAATCTCTGGCCCAAACAAGCTACGCTCTCTCGCTTCCAACCAACAAGTCAGGGACCTACATGGTCTTCTATACAGTGCCTCATACAGTGTCATGTCAATGCTGGATTGAAAGTTGTTGTTGTATGCGAATTCTACCAACGGCAAATGATCGCTCTAACTTTCCTTAAACTCCAACATACAAGCTCGTAACATGTCCTCCAAAATTTGTATCACCCTTTCGGATTGGACATCCGTTTGGGGATGAAAGACAGTGTTAAAGTGTAACTCTGTTCCCATAACTTGTTGTAGAATTTGCCAAAATTGTGCCACAAAACGGGAATCACGATCCGACACGATAGAGAGTGGAATGCCATGTAATCGAACAATCTCATGGATATAAAGCTTGCTCAAGGTCTCTAAAGTGTCAGTGGTCTTCATACTCAAGAAATACGCTGCCTTGGTGAGTCTATCTACAATGACTCATATGGTATTATGCCCTCGTGACGTCCGTGGTAAATCCGACACAAAATTCATGGTAATGTGATCTCACTTCCACTCTGGGATAAGCAAGGACTGTAATAATCCTCCGAATTTTTTATGCTCAATCTTCACTTGCTGACACACCACGCACTTCGCAACGTACTTGGCCACATCTTGTTTCATCCCTTCCCACCAATATTTACGCTTCATATCCCTATACATCTTAGTACTACTCGGATGTATGGAGAATTTTGAACGATGGCACTCACCCAACACTTCTTCACTTACCTGGTCATTGTTTGGTACACATAGTCTCCCAAGAAACTGTAACTCATCATTATATATTGCTTAGTTCTCAATCATCTTATTCCTCTCCAATTTACCTTGGATAGTTTCCAACTCTGTATCTAATCGTTGCAACTCCACAATCCTTTGTCGAAGAATTGGTTGAGCTATGAGATTAAATAAGCACGATCGATCCCCTTTTCTATCCACCCATAGATCAAACTCCTCCAAAGAATCAATCATCTTCCACCTATTAACAGCAAGGACATTGATTTCACCCCGAGAATTTCTCCTAAGTGCATTTGCTACTACATTAGCCTTCCCCGGGTGGTAGTTGAGTGTGAAAACATAGTCTTCTAAATATTCAATCCACCTTATTTGTCGAAGATTCAAGTCTTTCTGTGTGAAGATGTACTTGAGGCTCTTATGATCAGAAAACACTTGAAACTTTTCTCCATACAGGTAATACCTCCACAACTTAAGAGCAAAAATCACAACTGCAAGCTCTAAGTCATGGGTGGGATAATTTTTCTCATGGATCTTCAGTTGTCTCGATCCATAAGCAACAACCTTACCTCATTGCATAAGCACACATCCCAAGCCTCATAATGAAGCATCGGTATACACATCATATCCTTCCCCAATACTCGGGATAATAAGGACAGGAGTTGTTGTCAACCTTTCCTTCAAAGTGCGAAATGCTTGTTCACACCCTTGAGTCTGTAAGAAAATTTTCCCTTTCTTTATAAGGAGAGTCATTGGTATAGTTATCTTCTAGAACCCTTCCATAAACCTCTGATAGTAGCCTGCTAATCCCAAGAAACTACGTACTTCAGTCACATTCCTCGGTAGTTCCCATTTCATCATGGCTTCAATCTTTGCAGGGTCAACAGCTACACCTTGTTCCGACACAACATGGCCAAAGAATTTCACTTCCTTCGTCCAAAACTCGCATTTACTCATCATGGCATATAGCTTATGCTCTCTCAATGTCTGTAGCACAATCGAGAGATGGCGTGCATGTTTCTCTTATGTCCATGAATAGATTAATATGTCATCAATAAACACGATGACAAATTAATCTAGATATGACCGAAATACCCTGTGCATAAAGTTTATGAAGGCTGTTGGAGCATTAGTCAATCCGAACGGCATTACCGTATATTCGAAATGACCATACCGGATACAAAAAATTGTCTTAGGAATATCCTCCTCCTTAATCCGTAGTTGATGGTACCCTATGCGAAGATCAATTTTGGGGTAATACTTAAAACCCTGCAACTGATCGAACAAATCATCTATTCGTGGCAATGGATATTTATTCTTCACTGTCACTTGATTCAACCTTCGGTAGTCTGTGTTTAGCTGAAGTGTTTCATCATAGTTCTTCACAAAGAGGACCGGAGCTCCTCAAGGTGGTTGGTCTAACTGCTTCTTGACTCCTTTAACTCCAAAGGTGTCATCCGATAGGGAGCAATGGATATGGGTTCGGTTTCTGGATATAGATTGATTGTAAACTCAATCTCTTTCTATGGGGGTAACCCGGGTAGTTCATCTGGAAAGACATCCCAAAAATCTGATACTATCAACACCACATTGGCATGGAATTTATCTCGATCATCACCCATTAAGCTGGCCAAGAAACTCAAATTGCTCCCCGCCTTAGCTTTCAGGAATCTACTACTAGTAGTAGAAAATGGATGGGAAGAATTTTGATCATTCATGAAACTGAAAACTACACCTCCTGGTAATTGAAATGAAATCCGTTTACGAAAATAATCCATTACCGCACGGAAGGTAGACAACAAGTTCATCCTAAATATTATGTCATACCCCTTCATGTCTAACACAACCAAATCTACAATTAACTCTTGCTCCTCAATTCGAAGCACACAACCTCTACACACCCTTCTAGTATCCAACCGTTCCTCTATAGGCATGTCAACACTTAGGGCATATTCTAACTTCTCAAATTTTAATCCCAAATTAAGAGCATATGTTGTGCGTATGAATGAATGAGTAGCACCAGGATCAAATAAAATTCAGGCCCAAGAATTGTAGAGAAGAACAATACTTTCCACAACGGCATTTGAAGCATCTTCCTCAAGTTGAGTCAAAGCAAACACTCTCCCTTGATTGGCACCACCGGGTGCTATAGCTCCTAATGGTCTCTGATGTAGTGGTTTTGATAGTGGTGGCTTGTTTGCATTTACTTGTCTAACGGCTTGATTGGTCCTTGGTAGAAGCGATGGACAGTTATTTTTGAAGTGCTCAACACCTCACATGCGAAGCATTGACGAGGGTCAGTGCCTGTTCGATTTTGAGTAACCCCATCTTCTTGAACTGTCTGAAGTCTTTGTCCAGCCATCGGGACTGGGCGATAGTAAGGTGCTGCTCTCTGTACTCCACTACTGCGAGCACCCATCCGGATCGAACCTCCCCTCGCGAAGTTCTATCGTCACTGGTTGTCCTCCATGTCTCTCTCCACCAGTGCAGCTCTATCAACTAGATCCCCATAGTTTCGGATCTTATGTGCCACAAGTTTCTCCCGGATGGCATGCCTCAAGCCCTGCTCAAAGCATTTTGCCCTCCTAGCCTCGGTCGATATGAACTCTATGACATAGCGGGATAGTTCATCAAACTTTCTCTCATAATCCACCACCGTCAAGCTACCTTGTCGTAGAGTGAGAAAATCGACACTCATCTTGTCTCGGACTGATTTAGGAAAGTACTTATATTGGAAGATCTGATCAAACTCCTCCTAGGTAAGAGCATCTATGTTCCTCCTTCTCTTCACCAAGTCCTACCAATAATTTGTCTCTCCCTCTAGTAGATATATCGCTAGGCCGACTCGTAAATCCTCTACTACTCCCATGCCATCACACATTTTCTTTATCTGGCAGATCCATTTATCCACATCCAAGGGGTTAGAGCTTCCTTGGAAAGTAGGTGGGTGTTGCCGTAAAAAATCTCGAAGAACTACCATTCTTCGATTTTGGTACCCGTTGCCTGGTACCGAGCTAGTGGATGAACCCCACCTTTATGGTTGTTGTTTCCATTCTGGTGTTGTACCAGAGTGGTTAGCTCCCGTAGACATTGATATATGTCGTTCATAGCATCGGGAGGTGGTGGTGGTGGTGGATTTGCTTGGCCACCATGTCCTCGTCCACGTTCACGTCCACGTCCACGTCCTAGTCCACCCTCCATCCTACACATCAATTCACAATTTAGTTTTCTTGATGTACAAGACATCCTAACTATCACTCTAATCTAAGGCATAAAACTTGTGTAAAATTTAAATCAAGAATTTCATTCAACCTAATCCTACTTCTCTAGTGGTAATCCATAACCTATAGCTCACATGTAAGACCTAAAGCCTAAGCTCTGATACCAAAATTTGTAACACCCCAAAATCCACCTTGGACAACATTACTATCTAAAATCATTCACATCATGAGAGCAACTAATAAAATTCATTAGTAAATAAAATTTCATTCATCATACATAACATTTACAATATCATCCCAAAATAATATGCCAAACATGGCCCTTGTATCCAAAAGAATAAGATGAACTATGACAATTATATCTAACAGAATCAAATTTGAACTTTGTAGTGGAATAACAAAATGTTAGACTTTACATATTCTCAAAAGGAATTTTCTAGTCTATCACATAGGAGAGTAAAGCCCTAAGCATCCACCTCGGGATCCACATGCCCATCTAGAGGAACTTTTCAATGTATCGGCTCATCGACTCCAAGCTCCTCCTCTTGTACAAAATTTGAAATATATGTTGTTTGTAGGGAGTGAGCACTAAGCTCTGTAGCAACATCTTCTCAAACTCAAACAAGGTTTAAAAAAAGAAATATAAAACAGTTTAGTCTTACTTTTCAAAATAACATATATAACTTAAAATAAAACAGTAACAATTTATTTGATCTCAAGTTAACTCAATAGTAATAATTTAAATGAAAGGAATAAGCATGTCGGAGTGATAGAAATCAAAAAATCATTCAATAATGTCATCCCATATTTTCATGTATGTTGGTTTCTTCTCATGAATCTACACCACGATTCTACCTTGTTCACCCACCACAATCACATAATCCCAAACATTTTAGGAAGGACATATATCGTCTCTCACAACATTGACGAATTCTTCCCAGGAAAGGTATACCATCCCTCAGCTTCGAACTTACGTGAACAATAGTGGTTGCTCTCACAAACAACAAGTGTTAGGAAACTATCTCACCCCCACTAGGATAGACTAACCTCTAACACTCTACGACAGTGCTCGAATGCAATTCAAGTCCATCATAACAACCATACAAGAGATGCAATAACAAATATTTTCTCAAATCACAAGGAAATCTAAAATCCCCAAATTTCATAATTTGTATTACAAGAGAACAATTTAATAAAATAAGCAAGAGATCATTAACAATCCATTTGTATTGTTCATTACAAAGCACTAAAGTTTTTAAATCAAGAACAAGGGAAAAATCAAGAGAAAAATCCATTTCTCTTGGAAACTAGGGTTTTATGACAAGAAAAGAGATTTCATGGTTATCTAACCCTAGCTTTGTTTAAAATATGGTAATCTTTGCAAAAATAGAAAAAAGGATGATTTCATAGCATATATATATATATAAATGAGAGTGAAAACATACATATACATATAAGCCCTAGCCTCAATAGTCAAGAATGGAAGGAACCCCTACCTTGGTGTTCTTAAAAAAAAAACTATGACTTTGATCCAATCTAATGTGCAAATCCCCTTTGATCTTGTATTTTTTCCTCTCTTTCTTCCTCTCTAAGATTTCCTAAGGTTAGAAATGTTGAAATAGGGCTAATGGAGGCGTCATTATGTATTTATAGGGTGAAAAATGGACCCCGGATCGTGATTTAAAATTTTTGAAACTTACAGAGCGTACTGGTATGATACACTCCCTGGACAGTAGCGTACCAGTACGTAGTACGGGTACGGTCTGTTCAATTTTGTATGTTTCCTTTGTTTTTTGTTTCCAATCCATTTCAAACCCTTCCAAAACCAACCCAAACTTATACAACATACATTTGGACATCAAACATAGTTGGTACATGTTCGATTACAAAAAATTTCATATATTTACTGGCCACATATTAAAATAAAAGTGTGGGGGTTTACAAGAACAATGGAGGCTTTAATCCTCTCATGTATTCCTCTTAGAATAACACAATTTGGTCCTATTTGTTTGATGGATTTGGATGAGTATACAAGAGCGGTTTAACAAAAACAGTTCAATGAACCATGATATTCCATGCTTGATTACAAATATAAGGCTCAGAATTGGAATTTTGGCTTATAACAAACGACTTAAAGTAAAATTCATGTTGTAACGCCCCAAAATCCAGGGTGCCGTTTATTAACCGATGATTACCCATCAACTTGCAGAAATACCCGTAATTGTCGTGTGATTCGACACCACGTCAATAGTCCCCCAATTGCTGGGATTATAACTCACACATGAAACCCGTGTACTTTTTATCATTTAATCTGACTGTGAACCAATGTACCCCATTTCATTCTCCATTATAGTCTATTTGCATTATAGGGACTAAAGGATACCTAGCCCAAAGGCCTGGGAAAAGAATTTAAAAAAAAAAAATCAAAGTTTGGGAAAAGCGTACCTGTACTGTATACCGATACGATTTGCCTTCCGAAAAATGTGTATCGATACTGCGTACTGGTACGGTTTTCTTTCTGAACGACTGTACCAGTACACTTTGCCCAGTTTTATCTTTTTCACCTGTTTTCCAATTCAAACCATCTCATTTTCATCCAAACACATGCATGATAGAGTTTTTCACATAAACCTTCATTTTTACAAGTCATTACAATTAATTTACATGTATTTACCATGCCAAAACAAGGTTTTATCAAAAGTTTACAAAAAAACTAAGTTTAAAGGGCACAAGTCGGGCCCTCTTCACCCTTGAGGCTCCTAATGAGGACCATCTGCTGGAGTGTATCCTGCACCTGAAATATTTTCCCGTATAGGTGAGCCACGCTCAGTACAATATTTCCTATAGAGGCTACTCCATACCTAAGTGCATATGTAATATTTACATGCAACAATCCACAAACAACATTCTTTTCAATCAAGACAATGCAATCCTATGTTAGGGATTTTGTCATGTTATGCGATTAAATGAGATGAGACTCACTCATGCGTTTTAACCCGAGTCTTCACCGTCTCCCATAACACAATGCAATGTACTTGTATAATGAATCCGTCAATTGACAAAAATACATCCAATGACTGTTTGAAATAAAGTTGTGTTTTTATAAAATCAAATCATTGATGGATGTTACCCATTGAATGAGTATTTTTATAAAATAAAATCTTGTGTTTTTGTTGGGCAACGGATTTTGGAATCTCACCGCTGACTCCATAAGCCTTTCTACACTTTTTGGACTTGCACCGTCTGAGTGTATGAACCAAATAACCGGGCTTTGCACCCGAGAGAGAATATAGCCCTGCTTGCTATACCTGACATAAGTTTTCTTTTTTATGCAACCGTGGAACTCTGTTGAACCGTGGTCCAACGGTACCGAGCCCACTTGTCATCCACCGAGGATGGTGTTTGACCCAAACCATGCACACACCCATACCCACACCCATGTCTCATGCCCATGGATGTGACGTTTCCGTGCAAATGCAATATAATGCACCATTGCTATCTCAATGTCATGCTTCATATGTAATGGGTGCCATGTGAGCAAGTTAAGCCGCATAATAACATATTCCATGGCAATCTATATCGCATGCATATAATTACCAATTTTATCACCTTGTTAATACATCAATAAATACATATTAACATTTTTGTTCTCCAACAACTAATCACAAGCATGTTATTACATAATATGTGTCAATAACACACTTTATTCACCAAGCAATACTATAAACACATAGGATGCCACTTACTCCCAAAATTTCATGGGATTATACAAACACTTTCACATTTCAAATTCAAACAAGAAGTTCATTTAGGCCATTTCTAGACCTATTCCCTTGTTTCCATGACTATAGGTAAGTCATAATTCATTCCACACATACAACCATTCCATAAGAACATCCTAGGGTAGAAGTGAACCGGAGTAGGAGAGAATCCTACCTCTTGGAGCATGATAGGAGTGTGGAGAACCTCAAGAACACCTCGAAAGTCCAAAATCGTGATTTTTCTAAAATCTTCCCTTTGAATTTTCGGTGAAATTCTTTTTTCTTGGTACGTACGCGTAGCTCTCGCCGCGTAGATGAACTTTAACTCTTAGCTCGACGGATTTCGACCAACGGAACTTCGAGAATCGACAAAAGAAAATTTGATTTTCTCTCTTTTCTCTCCCTCTTTCTCCCACACGTTTTAGGGCTGAAATGTAGAGATATTTCTGCTAAAATATCTGATTTTGAACCCTATTTATAATTTTAAAGACTTGGCTCATATCGAGCCACATGCCCCTTACTTGTCCGAGTCCGTTTTCACCCTGAAACGATTTATTTCATCTCGATTTAAGTTCAAATTAATTTTATTTGAACTTTTATTCAATTATAAGGAAATTTTATAATTTTTATTTTTTTGGGGACCTTTGAAAGTTTATTCATTACTTATTTATCTCGTAAAACGTGTAAAATTCGACTATCTCGAAATCTAACAAAAATTGCAGGGCAGCTCGATTTCGTGACACGAATCCAAAGGTGAGGTCCGTTGCGTCATTCGAGCTCTAGAAAAATACTAATTTTAAATTCGTATTATAATGTCAAATTACCATTTTACTCATTTTTTTTTTAAGTTCAAAATTTCCCGAGTTTTACATTTTTTTCCCCTTAAAAGAATTTCGTCCCTGAAATTCACATACACATGCACATTCAACTACATCCATATTCAACAATCATATAATATTAAATGACTATACGAATGTACCTCCATCCTCGAACAAGAAAGAATAATTGATACGAATAGTGTCCTTGCGCTCCCATGTCACCTCCTACACTCCCCGATGCTGCCATTGCACCTTCACTAACCTCATGGTCTTACCTCGTAAAACCTGATTCTAGCTATCCATGATGTGCACTGGTCCCTCCTCGAAGGTACCATCAGCATCAACAACTAACTCTCCCCAATCCACCACATGTGTCGGATCTGGAGTGTATTTTCGGAGCATAGTGTAACGCCCCAAAGCACCCCCTGGACGACATTACATTCTAAAACCATTCATATCATGAGAGCACTAATGTAATCCCTTAAGAAACAAGACTTCATTTGTCATCCACGAATATTTACAACATTATCCAAAAGAATAAGCTCAAGTCATGGCTATTACATCTCAAAAATTAATTAAAGAAGCACAGTGGAATAAACAAAAGAAGCTAGACTACACAATGTTTCAAAAGAATTTCCTAGTCTAGTACAAAAGGAAAGGAGGTCACTCTATGTGTCCACCTCGGGATCCACACTCCCGTCCAGTGGAGTCTCCCAAGTAGTAGGCTCCTTAACCTTACGTCCTCCTCCTCAAGCAGGTAATCTGAAAAATGTTAGCGATAGGGGGTGAGCACGAAGCTCTGTAGAAAAATTCTCCCAAACCCATACAAGGTTTAAAAAATCATTTAAAATGGTTGGTCTCAATTTTAACATAACATAGAAACATAATTTCAAATAAATCAGTGACATTTAAAAAGGATTTCAAGTTTATTTAAAAATATTACTTAAATGAATAAACAAGCACCACATACAAATAATAACCATTAATTGTCATAACTAATTCCCAACAATTCTTTCGGTAGGTGACATACTTTGTGATAACCTCCACCCCCTTTAGGTTGCCTTTGATTCTCAAGAATCCTTACTAGGAACCTCTTGAAAATGGATGAGCATCCTTACATGGAACATCTTACCAATCACTACATTATTTCCCTAGCATCCTTACCGGAAATCTCTTGAGAAGGGATGAGCATCCTTACAAGGAACCTTTCACCCATGTGCATCACAAACAACCCAACCATGCATACAATTCCAACATTTATCTCAATTTACAAGCATCTATCCAAAATCCCCAAAATATATCATATAACAATTCTACAACCAACTAAGAAAATACATGAGATCACAATAACATCATTTTTCTACCCAACACAAAGCACTAAGATTTTAAAATCCATACTAAAGAAAGCATTTAGGAAGGAAATACATTACTCTCCAAAAATTAGGGTTTTAAAACTAGAAAGGAGATTTCATGGGTATTAAACCGTATTTTGTTCAAAACATGTAATCCTTGCAAAAAGCCTAAGAGAGGATGATTCCATAACATATATATATCATTGATAGCCAAAACAAACATATACAAATACCCTAGCCTCAACGTAAGTGAATGAGAGAAAACTCATACCTTGAATCCTTAGCGCTTTGGTGTGAAGAATAAGAATATTTGATCTTGAATCACCCTTGAATCTCTTATTTTTCCCTTCCTTTCTTCTTCTCTAATGCTCTCTAGGGTTTCAAGAGGTGTGGGGGTGTGAGGGGAGTGAAGGAAATGAGAGCAAATGAGATAAAAATGAGTTTAAAACATAGCAGCCCCAAAAAATACTATTCATAGGCTATTTTGGGTTTCTCCAAATTTACGGTTTTACCACTAAAAATCTCCAATTTGATCCATATGACTACCCTAAGGTTTGTCGACATTCCGGATTCATTTTTAATGTTATTTTAACCTAATAATATTTATTTTTATGATTTATCTCAAAACTCAAGTCAACGTACACTCGAAACACTAAAGTTTCTATTTTACCCATCTGAATCGGCTATTAATGAAGTTTTGCGATGTTTGCAAATAAAAGGTGATAAAGGGTGTTTCTTAAAGCCTTTTATATTTATTTGAAGCCTAAAAGTACTCATTATTCTTATATTTTGATTTAGGATGCAAATGGAGACATTAAATGCAAAACAAAGCTAATTAGACTTTTTCGACATCATTTCTCTATCTGAGCATAACTCTCTCATCCAAGCTCCGATTGAGATGATTCAAGATGCTATGGAATGATACGAAAGATCTCTAAAACTTTCATGTTTTGAGTTTTGAGAGATATTGACTACATTAAGGTCTAAATTGAGCTTGAAGTTGCAGTAGTGCACTGTTCACGTGCACTGTTCACAGCTTGTCTTCGTCCCTTTTCCATTTTCAATCCATTCCTAAGCCAATTAAATCCATCTCAAACCTCTCTAACACATATTTCTACACCAAACCTATTTAATACAAGTTCTAGGACCTAAAATTTCATATTTTCACTTATTAAAATCGAATTTCAACTATTATTTTCACTAACATTTTAAATCTCTACTTTTTCAATCTACCAAATTCAAATACACATCACTACATATATTCACATTTTTTTTACCTCAATTATTTACTATATATCTATATACATATATAAAAAAAAATGCGAGGTGTTACAATCTACCCCCTTAAAGAAAGTTTCGTCCTAGAAACTTACCTCAATTAGCGAACAAATATGGATACTTCTCCCGCATTTCTTGCTTCGGTTCCCATGTAGGTTCCTCCACTCCATGGTGTTGCTACAAAACCTTCACCAATCTGAGAACTTTGTTGCGAAGCACTTTTTCCTGGGCGTCGAGAATTTCTACCGGTTGTTCTTCGTAGGTTGCTCCGTCTTGAATTTCAATCCCCTCCAAGTTCACGACTGGAGTTGCATCCGAGTGACACCTTCTCAACATGGACACGTGGAACACATCATGTACTCTGGATAGCTGGGCTGGTAGTCAAAGTTGATATGCCGCCTTGCTTACCGCTTTGATTACCTCAAACGGTCCGGTATATCTTGGCACTAACTTCCCCTTCTTGCCGAATCGAAACACGCCTTTCTTGGGTGACACCTTGAGAAATATGTAGTCTCCCACCTTGAATTCTAAGGGTCTTCATCTCTGGTCCGCATATCTCTTCTGTCTACTTTACGTCGTCCGTAGCCTCTCTCGGATGAGTTGAATCTTCTCCGTAGTTTCTCGAACAATGTCCGGTCCAAACAAACTACTCTCGCCGGCTTCTAACCAACACATCGGTGATCGGCATGGTCTTCCATACAATGCTTCATATGGTGTCATCCCAATACTTTCTTGATAGCTATTGTTGTAAGCAAACTCCACCAACGGTAAGTGGTCGCTCCAACTCCCCTTGAAGTCTAACATACAAGCGCGTAACATATCCTCCACAATCTGTATCACCCTCTCGGATTGGCCATCCGTTTGGGGATGAAAAGCCGTATTGAAGTGTAACTCCGTCCCCATCGCTTGTTGTAGACTCTGCCAGAATCTCACCACAAACCTAGAGTCACGATCCGACACAATCGAGAGCGGAACGCTGTGTAACCTCACTATCTCATGGATATACAGCTGACTCAAAGTCTCGAATGTATCTGTGGTCTTCATACCCAAAAAGTGAGCGGATTTGGTGAATCTATCCACAATGACCCACACTACATTATGCCCGCGCGACGTCCATGGTAAACCCAACACGAAGTCTATGGTGATGTGATCCTACTTCTACTCTAGAATAGACAAAGACTGTAGGACTCCTCCTGGCCTTTGATGCTCAATCTTCACCTACTGGCACACTGCACATTTTGTCACATACTTGGCCACATCTCGCTTCATTCCCCTCCACCAATATTGACGCTTCATGTCCCTATACATCTTTGTGCTACCGGGGTGGATAACAAACTTGGAGCGATGACACTCTCCCAGTATCTCCTCCTTTAGGGACGAATCATCGGGAACACATATCTTCTCCCCATATCTCAACTCTTCATTCTTTCAAGACCATCCTTCAATCGCCTCTCGATTCTCCAATCGGGCTCTAATCCAATCGAGTTCTGAATCCAGGCATTGCAACTCCACTACCCGTCGCTGAAGCTTCGGTTGAGCTACAAGGTTGAATAATATGGTTGATACTCCGGTCCATCCACCCATAGATCGTACTCCTCTAATGCATCAATCATTTTCCACCTATTTACCACAAGAAAATTGATTTCACCCCGAGACTTCCTATTAAGAGCGTCGGTAACTACATTGGCCTTCCCCAGATGGTAGTTGAGCGTGAACTCATAATCTTCCAAGTACTCAATCCACCTTCTCTACCGGAGATTCAAGTCTTTATGTGTGAAGATATACTTGAGGCTTTTATGGCATGAGAACAATTGAAATTTCTCCCTGTATAAATAACATCTCCACAACTTAAGAGCAAACACCACCGCAGCCAGCTCCAAGTTGTGTGTGGGATAATTCTGCTCATGCATCTTGAGTTGCCTCGAGCCATATGCCACTACCTTCTCTCCTTGCATTAGAACGCATCTCAAGCCTGTAGTGAAGCATCGGTGTAGACATCGTAGCCTTCCCCCTGCTCGGAATAATGAGGATAGGTATCATCGTCAACTTCTCCTTCAAGGTGCGAAAAGCTAGTTCACACGCTTGAGTCCACAAAAATTTCTCCCCCTTCTTTGTAAGGCGAGTCATCGGCATCGCAAGCTTGGAGAACCCTTCCACAAACCTACGATAATAGCCGGCTAACCCCAAAAACTCCGTACTTCCGTTACGTTCTTCGGTGGTTCCCATTTCATCACGGCCTCAATCTTTGCGGGATCAACCGCTACTCCTTGCTCGAACACAACATGGCCAAGGAACTTCACTTCCTTCATCCAAAACTCACACTTGCTCATCTTCGCATATAACTTATGTTCTCTCAATGTTTGTAGCACAATAGAGAGATGACAAGCATGTTCCTCCTGAGTCTGTGAGTAAATCAATATGTCATCAATAAACACAATGACAAATTGATCGAGGTAAGGCCGGAAGACTCTGTGCATCAAATCCATGAAGGCTGCGGGGGCATTAGTCAATCCGAACGGCATCACCGTATACTCGAAATGACCATACCGGGTACGAAAAGCAGTCTTAGGAATATCCTTCTCCTTAATTCGCAGCTGATGATACCCTGTGCAAAGATCAATCTTGGAGTAATACTTCGAACCCTTCAACTGGTCAAATAAGTCATCAATTCTCTGCAACGGATACTTATTCTTCACGGTAACCAGATTCAACCTCCGGTAATCCGTGCACAAGTGTAGAGTCTCATCCGTTTTCTACAAAGAGGACCAGGGCTCCCCAAGGTGAAGTGCTTAGACGGATAAACCCAATCGCCAACAAGTGATCCAACTGCTTCCTTAGCTCCTTCAACTCCAAAAGTGCCATCCGGTAGGGAGCAATGGATATGGGTTCAGTTCCCGGATAGAGATCGATCTTGAACTCAATTTTCCTATGTGGCGGTAATTCGGGTAATTCCTCAGGAAAAATATTCAGAAACTCTGATACAATTAACACTACATCAGTATGGATTTTATCCCTGTCATCTCCCATCAAGCTAGCTAAGAAACTCAAATGACTTCCCGATTTTGCTTTTAAGAATCTACTACCCGTAGTATAAAATGGATGGAAAGAATCTCGATTATTCACAAAACTAAAAATGACTCCTCCCGGTAACTGAAATATAATCCGCTTACGGAAACAATCCATTACTGCCCGAAAAGTGGACAACAAGTTCATCCCAAAAATTACATCATACCCCTTTATCTCTAAAGCAATCAAATTCACAATCAAGTCGTGTTCCCCAATGCGAAGCACGCAACCTTTGCAAACTCGGCTAGTATCTAACCGTTCTCCCATGGGCAAGCTAATGTTCATAACATGCTCTAGCTTCGCGAAACTCAATCCCAAATCAAGTGCATATGTTGTGCGTACAAATGAGTGTATTGTACCGGGGTCAAATAATATTTGGGCCCAAAAATTGTAAATAAGGACGATACCTTCCACAACGGCATTGGCAATGTCCTCCTCCGGCTGAGTCAAAGCAAATACTCGCCCTTGGTTGGCGCCGCTGGGGGCTTGAGCTTGTATCGGTCGCTGCGGTGCAGGCCTCGGTGGTGGTGGTTGGGCTGCTGGTACCTGTCTGGCGGTCTAGATAGGCCCCTAAGGTGGAAAAACTAGGTAATGCATCCGAATATGTCCCACACCTCCGCATGCAAAACAGGATCATAGGGTAATACCGACTCTAATCTAAGTGTCTCCCTCTCCTCGGGCTGTCAAAAGTCGTTGTCTACCTGTCTGTTCTGGGCGACGGTATGGTGTCGGTCTCTGTACCCCACTAGTGCTAGCAACCATCCAGATCGGACCTCCTCTCAAGAAGCCCTGTCGTCGCTAGCTATCCTCTATGTCTCTCTCTACCAGTGTAGCTCTGTCCACCAAGTCCCCAAAATCACAGATCCTGAGAGCCACCAACTTCTCCCTGATGATCGGCCTCAGACCTTGCTCAAAGCGCTTGGCCCTGTCGGCCTCATTAGATATAAATCCCGTAGCATAACGGGAGAGCTCGTCGAACCGCCTCTCATACTCAACCACGATCATACTACCCTGTCGTAGTGCAAGAAAATTCGCCTTCATTCGGTCTCTGACCGATTTAGAAAAGTACTTATCTTAGAAAAGTTGATCAAACTTTTCCCAAGTGAGTGTGTCGGTGTCCCTTCTCCTCTTTATGGCATCCCACCAATAGTCGTCCTCCCCCTCAAACAGGTAGGTCGCCAAACCAACTCTTAACTCCTCGGCAACTCCTATGCCATAGCAGATCTTCTTCACTCGGCGGATCCATCTATCCGCCTCCAAAGGATTGGAGCTCCCTTGAAAATTGGGTGGTCGTTGTCTTAAAAATTCCCGAAGAGCTATCATCCTTCGATCTCCGTTCCCATTGCCCGTTACTTGAGCGAGAGGATGAGCTCCACCATTGTGATTGTTGTTACCATTTTGGTTTTGTACCAAAGTGGTGAGCTCCCTCAGGCATTGGTAAATGCCTTGCATGGCATCCGGAGGTGGTGGTGGTGGTGAATTCTCTTGATCTCCATGGCCACGGCCACATCTGCGTCCCCGTCCTTGTTCGCCGTTCATCCTGCACATCAATTCACAACTTAGTTCATGGATGTACATGACATCCTAAATATTAGGTTAAGCTAAGGCATAGAACGTGTATAAAATTTAACTCAAGGATTTGATTCACCCTAATCCTAAAGCTCTAGAGATGATTCCATAACCTACAGCTCCCATGTAAGACCTAAAGTCTAAGCTCTGATACCAACTTTGTAACCCCCCAAAACACACCCTGGACGGTATTACATTCTAAAATCATTCATATCATGAGAGCACTAATATAATTCCTTAAGAAACAAGACTTCATTTGTCATCCACGAATATTTACAATATTATCCAAAAGAATAAGTCTAAGTCATGGCTATTACATCTCAAAAATTAATTAAAGAAGCACAACGGAATAAACAAAAGAAGCTAGACTATACAATGTTCCAAAAGAATGTCCTAGTCTAGTACAAAAGGAAAGGAGGTCGCTCTATACGTCCACCTCGAAATCTACACTCCCGTCCAGTGGAGTCTCCTAAGTAGCGGGCTCCTCAACCCTTACGTCCTCCTCCTCAAGCGGGTAATCTAAAAAATGTTAGCGATAGGGGGTGAGCACGAAGCTCTGTAGAAAAATTCTCCCAAACTCATACAAGGTTTAGAAAAGCATTTAAAACGGTCAGTCTCAATTTTAACATAACATAGATACATAATTTTAAATAAAGCAGTGACATTTAAAAATGATCTCAAGTTTATTTAAAAACATTACTTAAATAAATAAATGAGCACCACATACAAATAATAATCATTAATTGTCATAACCAATTCTCAACAATTCTTTCGGTAGGTGGCATACTTTGTAGAAACCTCCACCCCCCTTTAGGTCACTTTGATTCTCAAGCATCCTTACTGGAAATCTTTTGAAAATGGATGAGCATCCTTACATGGAACCTCTCACCAATCACAACCATCCTTACCGAAAATCTCTTGGGAACCTCTCACTCATGTGCATCACAAACAACCCAACCATGCATACAATTCCAACATTTATCTCAATTTATAAGCATCTATCCAAAATCCCCAAAATATATCATATAACAATTCCACAACCAACTAAGAAAATACATGAGATCACAATAACATCATTTTTCTACTCAACACAAAGCACTAAGATTTCAAAATCCATAATAAAGAAAGCATTTAGGAAGGAAATACATTACTCTCCAAAAATTAGGGTTTTAAAACTAGAAAGGAGATTTCATGGGTATTAAACCGTACTTTGTTCAAAACATGTAATCCTTGCAAAAAGCCTAAGAGAGGATGATTCCATAACATATATATACCATTGATAGCCAAAACAAACATATATAAATACCCTAGCCTCAACATAAGTGAATGAGAGAAAACCCCTACCTTGAATCCTTACCTTTGGTGTGAAGAACAAGAATATTTAATCTTGAAGCACCCTTGAACCTCTTGTTTTTCCCTTTCTTTCTTCTTCTCTAATGCTCTCTAGGGTTTCAAGAGGTGTGGGGGTGTGAGGGGAGTGAAGGAAATGAGATGAAAATGAGTTTAAAACATAGCAGCCCCGAAAAATATTGTTCACAGGTTGTTTTGGGTTTCTCCAAATTTACGGTTTTACCACTAAGAATCTCCAATTTTATCCATATGACTACCCTAAGGTTTGTCGACGTTTCAGATTCATTTTTAATGTTATTTTAACCTAATAATATTTATTTTTATTATTTATCTCAAAACTCAAGTCAACATACACTCGAAACACTAAAGTTTCTATTTTACCCATCCGTATCGACTATTAATGAAGTTTTGCGATGTTTGCAAATAAAAGATGACAAAAGGTGTTTCTTAAAGCCTTTTATACTTATTTGAAGCCTAAAAGTACTCATTTTTCTTATATTTTGATTTAGGATGCAAATGGAGACATTAAATGCAAAACGAAACTAATTAGACTATTTCGACATCATTTCGTTATCTGAGCATAACTCTCTCATCTAAGCTCCAATTGAGATAATTCAAGATACTATGGAATGATACGAAAGAGCTCTAAAACTTTCATGTTTTGAGTTTTGAGAGATATTAACTGCAGCAGGTCTAAATTGAGCTTGAAGTTACAGCAGTGCATTGTTCACAACCTGTCTTCTTCCCTTTTCCATTTCCAATCCATTCATAAGCCAATCAAATCCATCCCTAACCTCTCCAACACATATTTCTACACCAAACCTATTTAATACAAGTTCTAGGACCTAAAATTTCATATTTGCCCTTATTAAAACCAAATTTCATCTATTATTTTCACTAACATTTTAAATCTCTATTTTTTCAATCTACCAAATTCAAATATGCATCACTACATATATCCACATTTTTTTTACCACAATTATTTACTATATATCTATATACATATATAAAAGCAAATGCGGGGTGTTACACATAGAGACATGGAATACCACATGAACACCTGATAAACTTGGTGGTAACGCCAACCGGTAAGCCACCTTGCCCACCCTCTTAAGTACCTCGAAGGGCCCAATAAACCTCGGCGATAGCTTTTTCCGCATGCTGAACCTAACCACTCCTCTCTTAGGTGTCGCCTTCAAGAAAACATGATCACCCACCTCAAACTCTAGAGGTCGCCGCTGTCTGTCGGCGCAGCTCTTCTGTTAGCTCTGAGCCATGAGACGACGCTTCCGTATCAAGTCCACCTTCTCCGATATGACTCTAACCAACTCCGAACCCGTAGAGGGTCTCTCTCCCACCTCCATCCAACAAATCGGAGAATGACAAGGCCTCCCATACAATGCCTCGTAGGGTGCCATCTGTATGCTCGCTTGATAACTATTGTTATAGGCGAACTACACCAAGGGTAAGTGATCTTTCCAACTACCTTTAAGATCTAGGACGCATGCTTATAGCATGTTCTCTAATATCTAGATGGTCCTCTCAGACTGACCGTTTGTCCGGGGATGAAAAGTTGTGTTCATCATCAACTGTGTCCCTATGGCTCGCTAAAAACTCTCCCAAAAATGAGCCATAAACCTGAGATCCTGATCCTATACTATAGATACGGGTACTCCCATGTAACCAAACAATCTCCTGTATATACAGCCTACATAATTCCTCTAGTGTAAAGGTCATCCGCATAGCCAAAAAATGTGCCAACTTAGTAAGCCAGTCTACTATCACCCACACCACGTCATGTCCTCCCGATGTTCGTGGCAAGTGAGTCACAAAAATCCATCGTGACATGTTCCCACTTCCACTCGGCTACCTCCAACGGTTGGAGTAACTCTGTTGGTCTCTGGTGCTCAGCCTTGACCTGCTAACACGTGAGATATCAGCTAACAAAATCTCCGACATCCTTCTTCATTCTGCTCTAATAATACTGGCGACGAAGATCATGGTACATCTTCGTGCCACCTAGATGCACAACAAATTGGGAGCAATGGAACTCCCTGAGGATCTCCTCCCTTAGCTCCATAGACTAGGGAACTACAACCCGTCCCATATATCGAAGACTGCCATCTGAGTGAATGATCCAGCCCTCATCACTTGTCCCCGACCGTACTCGGTCCTTAATGGACAATATCTCTGTGTCCTGCCCTTGGGACTCAATCACTATGCTTAGTAGGGAAGGTGTAGCCACCAAACTCCTTAAAGTACCCTAAGTCTGTCCCATGTAATGTAGCCTGAACTATCCCACAAGAGCATCTGCCACTCTCGAGAAGCTACACTAGCCAAGACTCCCTGTGACTTCCAGTTGAGTGTATCAACCACCACATTTGTCTTACTGGGATGGTAATGCAAAGTGAAGTCATAGTCTTCTAGAAACTTCATCCACCTGCATTGCCTCATGTTGAGGTCCCGCTGTGTAAATATATACTTCAGACTCTTGTAGTCCAAAAATACCTTAAATTGCTCACCATATAGATAGTGGCGCCAAGCCTTCAAGGCAAAGACAATGACCGCCAACTCCATGTCATGTGTGGGATAATTCTGCTCATGGTTCCTTAACTGTCGAGAACTATAAGTTACCACCCTCCCGGACTACTTCAAAATGCAACCCAGCCCATCCTTGGAGGCATCACAATACACAATGTACCCCTGTCCCCTCTCTGGAACAATCAAAATAGGAGCTGAAGTGAGCCTCCTTTTTAACTCCTGGAGTGCCTTCTTGCAAGAATCATTCTACTCAAACTTGACCTCCTTCCGGGTCAACTTGGTCATAGGTGCAGCTAGTCAGGAGAAGTCCTCTATAGTACCCTACCAATCCCAAGAAACTACACATCTCGAAGACTGACTTTGGTCTCTCCCAATCCATGACTGCTTCCACCTTTTTTGGGTCCACGGATACACCCAAAGTCGACACCACGTGTCCCAAAAATTTTACCATCGTAAGCCAAAATTCACACTTGTTGAACTTAGCGTACAACTGATAGTCTCTCAAAGTCTGGAGAACAACCCTTAAATGACCTTTATGCTCCTCAGACTTGGAAAAGATCAAGATATCGTCAACAAAGACCATGACGAACTAATCTAGATAGGGTTGGAACACCCTATGCATGAGATCCATGAATGCCGTCGGGGCATTCATTAATCTGAATGGCATGACTGTGAACTTGAAATGCCCATACCGCATCCTAAACGCTGTCTTAGGGATATCTATCTCCCTAACTCTCAATTGATGGTAACTGGTGCAGAGATCTATCTTGAAGTAGACTGATGCTCCTCTCAGTTGATCAAACAAGTCGTCAATCCTCGGCAAATGGTACATATTCTTGATAATAACCCTATTCAACTACCGATAGTCTATACACAACTGAAGGGTTTTGTCTTTCTTCTTGGCAAACAACACCGAAGTGCCCCAAGATGAAATGCTCGATCTACTAAAGCCCTTGTCCAGCAATTCTTGCAATTGGACCTTGAGTTCTTGCAACTCTACAAGCATCATCCTATGTGGAGTCATAAAAATGGACGATGTACCCAGATGTAACTCAATGGTAAAGTCTAAATCCCTATGTGGAGGTAATCCTGATAATTCATCCAAAAAAATATCCTCATACTCACAAACCACCCGAGGTAGATCCAACTTCTGTCTTGTCTCATCCTCCAGGGTAAGGCTTGCTAGCCAACCCATCAATTGTCTGTGCCAACGAGATTCATACACAACTTGGGGTAAAACATCATGCTTTGCCCCTTGTAACTTGAAACAAACACCTTGCGGCGTATAAGCGGTGACCCTCTTTCGATCACAATCAATGATGACTCGGTGTGTGGTCAACCAATCCATCCCTAGGATTTCATCAAACTTTGACATGTCCATGACCCTAAGGTCCATGGTGAGTAGAATTCCCGAGATCTCTAACTCACATCCCCAACATATCTGATCAATGCAACTCTAACCTTAGCTCCTAAGGTTGACTTTTCCCCTAAAAACTCTAGTATTGTTGTGATTTCTAAATCTATTTTATCAACGAAACGTGACAATAACAGTATATGGCATGCCAGAATCAAATGACACATGTGCTCATAATCTGAGAAGTAAGAAATGTACTGTGGGCCACCGACTGATCTGTCGGCTCAGTCTGATGTGCGATGGCGTAAACACGCCCCTGGGTCCCTAAAGTTTCGACTTGTGGGCCATGTCCTGGACCTCGACCCATGCCCTGGGATCCCTTCCTCTGAGGACAATCTCGCCTCCTATGACCCACTTGGTGACACTGGTAACATGGCCTCTGCCCTGCTTAGCTGGGAACCCTAAAGTGTCCACTACTTTGGGAGGTTTGCCCTTGGCCTTGGCCCACATCCTGGCTCATCCATCCTGATTGCGGCGTATCCACACGTAAAGTACTAGGGGCTTGGATAGCACCCTATAGTTGGAATAGATCCCCCTGGTCCAAATTGGGATAGGGAGGAACAACATGTGCTTGTGTAAGTCCTACTGACGACTAGGATTGAGGCATCTCGGAACTCTCTAAGCTTTGCCTCAGAGGATAATTTTTCTACACATGGCCTGGTTGTCGACGATAGAAACATGTCTTTTAACCTCCTTGAAGCGTCCCCTTGAGTTTCTTCCCTCCTTGGGACAAACGACTCTGGGCTTGGCCTTGATAGCATTGGCCCTACCTTTGTGATCCTTGTGGGCTGGATGTCCTTTGCTTTTTCTATGAACGTTGGTGACTCATGGAACTTAACCTCCTTTGGATGGCTTGAGCCCCTTAGCTTATAGTGGCACTTGTTTGTGCTAGGTTAACAGTCATCGTACCCATAGCCTCTATAACGGCTTGTTAGTCTAAGGTCAGTGGTGGTTGGTTATTGCACTGCCCATCGCTTCGGCATCCTCTCCTCGATTTGCCATCTACACACATGTAAGATAGCAATAGAGCCTCACATAGTATCCCAAGATAGGGATCAAGTATAAACTTTAAGATCTTTCTCCTTGTCTCCCTAGTAGAGTGTATGCCATCACTAGTAGACATTTATACCTTGAACTATTTCGTTCCTTTATTTTCCGACCCCCAAGATTATATTTTTTAACCCTAGTGTCTCTTTTCCATATACATTTTACCATGTATATAAGTCACATAACACATAACACATAACACATAACATGAAATGCACAATGAATGCAATGGTCTAGACCCAATGTCCATCAAGCCCTAGGTAATCTCATACCTATGCTCTGATATCAAGCTGTGAACTGTATCAGAGTCTAAGCTACACCATGGACTCTCAACCTCTTTCACTCTTGCAATGGAAGATGATAAACTCATTTCGCACAAGGCCAATATAAAATCTATGACCTAAGCTCTGATACCAAGCTGTGACGGCCCAAAATCTGGAGTGTCTTTTATTAACCGTTGATTACCCATCAACTCGCGAAAATACCCGTGATTGTCACATGATCTGACACCATATCAATAGTCTCCCAATTGCCGGAATTATAACTCACACGTAAAACCCATGTACTTTTTATCATTTAATCTAACCGTGGACTAATGTACCCCATTTCATTCTCCATTATAGTCCATTTGCATTATCTGGACTAAAGGATACCTAGCCCAAAGGCTTGGGAAAAGGATTTAAAAAAAATAAAATTCAAAGTTTGGGAAAGAGTACCGGTACTGCGTACCGGAATGGTTTGCCTTTTGAAAAATGCGTACCGGTACGTCTGGACCAGACTATACCGGTACATTTTGCCCAGTTTTGTCTTTTTCACCTGTTTTCCATTTTCAATCCATTTCAAACCATCTCATTTTCATCCAAACACATGCATGATGGAGTTTTTCACATAAACCCTCATTTTTACAAGTCATTACAATTAATTTACATGTATTTACAATGTCAAAACAAGATTTTATCAAAAGTTTACAAAAAAACTAAGGTTAAAGGGCACAAGTCGGCCCCTCTTCACCCTTGAGGCTCCTAATGAGGACCATCCGCCGGAGTATATCCCGCACCTGAAATGTCTTCCCATATAGGGTGAGCCACGCTCAGTAGAATATTTTCTACAGAGGTTACTCCCCACCTAAGTGCATATGTAATGTTTACATGCAACAATCCATAAAACAACATTCTTTTCAATCAAGAGAATGCAATCCTATGTTAGGTATTTTGTCATGTCATGCTATGAAATAAGATGAGACCCATTCATGCGTTTTAACTCGAGTCCTCAGCGACTCCCATAACACAATGTAATGTACTTGTATAATGAATCCGTCAATTGACGAAAATACATCCAATGACTATTTGAAATAAAGTTGTGTTTTTATAAAATCAAATCATTGATGGATGTTAGCTATTGAATGGGTATTTTATAAAATAAAATCTTGTGTCTTTGTTGGGCAACGGATTTTGGAATCTCACCGCTGGCTCTATAAGCCTTTCTACACTTTTTAGATTTGCACTGTCGGAGTGTATGAACCAAATAACTGGGTTTTGCACCCGATGGAGAATTTAACCCTGCTTGCTATACCCGGCACAAGTTTTCTTTTCTATTCAACTGTGGAACTCTGTTGAACCTTGGTCCAACGATACCGAGCCCACTTGTCATCCACCGAGGTTGATGTTTGACCCAAACCATGCACACACCCATACCCACACCCATGTCTCATGCCCATGGATGCGATGTTTCCGTGCAAATGCAATATAATGCACCATTGCTATCTCAATGCCATGCTTCATATGTAATGGGTGTCATGTAAGCAAGTTAAGCCGCATAATAACATATTCCATAGCAATCTATATCTCATGCATATAATTACCAATTTCATCACCATGTTAATACATCAATAAACACATATCAACATTTTTGTTCTCCAATAACCAATCACAAGCATGTTATTACATAATATATGTCAATAACACACTTTATTCACCAAGCAATACTATAAACACATAGCATGCCACTTACTCCCAAAATTTCATGGGATTACACAAACACTTTTACATTTCAAATTCAAACAAGAAGTTCATTTAGGCCATTTCTAGACCTATTCCCTTGTTTCCATGATTATAGGTAAGTCATAATTCATTCCACACATATAACCATTCCATAAGAACATCCTAGGGTAGAAGTGAACTGGAGTAGGAGGGAATCATACATCTTGGAGCGTGATAGGAGTGTGGAGAATCTCGAGAACACCTCCAAAGTCCGAAATCTTGATTTCTCCAAAATCTTCCCTTTGGATCTTTGGTGAAATTCTTCGTTCTTGGTACGTAAACATAACCCTTGCCGCGTAGATGAACTTTAACTCTTGGCTCGACAGATTCCAACCAACGGAACTCCGAGAATCGACGAAAGAAAAATTGATTTTCTCTCTTTTCTCTCCCTCTTTCTCCCACACGTTTAACGACTGAAATGCAGAGATATTTCTACTGAAATATTTGATTTTGAACCCTATTTATAATTTTAAAGACTTGGCTCATATCGAGTCCCACGCCCTTCACTTGTCCGGTTCATTTTTGCTTCGAAATAATTTATTTCATTCCGGTTTAAGTTCAAATTAATTTTATTTGAACGTTTATTCATTCATAAGAAATTTTTATAATTTCTTTTTTTTTTTTGGAACCTTTGAAAGTTCATTCGTCACCCGTTTGTTTTGTAAAACGTATAAAATCTGACTATCTCGGAATCAGACAAAAATTGATAAGACAACTCAATTTTGCGACACGAATCCAACGGTGAAGTTCGTTGTGTCATCTGAGTTCTAGAAAAATATTGATTTTAAATCCGTATTATAATGACAAATTACCATTTTACTCTTTTTCAGAAAAGTTCAAAATTTTCCGAGTTTTACACATATACATGAATTTCAATGAACCCATGAGGGGTGAGTTTAGTCAAATTTCATTGTAAATATTTGTAATTAATTTGTGTGGTTCATATGTATTTGTACATTGTTCAATCCCATAAACAAAATTGAAAGGTCGAATTTAGAAAATTTTTCATAAATGCAATCCAATTTCTTTCATAAAAATCATTCAAACAAGTCCAATGAGAATGAGTTTGCAAATTTAGACCAAACCTTTCCTTTCCACGTTACCGAGAGATAGGGTAAGAAGGGTCACTTACATAAATTATTTTTTGAGTTCTTGGTATCAAAAAATTATTTCTTGATAACATATTGAATATTTTTATTTAATAAAAATAATTTTATATGTTTTCAATTGGTTGATTTATTGAATGAAAAAGGAAAAAAATAAAAGGGATACACATTATATTGATGTACTTAATGACATGATATTTCTTTTTGTACATATCTTTAGATACTCAGATACAAACAATAACTAGTATTTTTATAAACTACAACTTAAAATAGAAAGATTGTATACCGAATGGTTATTAGTTATGCAGCATAACAGAATTAGATCATCTTCCATTCGTGACGAAGATAGAATCATGCTAGTTAATTGGTTGAGCAATATAGCCTTTCAAGTGAAAAGCATATAAGAAATTGAAAGTAAAAAAAAAAATTGTAACCGCAGTAGAATTAATTGGGGGTACTTTCGTAATTGGAAAAGGTGCAACTGGGCATTATAAAAATTAGATTCCTTATTGGTACCGAGGACAAGACCGTTCATTATTGTAACGCCGTTAACTCCGTCACACGTAGGTCTTTAATTAGTTCTTGCTCACATCCACGTGCCATACACGTGCTCCTCCGTCAGCCTAAAACTTGCCCGTGAGCACCTAACTGGGTTACACGAATCACGAGGCATTGTAACTGCACGCAGTGGACCCAATCGAACCGGAGGTGAGAATCCAATGAAGATACGCGGGTAAAATTGGATTTCAAAACGTAACTGTTTCAAAACCCCACACACACACACTCACTCTCTCTCTCTCTCTCTCTCTCTCTCTCTCTCTCTCTCTCTCTCTAGTCAGACTCACACCACATGGGGGTGTGTGAAATGAAGAACGATTATGGTAGCTAAATGTATCTATTTAATATCATGACAAGAAATGTAAAATTTTAATTTATAAAAATATAATAATGATTAAAATTAATCTAATTTTAATCTATTTTGATTTAATAGTACAAAATGTATCCTAATTTTTTTTCTCTCAAAACATCATTTTCATTCCATAACCCCCAAATACTAGACAACACCAACAATTCACACATATATCTCTTCATCTACCCTATCTCTTTTTCATTTATTTTTGTTCATTTAACTTTAAATTGCGTGATTAAAAAGAAAAAAGAAAAAATAAATTTTATATCTTGTAAAAATAGTGTTCGATTTTTGATATGGCAAAATTTCTTCAAACATAAGGTTGTAGTTAGTTTTTTTATACCCTACCTCCATCTTTAGGGACATTTATGTCTAGCATATTAAGGTATCGAAAATTATAGTTTTTATAATTAAGTTTTATATTTTTGGAATTTAATTATAATTTTTGGGAGTGTTTAAGTTTTAAAAAATATATAATATAATAAAATTAGTTATAATTCGTGCTTGAAAACATGATAGAACATAAAATTTGAACCTCCAAAAAATTGATCTCACTATATTAAATAATAATTTTTTTCCTTCATTTTTTTTGATTACATCATTCAAAATTTATTTTTATCAATTATTTTTTTATAAATATTGACAAAATTTTCTTAAAATTCGATAAAATGTTTTCAATATTTGTATATTATTGTATATAGATAATGTCTGAAACAAAAATTATGTTAAATAACAAATTAATCAAATATTGAATAATTGACATGTGTTAAAAATGGATGATGTGATAATTTTAGAGGAAAAAATATGTAAGAAATAAAATTTAATTTTTTATGTGTTTTATTATATAATTACTGAGAAAAATTCATTTTGTACACTAGACTCGTCTCAAGCTTGAAAACGAGCACCGGAATGGGTAGCGGTCCCATTAATAAAAGATTGGCTCCTCGTAAAAATTAAAACTAGTAAGTGTTTTTTATCAAACTCGTATAAAGTATAAGTCATGTTTAACGAGTTCATATCATATTTAACTTATTTTATATCAATTTATTTATTTTACGAATTTTATAAGTTTATTTATTTACTATTCAAACTTTTTAAGATTTAATCAAAATCTATTCATATTTGTCGATTTTATGTCAGGGCTCCACAGTTTTTTTCCCTTTTTGACACACCTAATTAGAAGTATAAATACAATAATTACCCATACAGTAGGAACTACACCCCCAGTTTTTGTTTATTTTCTTTCAATTCTATCATCCTAATCTTAAAATTTAATTTATTTTAAATCCTTTAATATTTTTCAAAAAATTGAAAATAAATAACAAAGTGGGCACATAACGAACAACTTGATATACAATGGCCACTTATTAGGGGTGCAATTTTTTTTTTTGGGGGGGGAACTCGGAAAAAATAGAACTTGGTTTGAGATCTTAAAATTTTGGGTTGGACTTGAATTCAAAAAATTCAAACTTGAATTGAATTTGAACAATACCCGAGTTGAGGCATCAAGTTCAATCCAAACCCGACAAATTAAAATATATGTATATATATATATATATATTCAATCTACATGCATAGAATATATTTCTATATTAAATTATTACGCGATGAAAATTATGTTATAATTAATAAAACATAATAATTCAAACATCTGAAAAAATATATCAGTTAACAATATTCAATGTTCTGTTTTTGATTCAAAATCCATAATTTTAACATTCATAATCAACTTTATCTAAATAATAACAGAATTCATAACTAATAGAATGAAAATTAAAATAATACTCTCACAAATAAACTAAGTTTGCAGGTGTTGTCAAATGACCAAATATAACTATCAAAAATTCAACTGACTTCCAAAAGATACGACCTGACTATTGAATTTGTATGATTTAAGTTTATAGTAGTGTTTTTAATTTTATATCATTTTTCTCAGTTATTTATATTCTTTGTATATTTTCTTAAACTAAACTTTATTTAATATTGAATTATTTAGTAAAGATTGTTGCTTCGTGTTGTTCACTAAATATTAAATTTGTATAATTCATGTTCATTATATTGCTTATAATTTTGTATCGTTTCTCTCGTTTGTAATTTTATACCATTTTTCTCCGGTATTTAGATTTGGATTATTTAGTAAATATTATTACTTTGTGTTGTTTACTAAATATTGAATTTGTATGATTCGTGTTTGTATATAAATTTAATCTTGTATATTTTAAATGTTAAACATATTTTCTTTAATATATCTCTTGATATCTGAGTTGTCAAATAACTTGAATTTAATCTTATATATTTTACATGTTAAGTATATTTTTTGCAAGTTAGACTTTTTTTAATTGATTATGGAAAAAAAACAAAATTGACTATTGAATTTGTATGATTCGTATTTGTAGTATTGCTTGAATGAAAAATAGAGATACAGATGAATATTTTCGTGATATATACTATCTATCTAATATTTATTACATAATTTTCTTTGAGAGAGAGATACAATAAAATATTTTCGTAATATACTATCTCTTTCTGTGATATATATTATCTATCTTCAAAGAGATGTAGTATTTGCTTGAATTCAAACTTGAAAAATTAAAACCCGACAAATTAAAAAAAATCTCTCATTCTCTCCCTCTCATTTCTAGTTCACTACCTCTCACCCTCATCGAGGGTCAACCCTCTCACCTTCACGCTGTCAATCTCTGCTTCTCTCAGTCTGCCACTCTCTTCGCCATCTCTCAGTCTCCACCCCCTATCCATCTCCCTGCCATCTCAATCTCTCACTCCTCTCTCATTGAGAAGTTAGATGATATTAAAGACAATATACTATGGTTTTGTTTTGTTTTATTGATGGATTTGTTTGAATGTTGTTTTTGATTTTGTTTATGTCAATTCAATGTTTTTGATTTTTATGGTGGATTCAATATTTTTAGTTGTTTGATTCAATGTTCAGCCTGAATTGAGCAACTTGATTTCAACCCGAGCTTATCCGAGATTAACTCGGGCAGTACTCGGGTTGAGTATCTTAGGTTGAGTATCTAAGGTTGGGGTCTGGTTAGGATTAAAGTTAGAGTTAGGATTAGGATTGAAGATTTTATCCCAAAGTTTGAAATTTTGAAAAAATAAAGAAAAGTAAGTGTAAGAATAAGAATTAATAACAATCCCATACTTTATAGATGGGCGGTGTAATTTGTGCAAATTATATTTCTTTTATCTTTTTCCATAGCTAAATCACTTATTGTGTATAAGCACTCTCAAATCTTGTTTGTTAGTATTTCACACCTTTGGAACACTTGCATTTTAGTTATCACAAAGAAGCATAGTTCAGGCAATAATCTATACTCAACTCTCAATCCTACATAGAAAATTGTTTTTTTTTTCCTGTTAAGAATCATATCTTTCTTAAACCATTAACTATTATTTTTATTACCTCATTCAAAATTTATTTCAGAAAATAAGTTGTGATTACAAAATGCGACTTTACCCAACAAAAGTTGCAGTGGAATGATTTTAGACTATTCGATTGCTGGACTTTATACCTAATCATGGTAGAAAGATTTTTGCTGTACATACAATGCAAATGTGTTTGTTGTATGATAATGGTTTAAAATTAGACAATTATATTAGGCTTTTACTATGTCAATCTAGTGGGAGGGGCCATCACTTTTAGGCATATCACCATCCAACAAGTGATTGTCCTTGTCACTTGCACACCTGTATGTCTTCTTTCGCATTTAATTTAGCCATTCCTTCGGTTGTGATAAAATTTCCCAAAAATTGAATACTTTTTCTTCTCCTTCTATTAGTTAAGGTTGTTATATATATGATATTGACTTATTTACCCAAAAAAAATAAAAAGCAACAATGCTACATGTATCACCTATTTGCACCACTTTTGTGTACACCTTAATATCGACTATTAAATTAGTGAGTTCTATTAAAAACGTAATAAAAATTCAAAGACTGAGAATGTATCACTTCATGTGATAAATATATGCACAAAGGTGATGCACACAACATTTTTCAAAAATGTTATAATCTTTCGAATTTTTGATTGGATTCAAATTGTAATCCAAAAATCTCTTTTTTGAATTAAAAATTTAACTTATTTTTTTAAAATATCTAATTCAGTTTTGTTAATCATTTTGTGTTGGAATCAACTTGCATAAAAGTGAGTAAGAGATTGAGTCACATAACTCGTTTGAATCACCCAACTCTCCTTTATGGGCAAATTTGCACTTTTAGGGTATTTATAGAGTCCAAAATTGTTTAGTTGTTGCAAAGCTTGATCGTTGTAAAATGCGCACTCACATTTGAATGTGCCACGTTCGAATGTAAGTTGCATTGAAACATGCTCTACTTCCAATATTTCTTGTTCTGTCAGTTTTGTTTGTTAGAACTAAACTTCTGTGGCTAAGTTGGCATTCGAACGCGAGCTAGTGTTTGAACGTACTCCAATTTTTTGCCTAATTTTTCAAAGTAGTTTTGTCCTAGTTAAAATTCGATTCACAAAATTTTCATGAAATATAAATTTTTGTAATCCTCGAAATCTAATTTTTAATGCCCAAAAACAAATCAATCAAATATCAAGATAAAAAATTATGGATAATGATGTTCTAGGAGAGGGAACTTGATGTGGATCTTTCCTCACAATTATACACGTGGAGACTAAGACACTTAACGATGAGAACCTCTTTCAAACAATACCAATCCAATTAACCATGATGATTGATTTTAATTAATATGCTATTAATTCACTCACAATCAATCTCATGGCGATCCCAAATTCCACAAACCCAATTCGCACAACTATAGATGATATGAAATCTAACAATAAAAATATCAAACAAATAGTGCACGTTTGTGCTAACAAATACAATTATGTACAATAATCAATAAGAGACACAAGAAATTTGTTGATGTGGAAAACCCTCCTCGAAAAAAATCGTAGAAAACCACTTAGGGTTCATAAAAAACCTAATCCACTATGTATCAAGTTAACATACAAGCATTCTAGTCTTATACCTCAACCAATACCCATTGCTAGATGCTCATTTCCTTGCTGTATCTCTTCGCTGAAATTTCCTCATTGACATCTAGTGTAGTTTCACTTTGACTTCCTCGCCGCACTGTTTGTTTAGGTCTCAAGTGATTATGAGTATACCAACAATCCTCGGTATTAACACACCAATAGGTTTATTTATCAACAAGCTCTCTTACTACATTTTTGAGGATGAAAAGAATCACTAGTAGTAGCCTTTGGATTCTTAGGGATCTAGGTTGTGGTGGAAACTCTCAAGGTTGAAAGATAGATTTCTTCTTCAAAAATTCTTTATAGACTTGAACTAGATGTGAAAAAGACACTCCCTATTTTTATGTTCAGAATAAGTGTAGTCTTAGTAAATAAGAAAAATTAGATTTACAAATGGTCACTTGATTGGCGGGAGGGCGATTGTCGCTGGAGTGAAAACTACGTTCCATCTCGACTAAGGCAAGCATCGGTCAAACGACTATGAGCACCGCTCGAGCGAATATGGAGACTGCTTGAGTGAGCCCTGTGCTGCTTTCTCCTAATTCATCAAGAGACCGCTCTTGTGAAGGCTAGCGAGCATATGATGATCCTTACAGGTTTTTTAAGCCTAAAAGTATGCAAATATTTGTCCTTGTGAGCACTAAAGGGTATTTCTTAAGGAGGAGTCTGATTGTAACTCAACCTATGTTTTCAAAACACAAAATTGGTTCAGAAAAAATTTTCTTTGAAAATCCTTAGGAGTCATAATCGAATAGCTTTCAATTCCATTTTTCATCCTAATCATCCTAAATTAAAAATAACTAATAGGTTATCTTAGGTGTCCAGCTCATTATCTTTGTCCTAAGCATGAAGGTGTATAAGGAGGTTGAATGATGTAGCTTTGATGCTTGATTTCCTCCGTTCATTTTAGCTTTTGGATCTTGACTTGATAGCATTATGACCATGGAAGTGGTTGAGATTTTACAAAGGACTCTACAAAATTAGCCAATTACAAAAAATGATCTAATAGACAAAATGCTAAGGTAATACCTAATTGCTTTTTTCCTAACTTCTCTCGAAATGCATCTAGGATCCATAGCACTACTAAACTTCTAAGAAACCACCCACTCTTATATGCATCCAATACATAATGATCTAATATACTTTACAATAAATACATAAGGGCTTATAGACATGTGAGATTTAACACTAATCCTACACTAGTTGGGTAAGGAAACTTTGGTGAGCATATATATCCCAAGTTGGCTCTAAGGGTTGGGCCCCAAGGGGCACTGTGCTTTTGTGAATTAGAGAGGACCTAGATAGGCTAGGCTTCAATCACGCTCATGCGTGCCATTTTTGCTAGCCCCAATTCAGTTGGTCTTGGGCTCGAGTTAAGGCTAAAATTCGTTTACCAACTGGATCATTAATTTCTTACCCGAATTTAATTTTTCTGTCCATCAAAAATCAAATTTGCATAGATTTAAATATGAATTCTCACCAGTTTCAAATTTTATTTTTTTATCTACTAATGAATGGGCTACATGAAATGGTGTCTTATGGGTTGCATCTGATTAGTGCTGGCTGTTTTAAACAATAAGCTTTGCATCTATAAATATACCCATATTCATTTTGTATTAAGCACTTCAAAACTTGAACATTGTATCATAAACAGTCATTACAATCACAAATCTATCATTAGCGGTGTCCATATAAGAGAATGCGAAACATAATTTCTAGTTCGTTGTGCATATCGATTATAGTATTTTTTCTATGCACGTGATCAGTGTATCTTGAGAGACAGACACTCAAGAATCCATAAGCACCGGAGTTGAGGGGTAATTTGTTTTAAGGATATAGTGTCAAACACTAAATTTGATCAAATTCTTAAACTATTCATGTTTGGCAATTAGGTCAGTCTTTACGTTTTATTGTTTTTGTTTTTAATTAAATGATATAATAAGAAATTATAATAAATATTTTGCGTATATGATACATCCTCCCAACATAGATCACCCATAACAAATTAAATATAGATCCCACTATTTATGAGTTAATTCCCCAACCATATATGGTAATGTGGGCTATGCTTGAAAGAAAAAGTATTTGAGGGAAACTCACTTTCTTGCTCTCTAAGAGTGACAGTCTATGCATTGATAAGCTTACTCACATTAATAAGCACGTGGATGATGTTTTTGTACTAAATCAGCATTAATAGATTAGGATTAGATTGTTTTCATCTTGAAATACTATAAATTGGAAAGCCTACCTGCAAATTCTATAATATCAAACAGGGTAGATTTCAACAAGATTATCTAACGGTCTCAAATAAATTTATCCAACGATTACCAACATTTGTCTCAAAATCATTCACATTGAATTCCCCCTCCCCCAAATCCATCACTTTAGTTACGTTACATCGTACCTTCAGGCATGGGTTACCCCCAGTGATAATATAAATAGAAGCAAGCAAATTCCCTATGCAAAACATTTTAGTTTGGTGGACTCACACAAATACTAACGGAATTGAAATGGAAGAATAATATTGCATCTAATATCTATATAATAAAGTAGTTAGATGGTTTGTCTTTACCTTTTTGCGGTTCAGATTGTTTGAGGATTATTAATTCGACGATCTTGTAAACCCCCACATGTTTATCTTAATATAGTGATGTAATTATTTTATAATGCTTATATACGTAATGACATAAGACTGAACTATTGGGTATTTTTTTTCTACTATTGGGTGTGTAGTAGAAGTTAGAAATTATTCAGGAGTTAAAACACATTTTAGAGAGAATTTTGGTAAGAATAAATTTGAAACTACCTTAGTATTTGGATCATAAATTTTTACTTTGATATCATTTTTCCAGTAGACACTATACTTCAAGGGCTACAAAAGTGTATTTCATAAAAAATTTTCAAATCAATTTCTAAATAGGCCAAAACTTAATTTTAATTTTAGCTAAAAATTGGAGTCCGTTTGAGTGTGAGTGGATCCATTCGAACGACAGTTAGTCCTAGTACTTTAGTGTGTGATAGAAACTCTGATGAAAAAGAAAAAAAAATACAGGGAGCAATCAACGTTTGAAAGCCAAAACGACGTTCTAACGTCAGGTAGATAGTTCAAACGTCAAGCTCTAGTTCGAACGTGAGGTTGCGATTCTGAGCATTAGATTTGCGCTGATTAGATTGTTTTCTCATACTATAAATACCTAAGGACGTCTTCCCTAGCCTTATTTCATCAGTTCTAACCCTAGAGAACCTTGGACAGGAAGAGAGAAGTGGAGAAACACGAGATTAAGGGAGATTTTCATGTTGGAACGGGTCAAACATGCTAGATTTTCACACAAAACTACAGAATCCAAGTAGGGGATTCTTCTCAAGTTCTTTCATTAAGGATTAGAGTATTATATGTGTATGTTTTCAATCTTCTTGATAGTTTATATGATAAATACTTATGATTTCTTGGATTGTTTATCATTGAAATGGGGTATTGAACAAACTACATGTTTGAGTTCAAGTAATACTTGTTCTTGAGTTTTCAAAATCCTAATTTTACTAAATACATGTTTGATTGTGAAAAATACATGGATTCTTGATTTCTAAATTCTTATTCTTGATTAAATCATGTTTTCATCTAATACTTGTTCTTGTTCCAAGAAATTATAGTTTTTGGCAAAACCCAAGAATTTTGATATCAAAATTGTGAATGTTTTATTGATATGATCTCTTACATATTTTGGTTCCTTTATTACTATAGTATATTAATGTAACACCCTACATTTGCTTTTATATATGTATATAGATATATAGTAAATAGTTGTGGTAAAAATGTGGATATGTGTAGTGATGTGTGTTTGAATTTGGTAGATTAGAAAAGTAGAGATTCAAAATGTTAGTGAAAATAATAGTTGAAATTTGGTTTTAATAAGTGAAAATATGAAATTTTGGGGTAGAAATATGTGTTGGAGAGGTTTGGGATGGATTGGAAATGGAAAAGGGATGAAACATGATGTGAACAGTGCACTGGCTGCAACTTCAAGTGTGATTTCGACTTTTGATGCAGACAATATCTCTCAAAGCTCAAAGCATGAAAGTTGTAGATCTCTTTCTTAGCATTCCATATCATCTTGAATCATCTCAATCGGTGCTCGGATGAGAGATTTATGCCCAGATAACAAAGTGATGTCAAAACAGCCCAATTAGCTTGAACAGTGCACTGACTGCAACTTCAAGCCCGATTTAGACCTTGATTCAGTCAATATCTCTCCAAAATCAAAACATGAAAGTTTTAGATATCTTTCTTATCATTCCATATCATCTTGAATCATCTCAATCTGAGCTCGGATGAGAGAGTTATGCCCAGATAACGAAGTGATGTCAAAACAGTCCAATTAGCTTCATTTTTCATTTAACGTCTCCATTTGCATCCTAAATCAAAATATAAGAATAATGAGTACATTTAGGCTTCAAATAAGAATAAAAGGCTTTAAGAATCACCCTTTATCACCTTTTATTTGCAAACAACGCAAAACTTCATTAATAGTCGGTTCAGATGGGTAAAATAGAAACTTTAATGTTTCGGGTGTACGTTGACTTTGATTTTGAGATAAATCATAAAAATAAATGTTTTTAGGTTAAAATAACATTAAAAATGAATTCATAACGTCGAAAAACCTTAGGGTAGTTATATGGATCAAATTGTAGATTCTTAGTGGTAAAACCGTAATTTTGGAGAAAATCAAAACAGGCTGTGAACAATAAATTCGGGGCTGAGGTGTTTTAATCCCCATTTTCATCCCATTTTCCCTCATTTATTTCACTCCAATCTCACCCCACACCTCTTGGAACCCTAGAGAGCATTAGAGAGGAAGAAAGGAAGGGAAAAACAAGAGATTTAAGGGTCGATTCAAGATCAAAACTCAAGTTTTTCCTATAAACTAAGGATTCAAGGTAGGGGTTTTCTCTCATTCACTTACATTGAGGCTAGAGTATTTATATATGTATGTGTTGGCTATCAATGGTATATATATATATGCTATGGAATCATCCTCTCTTAAGCTTTTTGCAAAGATTACATGTTTTGAACAAAGTAGGGTTTAATATCCATGAAATCTCCTTTCTAGTTTTAAAACCCTAATTTTTAGAGAGTGATGTATTTCCTTCCTAAATGCTTTCTTTATTATGGATTTCAAAAACTTAGTACTTTGTGTTGGGTAGAAAAATGATGTTATTGTGATTTCATGTATTTTCTTAGTTGATTGTGTAATTGTTACATGATATATTTTGGGGATTTTGGATAGATGCTTGTAAATTGAGATAAATGTTGAAATTATATGCTTGGTTGGGTTGTTTGTGATGCACATGAGTGAGAGGTTCCTTGTAAGGATGCTCACCCCTTTCCAAGAGGTTCCCGGTAAGGATACTTGAAAAACAATGTAATGATTGGTGAGAGGTTCCATATAAGGATGCTCATCTATTCTCAAGAGGTTCCCGATAAGGATGCTTGAGAATCAAAGGTGACCTAAAGGGGGGTGGAGGTTACTACAAAGTATGCCACCTATCGAAAGAGTTGTTGGGAATTGGTTATGGCAATTAATGGTTATTATTTGTATGTGGTGCTCATTTATTCATATAAGTAATGTTTTTAAATAAACTTGAGATCTTTTTTAAATGTCACTGCTTTATTTCAAATTATGTATCTATGTTATGTTAAAATTGAGACCGACCGTTTTAAATGCTTTCTAAACCTTGTATGGGTTTTGAGAGAATTTTTCTATAGAGCTTCGTGCTCACCCCCTATCGCTAACATTTTTCAGATTACCCGCTTGAGGAGGAGGACGTAAGGGTCGGGGAGCCCGCTACTTGGGAGGCTCCACTGGACGGGAGTGTAGATCCCGAGGTGTATGCATAGAGCGACCTCCTTTCCTTTTGTACTAGACTAGGACATTCTTTTGGAACATTGTGTAGTCTAGCTTCTTTTGTTTATTCCGTTGCGCTTCTTTAATTAATTTTTGAGATGTAATAGCCATGACTTGGGCTTATTCTTTTGGATAATGTTGTAAATATTTGTGAATGACAAATGAAGTTTTGTTTCTTAAGGAATTATATTAGTGGTCTCATGATATGAATGATTTTAGAATGTAATGCCACCCAGGGTGTGTTTTGGGGTGTTACAATTAAGAATTGTGCAATTGTGATACTTGAATTATTAATAAAAATTGTGATTGGTTAAGATTGTGGTTGTTGAGAAAATTATGGTTTCATCTCTTTTATGGTTTATGTGTGATGAACTTGAATTGCCATCGAGACTTGTTGTAGAGGATTAGAGGTTAGTCTATCCCAGTAGGGGTGAGATGTTTCCTAATACTTGTACTAAATTGTTATTTGTGAGAGTAATCACTATTGTTTACGTAGGTTCGAGATTGAAAGATGGTACACCTTTTCTGGGAAGGATTCGTCAATATTGTAGGAGATAGTATAAGCCCTTCCTAAAGTGGGTTGTGATTTGGCCCTATGGGAAATGATTGAGATTGTGTTGTTTTGATGGGTGAACGAGGTAGAATCATTATGTAGATTCCTAAGAAGCAACCAACATACATGAGAATATGAGATGATGCTACTGAGTTAATTATTAATTTTTTTAATTTCTTGCATGGTTATTCCTGTAATTGATTTATTATATTCCGTACACTTGAGATCATTACAATTGTCATGGTTTTACTCTAAAAAAATTATATATGCTATTTTCTAAAAGATACTTGCCTTCTTTATGTTATTTTTAAAACCTTGTTGGGATTTAAGAAGGATTTCCTATGGGCTTTTGCTTACCCCCTACAACTTAATTACAGATTTTGACATAAACGGGGATGTAAATGTGGATGAGCAGATTGATTACGAGCCGTTAGCGGATCAAGATGTAGATCCTGCCTTAGAGGAATAAAATTGTTCTATTTTTAGTTAGAGTTTGAGAGATCTTTATGAAATATTGTTTTAGCTAGTCTTTATTATTCCATTGTTAGATATTCTTTGGTTTTGAATTGTAAGTTGGAGAAGTTACAATATTTTATTAGCTTTAGTATTTATTCCTTGTCAAATGGATGAATGATTTATTTTTAATGGTTATTTTAGTTGCTATCATGTTTGGATGGTTTGTAGCTAATAATGCCTTCTAGGGTAGATTTTGGGGCGTTAAAGATTTGGTATCAAAGCCTAGGCTTTAGGTCTTACATGTGAGCTATAGGTTATGAATTTTCCCTAGAGAGTTAGGATTAGGAAGAATGAAGTTATAGAATTGAATCTAAAAATAGGATTTATGCTGTGAGCTCTAGTGTGGGTTAGGATTTCTTGTATGTTATGGGAACTAAACTATAACCTGTTGTGCAGAATAGGCGTCATACGGTAGACAGGGATGGGCACGGGGACGAGGACGAGGACGAGGATGCGAACCCACCACCACCACCTCCTCTAGATGCTTTGAATAGTATCTAAAAATGCCTACGGGACTTGACCACTTTGGTATAGAACCAAAATGGAAACCACAACCAAAATGTGGCGACACAACCACTGGCAGTGGGACAAGGAGATGTTCATGAAAATCGTAAGATAATGGTGTTGCGAGAATTCTTACGACAACACCTACCCAATTTCTAGGGAATCTCTAATCCAATGGAGGTGGATAAGTGGATTAGGAGGGTAAATAAGATGTGTGATAGCATGGGGATTGCTGTCGATCTTCGGGTGGGGCTAGCGACCTATTTGTTCGAAGGAAAAACGGATCACTGGTGGGATTCAGTGACGCAGATGCGCGTAATGGATACCATGACTTGGGAGATGCTTGATCAGATCTTCCAAGATAAATACTTTCCTGAGTTTGTGAATTATAGGATGAGTGCAAACTTCTTGGCTCTGAAGTAGGAAGCATGACGGTAATTGAATACGAAATAAAATTTAATGAGCTGTCTCGCTACGCAATTGAGTTTGTGGCCACTGATGCAAAGAGGGCTAAATGCTTTGAACAAGTTTTAAGGCCTTCCATCTGCAAGAAGCTAGTTGCACTCAAGATTCGAGAATACAAGGATCTAGCGGAACGGGCAAACTTGGTAGAGAGAGACATAGAGGAGAGCAGACAAATATAAACTTTTACTAGATGAGGTCCTTTGAGAGCAGGTAGCAGCAGTGGTGTCACACAAAGGGAAGTTCCATACTACTGACCTGATCAAGCTTTGAGGCAAAGGAATCAAGCAATTCAAGGAGTTGGGATTATTCAGAATAGAGCAGGCACTGACCCGCATCAATGCTTTGCATGTGGAAGTTTCGAGCACCTCAAAAGTAACTATCCATCGCTTCCACCAAAGACCAATCAACCCGCATGACAACAGAATGTGAACAAGCCACCACCTCAGAGGTAGCTACCATAAAAGAAACCTGGGGCAATTATACCACATGGAACCACTCAAGGTTGAGTCTTTGCAATGACTAAAATGGAGGATGATCTCGCTAATGCTGTGGTTGAAGTTATAATTTTACTCTATAACGCTTGGGCAAGCATATTATTTGATCTGGGTGCTACTCACTCTTTTATACGCTTGTCATATGTTAAAACACTGAGACTGAAATGTGAAAACCTAGACAAGGAGTTGAATGTTGCCTTACCCACTGGTGAATAATTGGAAACCCTTGAGGTGTGTTGGGGTTGCATACTTGGGATAGGAGAACAAGAGTTGAGGGTAAATTTGGTAGTTGGACATGCAGGGGTATGAAGTGATCTTTGGAATGGACTTGTTGTCTGCATACCATGCAGTGATGGATTGCTTCTGAAAAAGGGTAGTGTTCCAATCACTAAAGGTAGTAGTATTTATCTTAACAAATGAGCAGAATGTTTTCCACCCTTTTCCCATGACGGGTAAACGGTTCTTACAGGCTAAGGTAGGAAGTAGTCTAAGCTTTCTTGCTACCTTAATGAGAGAGAAACTAGTTGACTCCCCGCAAGAGTTGATATATGTGGTGTCAAACTTTCCAGATGTATTTCTTGATATCTATGGTGACAATTTCATTATTGACTTGTATCTTGGAATAGAACCCATTTCTATTGCACCTTATCAGATGACATTTTTGGATTTAAAGGAGCTAAGGAAGCAATTAGACTAGTTATTAGCAATTGGGTTTGTTCGTTTAAACACTTCACCTTGGGGAGCGTCGGTCCTCTTTGTGAAGAAGGAAGATGAAACACTTCGGTTATGTACAGACTATCAAAGGTTGAACCGAATGAAAGTGAAGAATAAATACCCATTACCACGAATTGATGATTTATTCGATCAGCTGAGGGGTTCTAAATATTACTTCAAGATTTATCTTCGTAGACGGTACCATCTACTAAGGATCAAGGAGGAGGATATTTCTAAGACAACTTTCCATACAATATATGGTCACTTCGAATATAATGTAATGCCGTTTGGACTGACTAATGCTCCCCCAACCTTTATGGATTTGATGCCATAGAGTATTTTGATCGTATCTAGATCAGTTTTTTATTGTATTTATTGATGACATATTGATGTATTTGCGGACATAAGGGAAACATAAACACTATATTTGGGTGGTACTATAGACATTAAGAGAGCATAAGTTATATGCTAAGATGAGTAAATGTGAGTTCTGATAAAGGAAGTGAAATTTCTTGGCCATGTGGTGTCAGAATAGGGTGTATCTGTTGACCCCGCAAAGATTGAAGCAGTGATAAAATGGGAACCATTGAGGAATGTGATAGAAATAAGAAGTTTCCTGGACTTAGCAGACTATTACAGGAGATTTTTGGAAGGGTTCTCAAAGTTGGCTATGCCAATGACCCGACTTACGAAGAAGGGGAAAAGATTCTTGTGGACTCAAGAGTGTGTAGTAGCCTTTCGCACATTGAAGGAAAGGTTGACAATAACGCCTATGCTTATTATTTCGAATAATGGGGAAGGATATGATATTTACACGGATGCATCTTTATGAGACTTGGGATGTGTGCGAATATAGGGAGGTAAGGTAGTTGTTTATGACTCGAGACAACTAAAGATTCATGAGTTGCACTGTCCCACTCACGACTTGGAGCTTTCGACTGTGGTTTTTGCTCTTAAGTTGTGGAGGTGTTACCTGTATGCAGAAAAGTTTCAAGTATTTTCTAATCATAAGAGCCTCAAGTATATATTCAAATAGAAAGACTTTAATCTTCGACAAAGAAGGTGAATTGAATATCTGAAAGATTACAATTTCATACTCAACTATCATTCGAGGAAGGCTAATGTGGTAGCAGATACACTTAGTAGAAAGTCTTGGGGTGAAATCAATGTTCTTGTCGTTAATAGGTGGAAGATGATTGAGGCTTTGGAGGAATTTGATCTATTGGTGGATAAATAGAAGGATCGACCACGCTTATTTAATCTTATAGCTCAACCAATTCTCTAACAAATGATTGTAGAGTTGTAACGTGTAGATACAGAGTTGGAAACTATCCAGGATAGATTGGAGAAGAATGAGATAGTTGAGAACTAGTCTATACATAATGATGAGTTAAAGTTTTGTGGAAGACTATGAGTACTAAATAATGAACAAGGGAAGAAGTGTTGGAGGAGAGTCATCGTTCAAAATTCTCCATACATCCAGGTAGTACTAAGATATATAGAGACATGAAGCTTTAATATTGCTGGAAAGGGATGAAACAAGACGTGGCTAAGTATGTTACAAAGAGTGTAGTGTGTCAATAGGTAAAGATTGAGCATCAAAGATCAAGAGGTTCGCTACAATCCTTACCGATTCTTGAGTGGAAGTGGGACTATGATACTATGAATTTTGTGTCAGGATTACCTAGGAACGTCAAGGGTCATAATATGTTTTGGGTGTTGGTTGGTAGATTGACAAAGGCTGCCCACTTTATACCTATTAAGACCACATATAAATTGTTAACCTTGAGCTAATTATGCATTCAAGAGATAGTGAGGTTACATGGGGTACCATTTTTGATTGTGTTTGATCGAGATAGTCGTTTTGTGGCTAAATTTTGGCAGAGCTTACAGAAGGCATTGAGGACAAATTTGCATTTTAGTACAACCTTTCATCCTTAGACAGATGGACAATTGGAGAGGGTGATCGAAATTGTGGAAGATATGTTAAGGATACGTGTTCTTGACCTTAAAGGGAGTAGGAATGAACATCTCCCATTGGTGAAATTCGTCTATAATAACAGTTATTAGACAAGTATCGGAATGGCTTCTTACGAGTCATTGTATAGAAGACCATGTAGGTCCCCGACTTGTTGGTTAGAAGCCGAATATAGTAGCTTGTTTGGACCAAAACTTGTTTGGGAGACTACTAAAAAATCAAATAATTAGAGAAAGCCTACAAACGACTCAAAGTAGATAGAAAAGCTATGCGGATAGAAGAAGAAGACCCTTGGAATTCCAAGAGGGGGACTATGTGTTCCTTAAGGTGTCACCCAAAAAGGGAATGTTTAGATTTGCTAAGAAGGGGAAGTTAGCCCCAAGGTACACCGGGTTGTTTGAAGTGATTAAAGCTATAGGTAAAGTGGTGTATCAACTTAGGTTACTAACCTAGTTGTCAAGGGTACACGACGTGTTTCATGTATCAATTTTGAGAAAGTGCAAATCCGATACAACGCATGTCGTGGATTTGGAAGGAATTGAAATTGAAGACAGAATAACCTATAAAGAACAACCGGTGAAGATTCTTGATACCAAGGAAAAGGTGCTTTGCAATAAAGTAATCTAATTGGTGAAGGCCTTGTGGCAACATCATGGAGTGGAGGAAGCTATATGGAAACCAGAGTTGGAGATGCGAGAGAAGTACCCTCATTTGTTCTCTATCCAAGATAAGTTTCGAGGACGAAACATTCTTTAAGGGGGATAGATTGTAAACCCCCACATGTTTATCTTAATATAATGATGTAATTATTTTATAATGCTCATATAAGTAATGACGTAAAAATGAACTATATAGATTGTAAGAGTAGGAGTAAAACTCTAGGAAAGGTAATGGGGTGTGTAGTAGAAGTTAGGATTTATTCCAGAGTTAAAGCACATTTTAGAAAGAATTTAGGTAGGAACAAATTTGACACTGCCTTAGTATTTGGATCATAACATTTTACTTTGATGTCTATTTCATTTAAAATTTTTACAATATACATTACACTACAAGGGTTAAATATGTATATTTCACAAAAAATTTTCAAATCAAGCTATAAATAGGTCAAAATTTCATTTAAAGTTTAGCTAAAAATTAGAGTTCGTTCGAATGTGAATGCATCCCTTTGAACAATAGTTGGTCCCAGTACTTTTGTGTCTAACATAAACTCTGATGGAAAAACAAAAGTACTAGGAGAAAGCAATGTTCGAAAGCTAAAATGATGTTAGAACGTCAAGCCTCTAGTGCGAATGTGAGGTCACAATTCGAAGTATTAGATTTGCGCAGATTGGACTATTTTCTCATACTATAAATACCTAAGGACATCTTCCCTAGAGCTATTTCATCAGTTCTAACCCTAGAGAGCCTTAAATAGCAAGAGAGACGAGGAGAAAAACAAGATTAATGGGAATTTTCACATTGGAACAGGTTAAACACTCTACACTTTCATATAAAACTATAGAATCGAGGTAGGGGATTCTTCTTATGTTCTTTCATTGAGGCTTAGGGTATTATATGTAAATGTTTTAAATCTTTTTGATAGTTATATGATAAATACTTATGATTTCTAGGTTTGTTTATCATTGAAACGGGGTATTGAACAAACTACATGTTTGGGTCAAGGAATACTTGTTCTTGAGTTTCCAAAACCCTAGTTTTGCTAAATACAATTTTGAAAAATACATGGATTCTTGATTTCTAAATTCCTATTCTTGAATAAATCATATTTTCACCTAATACTTGTTCTTGTTCTAAGAAATTATGATTTTTGGCAAAACCCTAGAATTTTGATATCAAAATTGTGAAGGTTTTATTGAAATGATTTCTTGTATATTTTGATTCCTTCATTACTATAGTATATTAAGAATTGTGCAATTGTGATACTTGAATTGTTAAGATTGTGGTTGTTGAGAAAATTGTAGTTTCATCTCTTGTATGATTTGGGTGTGACGGACTTGAATTGCCTTTGAGAGCTGCAGTAGAGTGTTAGAGGTTAGTTTATCCTAGTGGGGATGAAATGGTTGCCGAACACTTGTAGTGAATTATTTTTTGTGAGAACAACCACTATTGTTCACGTAGGTTCGAGACTGAGGGATGATATACCTTTCTTGGGAAGTATTCGTCAATGCTGTGAGAAATAGTTTACATCTTTCCCAAAGTGATTTGTGATTTGGTCTTGAGGGGAATGATTGAGATTGTGTGGCTTTGATGAGTGAACGAGGTAGAATCGTTGTGTAGATTTATGAGAAGCTACCAACATACATGAAAATATGAGATGATGCTACTGAGTTAATTATTAATTGCTTTAATTTTTTGCATGTTTATTCCTGTCATTGATTTACTGTATTTTGTACACTTAAAGATCATTATAATTGTCATGGTTTTACTTTCAAAAATTTATGTATGCTATTTTTCAAAAGAGATTTGCCTTCTTTATGTTATTTTTAAAACCTTGTTGGGATGTGAAAGGGATTTCCTACGGGCTTTGGCCCACCCTCTACAACACAATTATAGATTTTGGCATAGATGAGGATGTCAATGTAGGTGAGAAGATTGATTACGAGCCTTTAGAGTATCAAGATGTGGATTCTGCCTTAGAGGAATAGAGTTGTTCTATTTTTGGTTAGAGTTTGAGAGATCTTTATGAAACAATATTTTAGCCAGTTTTTATTATTCTTCTGCTAGATATTCTTTGATTTTAAATTATAAGTTGGAGAAGTTAAACTTTTTTATTCGCTTTAATATTGATTCCTTGTCAAATGGATGAATGATTTATTATTTAATGGTTATTTTAGTTGCTCTCATGGTTAGATAGTTTGTAGATAGTAATGTCTTCCAGGATGAATTTTGGGGCGTTACAGATCCTAATTGGACTTTCATTTTTTTTATAACTTTAAGACTCTCATCTCTTATATAACTTTCTCTCCCTCTCTATTTCATACACCTAACTCTCAAACGTATATAACTCTCTTTCTCTCTCTCTCTAACATTTTAAACACACATTCTCCTACTTCTTACATAATTCTCTCTCTCTTTATCTCATATCTCTTTTAAACACACTCTCTCTCGTCTCTCATGCTCTCTCTCCATATATATATATATATATATCATACTCTATCTCTCTTAACATTGTTTGTCTTGATGATCCTAATTAAACTTCTTTAGTCAAAAAAATTCAAAGTCAAGCAAAACAGCAATAAAAAAATAACAAGTGATACTAATTGTATAAAAAAAAAAAATCAGAACCAAGTTAATCACCAATAATAATAATAAAAAAAAGTGTTCAAAGCTAAACTAATCACCAATAAAAAAAATAATAAATGATACCAATTGTACCATACAAACTAAAAAAATTCAAAGTCAAGCTAATTATCAATAAAAATAATAAGTGAAACCAACTGCAAAAAAAAAAAAAAAAAAAATTCAAAACCAACTATTACATTTTTTTCCTTATTTACATCACTTTCCCCTTGCTAATGTTCATATTTTTTTGAATACTTGAATAGGGAAACATAGCTTTTGAAATGACCAAAGGTCAGTTAAATTAAATTATTTTTTGAAGTGGTGAAATTTTGATTTTGTTGATTTGGTTTAATTGCAAAGTGAGAATATTTCTATAGAATCCTAGAAGTCACAGTGGCAAAAAATTTAAATCAATTGTCATCACAGCTGCAAGCAGATCTGCTGGGTAATGTTAGTTGGGTTGGGCTTTTTTTTTTAATTTTTTTGCAAATTTTATTTGTAGTTTAATGTGGTTAATTCGTTTGATTGAATTCAGTGATTTAATTATGTGTTATTAATGATATTCCTTATTAAAACTAGACAACCTATTCATTAGATTTAGCCAGAAGTTAAAAAAAATGAACACTAATTTGGTGGAAAGAAGAGTTGCCATGCAGAAATTTATGGTAGGATAATTTTGTAAATGTGTTAATTTAAGTTCATGGTGATTCTCATATTGTATTAATTTGATATGATTTTTCTTCATTTTAACCATTGGACTTCTTTTATTTAAGACATTCTTGGATGCCTCCATTTGCTTGACAGATTTTTTTTGTTAAGATTGTCTTCAAGTATAGGTAATGACTGGTCTATATAATAAGGGAGTTAGAATTGTTTATCCTAAGCTTTTCGCGACTTAGATCATTTCTAAACTTTTGATCCAACAATCGAATCTGTAAACCCCACACTTTTATCTTTATCTATGTATATAGGTATATATAGCAAGTAATTATTTCTTTTAAAATAAATATGGTAAAATTCGAGTAAATAGTAGTTAAAATTTAGTTTTAACTTGAAAATACATGAAATCGTTGTACTAGAACTTGTATCAACTAGGTTTGATGTACAAAAATATGTTATATAAGTTTGGATTGGAATTGGAAGGGCTTGGAATGGATTGGAAATGAAGAAGGGAGGATTTGTAGAAAAACAGGCAAAACCTTCCGGAAGGTTAAGGTAAAGGCTTATCCAGTAGGCAAAACATTTCGGAAGGTCGATGACAAACCTTCCGGAAGGTTAATGAAAATGTTTGTCCAGTAGACAAACCATCCGGAAGGTTAATGAAAATGTTTGTCCAGTAGACAAACCTTCCGGAAGGTCGATGAGAAACCTTCCGGAAGGTTAATGAAAAGGTTTGTCTAATAGGCAAACCTTCCGAAAGGTCGATGAAAAACACATTTAGCCCCATTTCAACATCTCTAACCCTAGAAAACCTTAGAGAGGAAGAAAGGAAGAGAAAAATACAAGATCAAAGGGGATTTACACTTCAAGAAGATCCAAAACCCTAGTTGTTTAAGAACACCAAGGTAGGGGTTTCTTCCTATTCTCTTATATTGAGGTCAGGGTTTATCTATATGTATTATTTTGACTTTAAATCTTATATATATGCTATGAAATCTTTATTTCTTGGTATCCTTACGAAGACCACCTTGTTTTAAGCAAAGTAATGGTTGGATAATCATTAAATCTCTTTTCTTGGCATAAAACCCTAGTTTTCAAGATAAATGAATTTTTCTCTTGATTCTTCCTTTGTTCTTGATTTCGAAACCCTAGTGCTTTGTGTTGAGTAATAAATGGTATTTGTGATGATCTCTTATTTAATTTCTTAAATTGTTCTATTGAAAAAATGCCGATGAAATTGGGGATTTATGATTTACTTATGATTTGAGAATTTGGTTGGAATTGCATTTTTTGTATGGTTGTTGTGATGGACTTGAATTACATTCGAGCACTGCCATAGAGTGTTAGAGGTTAGTCTATCCCAGTGGGAGTGAGATGATTTCCTAATACTTGTAGTGGTTTGTTGTTTGTTAGAGCAACCACTATTGTTTACATAAGTTCGAGGCTGAGGGTTGATATACCTTTCCTGAGAAGGATTCGGCAATGCCGTGAGAGATGATATACGCCCTTCCTAAAATGTTTGAAATTGTGTGATTGTGGTGGGTGAACGAGGTAGAATCGTTGTGTAGATTCATGGGAAACAACCAACATACATGAGAATATGAGATGACACTATTGAACGATTATTGTGATTGTATGAAATTGGTTTCCTACAAGAGCTTGTGGAGGTATGAAACCCTACAAGAACTTGTGGAAAATGATTTATGGTTGGAAATGATTAATTGATTTATTTAACATGTTTATTCCTTTCATTTAACTTGTTGCTATTGAGTTAACTTGAGATCAAATAAATTGTCACTATTTTATTTCAAGTTATATATGTTATTTTGAAAATTGAGACCGAACTGTTTTATATGTTTTCTAAATCTTGTTCGAGATTGGGAGAATGTTTCTACAAATCTTAGTGCTCACCCCCTACAAACTATATATTTTTTAGATTGTGGTCTAAACGAGGAGCTCGGAGTGGAGGAGTCGATACATTGGGAAATTCCACTAGATGGGCTCGTGGACCCCGAGGTAGATGTCTAGGGTTATACTCTCCTAGGTGCTAGACTAGGAAGATTATGTAAAGACTAATTTTTTGTTATTCCACTGCGAGTTTAAATGTAATTCTTTTAGGATATAATAGTCATGTGTTGGCATATTCTTTTGGGAATAATGTCATAAATATTACATTTGGTAAATAAAATTTCTTTATTGATGAATTTTATTAGTTGCTCTCATGATGTGAATGATTTTAAATTGTAATGCCGTCCAAGGTAATTTTTGGAGCGTTACAGAAACTCTACCTCCAAAACTCAACATGCCTATCATTCTAAGACTCTAAAAGACTTGCTTCAACCTTCTATACCTGTATGTCTCTACTCATTCCGTCTCATCCGAAATACATCTATCATATATACATTTGCCTCTCATTCTCTCTCTCTCTCATAATTTTTCTCCCCTACTCCAACGCAGCTAGCTATAGCCATCGCTAGTCATTGCCATTGCCACAACCACCGCTAGCCATCACATCTCCTTCAATTTTTTCTCTCTCACCCCAACCAGGAAACCCCCTCCCAAAAACCCCAAACTAGAAACCTCTTTCCCAAAAACCCCAGCCCACATAAACCCGAAAAAAGTAACTAAATAGAACAATGGTTTGGAATTAAGGTTTAGCTAACAAAAAAGTAATCTCATTATTTAATTACTTTTTGGAACAATGAAATTTTTTGTTTAAATACTTTTTTTTGCTTTTGTGATGAGTGTGGGTTAAAGTTTAAATTTTAGTAGAAGTCTCTTGAATGTATTTGATTTCTTAGTGTTGAGATTGTAGATTCAGTGGAATACATGTTGTCTAATACTTGGTGATTTGTGAATTGATTTTGATAAGAGTTTTTCGCACCTCTTGCACGTTTGACAAAATATCTCATAGAGCTATTTCCATCCAAGATTATGAAACACACAATTGGGTATTTTTTTTTGTTGTATTTAAACAATTCCATAGACATGGACTGATTTACTATTTTTTGCGATGTTCTAATTTGTTGTGAATTGCTGCCAAACATGTTAAGTGGCATAATCGTAGTGGTAATTGGTATGAAGGTTTTAACGTTCATTTTCTTAGTTTATCCTTTTTGTAATCTCCCTAAATGATCGTTCTTGGGTGAGTTTAAAAATCCAACTTTCCACTCTATTTAGTAATTGAAATTGAATTTCGTGTTTGATTTTTGCAACTTCCACGTAAACAAATGGGTATGTAATCTTTTTGCTCACTTTTAGGAGTAATGCTATGCTGAACATTAATTTATCAAATTTTGTATTCAAAATCAGTGTGGTTGGTTAGATCAGTGGGGTCTATTAATTCCACTACACATTCAATGCATATAATTTTGTCACATCATTTGAGATATAAGATTTGATAAATAAATTTGAGTAGCACAAATTTATCCCACTTTTATGAGCTAATTTGTTGATAGAAATTTTAGTTTTCTATGGTAACCGCTTTTGTGGTCTCTTTGTTGCACGTAAAGAGCTATTATTCAATTATATAAATTAATACAATACATTTTGGTATAGCAAACTCCAAACCTGAAGCTTGATTCATAGTAGTGACATTCAAACACATGCAAAATGACTTTCGTGACAACTATTACAAGGGTTTATGAATTCAATTATCTAGGTCAGTAATGTTGATGTATTCGATTAAATTTAAATGAATGGCTAAGTCAATTTTCTATAGTTCTATAATTTTATTCATCATAATAAATTGGGTCGATTAATTTACTAATTATTTGATTTTGCTTACAAAAAAGCATAGGGATCTACGGGACAAGGGTCGTGGTTGCCGAGGGAAAGGCATGCTAGGATCATTGGACTTAGACTAATTCTTTTTTGTAGTGCTATGACTTTGAAGTGAATTGTGCACTCATAGGAGCTCCTTCTTGGGCTAGACTTTTTTTAATTCACGCAATTTCAAATTAAGTGTTTTTTATTTTTATGTTTATTTTGTATGTTGGTAGTAAGTATAATTGTGTTATCCTAAATGAAATATGAAATTCAATTACCACACTAAGCATAGTTTTTTCGATGGATTCTTATTTTTTTTAATTAGGGATTTTTTTGTTACACGGTGCTTTTAGGTATGAGTGTTTTACCGATTAATTTTTTGAATAGTGGGTTTATATTGATCGGTATTTTATGTTGTACATTACTTTTTAAGTGCAAATTTTTATTTATTTTTTATTTAATATTTTCAGGTATGGCCAATGATCAATACCAGACAAGATAAAAAGACTAAGTTGATAAATATTTTTCCATTTCCTATATTATTAGCCATTTTATTTGGACCAGACAAGAAGCTACTAGGCAATTATATTTAGGCTTGACCTTTTGGACACCACATGGAGGAAGTCAGCAGAACTTTGGCACCTCCACCCCAAGGTCGGACCCTACCCCACCAAGTGAGAAAGTGGTAAAGTTGGAATGTAAAGCCGCCGGTCTCCGTCTGCTAACAAAGAAAAAGTAAAAATATTTTTTAATAATTGAGAATGGTTCGGATCACAAGTCCCTTAGACCGGTGATTACAAAATATAATTAAAATAAATGCAGTCATTCCGAAATTATTCAAGATCGAATTTGGAATTTTGAGATCTTAATCCTTAATTTGGATTTCCATTACGATTGTATCATATTCGTTTTATTTGTAGATATGGTGCACATTGAATATATGTCAAAGATAGTTGGATGACTATTGTTCATTTTCCCTTCATTTTTATCCATGCTTGTGCTGTCAGTTTCTTGGAAAAACGGTAGCTCTTAGCTGGCAATGAGCACCAAGTAACCTTTTGATTAGGCAGATAGACGGTGGGCCCACCAACATGCAAACGAAAATTCCGTGATTGGTGTCCAAAGTCAGGGAACTTGACTATGGTACAACCAAAATAATTTCACTACCATTCTTCTAAAATTTATTATTTTTAAAGATATTTTTATATTTTTTATGAGTTATTTTATAATTAAAAAATTTATCATTTTTTGTAGATTTTTTTCCACTATTGTGAGTGTTTTTGTTATATTTATGGTAATAATTTTACCAGTTTTTTTATGTATAAAAAAAATTTATCACTTTTGTAAATAATTTATCAAATTTATGAGTATTTTTATTATATTTGTCAGTGTTTTTGTCATTGTTGTAGTTAATATTTTTATCTTTTTTTTTTTGAATATTACAACTATGATAAAACTATTTACGAATATGATAAAAGTTACTATAAATGTAATAAATTTTGATATGATACCGAAATTTTGGTACCATAGTGAAGTCCAAAGTTGGTGCTTCAAGTTCATTCCATGGTTGTTGCCGGACACATCACCCACTCCGTGGTGGCTGTTTCATTATTTATTTTGCAGCCACTTACCATATTATAATTGTACTTACTAACAACATCACACCCAACATGAACGTCCTTTATTATGCTGCTAAAGAAAATGTACTTAATGGATTCCAAAAGAACAATTAAGTTCTATTATATTTATCTTAGGATAATTAAATTTTATCTTCACTAATTTATTCTTAAGAAGTCCTTAACTCTATTAATACTTTGTTTTGTTCCAACTTTATCATTTCATGAATATATAAATTAAATATTTTTAGAATTTTATATTTAATTTTATTTATTGAAACATCAATTTTGTTTCTTAAATTAAAATCCAAATAATTTATATCTTTAATTATTAAAGCATCCATACTATTGACATTTAAGAGTTCATATGCAAATGAATCTTAAATAATATAAAAATTATAATATATATAAATATTTTTTTATTTTATCTCTTAAATACAATATTGTAGCTTTGAATGCTTCAATTTTTTTTTTTTGGGTTGCTTTAAAACAATATTTTTTTAATTAATTCAAAATGTGTAAGTAGAAGTAAAAAAAAAGTATAATTAGATGAACTTTTCACAATGACTGCATTTAAAGATTAATTTTTACATTGTTAATTTATGTAATTGTATATCTTTATGGTTGAGATTTGAGAGACAGGTAAGTTGAAATTTATACATTTTAAAAAGTTAAATATAAGAAAGACAGAGTTGTATAATTTACCATTTCTATAAATATTTATTATTAATTACGTGTTTCGGATATTATGCACTAATTAGAAACAATATTAATTTACTTTGGGACACTAATAATAAATATTAGTGGTAAAAATATAATTGGTGCATTGATGGGAAGGATAAAATTAGAACAAAACATATTATATAGTGATAGAGTTTAGGATTTATTGAGAATAATACTCTATTGATAATTCAATTTTTCACAAATATTCTGAGTCATAAATATCTATCTTATCTCCCTTGTTTTACCACTCCAAGCATAAATGTGGAATTCCAACCGCATCCAGCTGACCCAAAAAAAAAAGGAGAAAAAATTTGCCGATCCTGTATTAAACTGTTAGCAGCTCAACAAATTATTATTGCAAATTATACTTCGTTTCTACATAAATCATAGTTCTATGTTATATTCTGTCGAGTATCATAATTTTTTTGTTAAATAAACTCCAAGGGGTTAGTCCAATTGTAACTCAATCACTTGATAAATCTCTTATGAAGGATAAGTTAGAGATTCAAATATTTCACAAAGTGTAGCTTTACAATGTCGCCACTCATAGATTTAGCTTCTTGTGTGGAGAGGTAACTTTGTATAAAACCTAACATTAGTTTGGTATGTGAGCGAGAAAGTATTGCGATAATCTATTAAGTTAACTGGAATATCAAAAAAAAAAAAAAATATCTTGTTAGATAAAATGTTATCTTATTATTATTATTCTATTTAAGATCAATTCGGGCCTCATTTTACCCATTTGTATTATTGCCAATAAATATATAAGTTTAGCGTTGTAATTGGTCGCGACGAGATAAGAAGGGACTATTTGTTCATATATATATATAACACACACTATTTTTTTTGCCTAGGCATATCACACAAATATATATTATACCTACCATCACTTTCTTGCATCAATGATGCCTTATTGAGATCATGAGTTGCGACTTATTTTTTATTACATGTTTAGTCATTCTTATTGGCTTAGGGTTTTTTACAATTGATATTGATTTGCATACTTACGAGTTTTTTTAGTTTAAGTTTTAAAATGAAATTGCTTATAATGGGCCTCAGCTCATGCATCGGTTTTCTGAAATCACATCTGATATCTTACTTCCATCTATTCAAAAGGCAAGCAGCCCATAAACCAAAAGGCCTTAAGACGGCCTATTCTTTATATATTACATTAGCACCAAAGCCGAACTTGATTGTTGTGATTCAAACATATCGGATTGTTTACTTCTCGAAAATTTTGATTAATACTTTTTCTCTTTTGGTTTCGTCAATAATAATGTTCAAATATAGTTCATTAAATTATATGAAATATCAGCGAAAGACTATTATCTTGATTGCATAAACATTTCCTGTGGAATTGCATGCTAATTATTAAACATCTCAAAGTCATCACTTTTTGTAAACATATAGGGTTCGTTTGGTTGCCGTGTTATAAAAAAATGGATTGTATTAGATAATAGGGGTTAATTTTATATAAGTAGATAAAATATAAGATTAAATATGAGATAAAAATATTACGCTTTATAATCAAGTGTTTGGTAAGACATTGGATTAATAATGAGATAATAGAATAACAATTATATGTTGACTAAACAATCATCTATTTTATATAGTAATTAATATTTTTGTTTATTTATTAGGTAAAATAGTAAATTTATAGCTTAATATGCTGAACTATAATACCACCTCCTCAAATGGTATGATAATCGGCTTAATAGTACAGATACAATATATTATTTGGATAAAAATTTGAAATAAGACTTTATATAGTACATAATGGGCTCATTTGATTGCTATATTAGAAATGAATGAGTTAGATAATATAATCCAGCCTAATACAATACAGATGGACAAAAAACAAGATTAAATAGGATATTAGAATAATATATAATTTTATTTAGTATTTGACAATACACAACATAAACGTTGTATAATAATTATTTAATCAAATCGGTTGCTTGGTTAGAGAATTATTTTATCATATTAATGTTGAATTAACAAAAATATCCTCTATAAGTGTTTATTACATTGATGACAGTTTGATTTTATCAGTGTTGGACCAAAATATTTTTTTATGTGTAAAAACTAAATTTTTGGTCGACTTTAAACCTAAATTAAAGTGGGAGCCATTCGTTGTTTTGAGTAAACTTTCATAGGTTCGTATTCTATTCCGTGAGCAGAATGATTTAGTATATTCACTTACATAAATCGAGTTAAAAATGAATGAGAAAATAGGTTCCAAAGTGACCCTCTTAAAATGTGAAAATAAAAGTTGTGCAATGTAGGATTTGACACTAATCCCACATTGGTTAAAGAAGAAATTTTACATGAATATATATAGGCCAAGTTTGCTCTACGGGATTGGCCCCCAAGGGGTACCACAATTTTATAAGCTGGGTATGGTTTAGACCAACCCTATCTTTTTGGAGAAAAAATGTCTAATTAATTGGACGAGAATTTCTGAACCGAAATTAAATTTCGGTACCTATTCGTACTGGTTTAGAGAGTAATTTCCTTTTGGTCCAAAATTTTGAGTTGTATCTGTTCATAGAGAACAATTATACAAGTGGTATCTTCTGGCTGCATGTGTCTGCTGGGTTGCATCTTTTCAGATGAGGACTGTCTGGATCAGTCATCATTCTCTCTATAAATAATTCAGTCACATAATCATTTTGCATCCAATAAATCCAATACATTTGTAATCATTTAAGGCAGTCTCATACATCATTAAGGTAGTCTGCATTTGAAGAGTACACAACACAATTTCTTGTTCGCTGGACGAGTAGATTGGAGTGCTACTTCTACTCATGTGAAGATTATTGTATCCTAGGAGCAAGATGCTTTATATTCCATAAGCACCAAGTGTGGGAGTGAAATCTGTCTTAAGGACATAGTGTAAAACACTAGCCTATATCTACTTAAAGTTCAATAACAGTTTCTGTTCTGCAAACAGATTAGTATTTATTTTGATTAAACTAACAGTTACGTATAACTGTTTCGGTAAGACTGCTGTAACTGTTTTGTTAGTTTTTTTTATAACTATTTCAATTGTCTGTGTAACTATTTCACATTGATTGTTACTATTTTGTTATACATTACATGTTTCAAATCAAAAATTTCAATAAGTGATTTTACTATATTTGAAATACCACAAACAATCAATTGGAGGATTATTATAGTAAATGTATAGAATAATATGATTATATTGGATTATAATACCACCTTTTTTGGTGGAATTAAAATACCTCCATAATACAAGTTTACCGTATAAAAAATATACGATGAATATACGATTATTATACATTTTTGAAATTAATACGGTATCAAATTTGCTTACTAAAAAAAGTATTAGCCCGATTCGGGAGTTTTAATTTGTTTTGACTTCGTAATACACCCATTAATACTATAACCAAAAGACCACAATATTTTTTTACAACCAAATACTGTCTAAGGTTGGATTAGAGATCCTTAATTTGTTACGACTCTATAATCTAGCATAATACTGCAACCGAATGACCCACAATATTTTTATGTGTCCAGTGTTATATATTAGGACTTTATTGTTTGTGTTGATTAGTGGGAGGGGCCTATGACTTGTAGGCATCACCCTCCACCTCTGGTGGTTGTCCTTCTCACATGTACACCTCTTGACTTCTCTTCTTTCACATTTAATTTAGACTTTTCCTCTTTCGTGAAACGAAATTCCCTAATAAAATAGATATGTAGAAAAATATGTTTTTATTAACCATTTTTCTACCTTTTCTGTTAGCTAGGCTGATATAAATATGGGAAGATACAATGGACCTATGACATCCAATTTTTATTTCTCCATACCAAAAATTCTTGTCCAAAAAGTTGGAACTTTCAAATAAAAAAGTGGCAATTAAACTCAAAAATAGTAAGTGAACCTAAAAAATAAGTGTACCCTATAAAAGTTAGTAAATTACACTAAAAAGGTAGTACATATATCTGAAAAAGTAGTAAGTAGTACAATACCGATACTGTTTTTGGGTATTGCAGTCAAACCCATAAGTATGATATTGATACCAAATAACATATGATTATGTCTTTGAGATTTTTGATTGGCTTTGAATTGCAATTTGTGAAGCTTTTTATTTTTTTTTTGAAATTTCTTTTAGAATTTGAAAAGTTAACTTATTTTTTTTAGATCTGTAAACTAGTTCGTCTCGAATTCATCAAATTTGACTAGAATTACTAACTATATTATGTTCATGTATAACGGAATGTGGGCGGCGCATCAATCATATGGTGACACATGCACCCCACTCGTTGTAGTAGTGACCCCCGAACTACCTTAGACCAAGCACGATAAGGCAGAATTTCACTAGACTGAAGAAAACCTTTAACTGATGGCTACTTATGCACTAGGGATATAGCATTCCTTGGGACAGGGAAAGGTGTCTGAGCATTAATTCACCTCAGCATACTTGCTCTATGCACATTAATTAATGTGACGTGTGGTAGAGGACAAACAATCATTTTGTCACATCAACATCGGGCTAGCAACGGATCCCACAAATGACAAAATAAGGCATGGCCCTTAGTAACATCAACCAACTTGGTGATATCCTAGAGGGCATCTTAATAAGTGCTTGGCACTTAACCATAAATGCTTGGTGCATCTCACTCAATGATAGGTATGGCTCAATAAATGCTTGACGGGCATCACTGAATGCTCGGATCCCTGAGCACTTGTGAGATGTCCATAGGGTATTAAATTTGTGGCTTGGGAACAAAAAAATCGTGGATATGACAACCTCGAAAAAGAATTTAGGTTGTAGGATATCAAACATGCAGGCTTGATGTGATCCGCACATTTCATTGTCATCATCTCTTAAGATATAAATAGCTCAAAGGGTTTGGCCTTAGGTATACAAACATTTAGAATTAGACCTACAGTGCTTCATCCTCTTTGCTTTGAACGCCAACTAATTTAGGCACCAAAGTGGATGCACTAGACACGCCTTTAGGCCCCATCTAACACCATTCCTTATTTTCAAGAATCTCATCTCTTGTTTAGCTGGGTGTCACTAACTCACACTATTGATCAAGAATTCACTCGTACAATTTGGCACTGTTTGTGAAAAAATGTCAAACAAAGTTTCCCTATAGTTGATACCATGGTGAACACGGGTTCCCAAGGCAATGTGGAGGATAACCCTCACGCGCAAGGTGAAAGGCCCGCTTAGACTCATATTAGATCCATTGACTAGATAGAGAACTTCAATCGCGACCTTTAGAAGCGCACTCCTTTTATTGGCCAGAACCTCACACAGGCCAAAGGGAGGACTCCTTGCCCACGAGCTGATCGATCTAATTGAGGAGCGATTGGGTGACCGACTGAAAACTATAGAGAAGGATAACATCAGCATCCATAACAGACTTGATGAATACAAGCACTCAGTCAGATCTTCCAAGGGAATAAATTGCCTAATACTTATGATGACCTTTCCCGAAGAGACCTCCATTATCACATGGGCCAAAGGGCAGAAGGGTCCCATGCTTCCAATTAGGATCACCCCCTAGGGGGCTACCCTACGGGAAGAGAGAAGATAACAAAGCCCTTGGTGGAAACTAACCCGAAATGGAGGGGAGGTTTCTAAGGAGGGGTCCACCATCTCATTCAAAGATATGAGGATCGAAAAAGGTTCAAAATCCTAGATCTTTGCAGCTGAACTTAAGCGGTTGAGGGATGAGGAGTCACACCCTAACTCAAAGATAGAATATTATGCCCAAATCTGGTAGAGTGGACCACATTCCTTGATTCACACCTACATTCTATACATATTCTCTTAACAATCCCAAATAACATTACATAAGTAGTACTTTTAAACCATTATTCAATACAATGTTTAACTTTTCCAGTTGACAAGACTCAATAATTTTACAAGTTGATTCACACTTTTTTGTGATCGGATTTATATGTACCCAAATATAAGTGGTCGAATTGTAGTTTTCTCGGTTTTAAGTCCAAGTATCGATCCTACGAAGAGTGTGTGTAATTATGAAATAAAATAAAAATAGTGAAGTTGTTATTTTAGATAGGACAACATGTGATAGCTTGTGATGTGAGCTTAGATTGATAACTAGTCTAGTTAAACGTTTATTTGTAGATAGATTAAGACAATAAGAAAAAGTATCATTCAGTTTAAGGATCCTATATGCGTTATATTGGTCAAGTACTGAAAATGCTACATTATAGCAATTAACTTCCATATTACTGGCAAGTCAATCGGTAGGTCTGATGTATATAAACCATCACACAATTAATTAATCCAAGCAAACCAAAAGGACAAACCATTCACGAGGAGTACTTGAACTATTCAATTGACTTCATCATAATAAGTGTGTATATAATAAACCATAATACAACCACTTCTTAGGTTAACTGGTGGTAATGAGTCATAATACAACAACTTCTTAGGTTAGCTGGCTATAGATGTTCCATTTGACTAATTCGAGTGAACCAGAAGGACAAGCCATTAATGAGGAATACTTGAATTATTCAATAGATCATCTGTGATATATATATACTAGTTAAACATCCTCAGCGTTCCGGTGGAGGATAAACCATACCGATAGGAATGCCATAGATATTTGACTGGTAATATTATTATTTATACCAATTAAACAATTTTAGTAATCCAGAAGGACAAGCCATTCATGAGGATCACTTAGGTCATTAATATGATAATTACATATAGTAGTTAAACAACCTTGATAATCTAAAAAGACACGCCAGTCATGAGAATCATTTAGGTTTTGTACCATGCATCAGTAGAACATTCTCAGCGTTCCGGTGGAGGATAAGCCATACTGATAGGAACACCATAGATATTTAACTAGCAAGTTCGTGATGCATTGATGACATAATTCCAGGCACAACACCGAAATTATGTATATCGCTGTATCATGCATGAAACATATATATATAATATATATATAAAACATCAACATTTTTAGAAGTTAATCAATATTGTACATATGTTTACTGCTTGAGAAAATTCCTTGTTATTTCCTAACCTCTAAACATCACTTTTTAGCATGTATAGTATATGAATAAATGAGAGTGTCACTCTCCTAGGGATGGTGTCAAAAGAAAGGACAACGGAATGGTGGATGAATGAGATGTCAAATGTGAGTATGTGTGAACAAAAGTGCTCCCCAAGCGCAAGGAGACTTTTGTGGATCGTGTTTACTTGGTGGTATTCCAAGGTCGTCTTCATGGGGAAGGAAGTAAACCGATGGGAAGATGATTTTGGGAGAAAGAAAGTGTAAAATCTTTGATTGTTGGAAGTTGTTTGGTGAAGTTGTTTTGATGCAAATAAAATGAGAAACAAATGTTGGCAAATCTAAGAGGTCACTCCAATAGGAATACCGTCTCAACTCGAAACCCTCCTCCAATTAGAGCATGAATGAACGATTGATTCGTGGGAAGCTAGGGATAAGATTGGTGAGTATCCAAGCATAAATCGTGACTAGGGCTATGGAATATCAAAGACTCACTAAGTTATCCACCCTCAACCTAGTCAAATCGAACCATTGAACTCTGAAAGCGGGGATGAGAACGAGTTGAAATGACATGCCCAAGTGGAGGTTCCTCTTGGCTTTGCCAACTAAGAGATTTAGCTATTCATGCTTAAAATAAAGACAACAATATGATAAGAAGACATTATAAAAAAATAAATACTAAAGCTAAGCATAAACGAATTGCATAAATTTAACTTCTGGATAACCACCTCTTACTAAAGATTGGATGAGAAACTACTCACTCTTCATGGCTTTGTTAAAGCTAGAAAAGTGAGTGATGCTCATCCCTCCAAGTAGAGGAGGTAACATATTTTACACAAGGAGCTGATCTTCGACAAAGAATGAGTGAATCATGTTCCACCTTTCACGGCTTTGGTAAAGCTCTAGAAAAGTGGAAGAGTTTCACTCCTCTAAGGGAAGAAGGAAACTCAAGCAATGGAAGTAAAAGAAAGTAATAACACAATAAAAGAAAGCAATACTTAAAGTAAAAGAAATCAATAAATTAAAAGGAAGCAAGAATACAATAAAAGAAAACAATACTTAAAGAAAGCTATAAACAATAAGGAAAACAATAATACTTTTGGAGGGTTTTTTCACTACCAAAAGATGAATGCTTTACAAGTCCTAAGGGTTGGAATTTATAGGCAACAAGGGAGGGTAAAATTCTTGTTAGGTGGCCTTGAATCTTGTTAGGTGAACTTGAAAAGTCTTGTTAGGTGGCTTTGAATCTTGTTAGGTGGACTTGAAAGTCTTGTTAGGTGGCCTTGAATTCTTTGATCCCCCTTTGTTTTGAGCTTTGATAATTGGCACCCCAGTAGTTTGTAGCTTTAATGCAATTGGCTCCCCAGTAGTTTGTAGCTTTGACGCACAAAGCCCTGAAAAGAACAACAATTAATGCATTATCCTTTATTCACACTAATTCTAATTTGATTTACTTTGACTAGTTTAACTTTATTCAACTAACACAATTTACCTATTAAATTATGCCTTAATTAGGGTTAATCATTTACTTCTCACTGGAGGATATAAGTAACTACTCACACCCTATTGCTACAGACAAGCAAGGAGTGTGAGCAATTTTTATTACAATTGAAATTAAAATAAAAATCCTACAATGTCTTTCACACGGAATGACTGAAATACAACCACCTTTATTATCGGTTACGACAAAACGGTAGTTCAATTATTTGAATAGAAAGATACAACAGAAATATAAAATTATAGGATTTGGACTAAAGTGTATGACGGACCAGATTGCAATTTCTCTTTCTCTCTTTTCTTTTTTCTTTTTCTCTCTTGAACTTCTCTGGAGCTCTTGGTGTCCGGCCTCCTAAAAATGGAGGCTTGCATGTGTTTATATAGAGGAGGAAGCAGGCAGGAGGAAACAGGATAAGTTCAGCTGCCAATAGGGACCGTTCGGACGCCACCACCACCGTTCGGATGGTGGAGCTTTGCTGGAATATCAACTTGCATGCATGCTGACTCTTGTTTTACTGAAATTACACTTCCTTCCTGTATTGTTTCAATCCTTCATATTTTTCTCCTTGCATTTTGTAGTGATTTTGCATCAAACCCTAAAAATTTCAATCATAACACATATAAAACCCTAATTCCCGCACAAACCCTAATTGGCCTTAATTACTAGTTTTTGGTTGTTTTATCTTATTAATTTGACTTATTAACTATTTTGATTTAGATACTAATTAAGGTTAATCACACTCCCCAACTTAGACTTTACTAATCCCTAGTAAATTATAAAAATATATTACAAATAGAGATAAAATCATTTTCATAGATTTTTTCACGATTGCATTTAGCATATGCAATAAGCCTTTAAACCCCTAGGTGATCCCTAGTGGACGAGTTTTGTCTCGTAAAGGTTTTCAGTGAAGCTACCTACAAACTTCAGTAATTAGGAATTAATAATTCATATTTTTCACAAGTAAAATTTAATTAATATTTTTTCCGTCTTGCCAAAATACTTCATTTTTTGATCACTCTAGAAGTAACATATATTAGTTGTAACATTATCTATATATTTTTATAAAAACTTGTGTGTGTGTGTAGTGATTTCTTTATTTTCAAAAATCACTTGGGAAATGTTACCATTTTTCATGGTAGTTTTGATGTCAGTTCTTTCTTAGAGTACACTCAGCAAAAAGAACACACCTGTTATAGTGACTATTCTCACAATCTACATGTGATTGGAATACAGTTAACAAGACAAATAATTTCACATGTAGTTAATTAAGAGAGCGGTTATTCGAATAAAATTAAAATTTGACATAATCTCATGAAAGAATATTAACACTATATAAAATATATTATTAACATTTTCCTTTTTAGAAATACAAATATATGATTTTTGGAATTAAAAAGGACTTTAGTAAGGTTGTAATGTGGCCATGGGTCTAAGGTGTATGAAATGACGTCATTGGATTCCAAATGCAATCTTGTAGTATTATGGCATCCCTCATTCTATTTTTCTAGGACTTTGCATGTTTATTCTTTTATTTTTCCCATTTTTCACTTTCTTGGCTCTTTTCTTTCTTATTATTTTCTTTTACAAATTTCTTTTTTTTGACTGGGATCCTTCTTTTGCCTTTCTTTGTTCTTTTCTACCTTTCTTCTTCTTTTGCCTTTCAGTATACTGCTTTTTAAAAGAGGGTGCAAGAAAATTAGATAGCAAGGTAGGTTTAATATATTTTTATTTGGCTCGGGTGTTTCTTGGGTTTCAAGAAAAGAATTTGTATTCTGTTATGCTCAATCATAGTTGACTAAGGATATAATTTTGTAAAAGAAATGGTCAATGCTCAAAATTAGTCAAACATGACCTAAGATCATTTTTTAGAAGTCATACATTAATATAATCTTTAAATGGAATTTTAAAGAAGATGCTAATAATATAATTTAATTAGTGCTAACCAAAACAAATGTAATGAGATTATTCAAAGAAAGTTTACAGCTAAATCTAAGATTCGTATTTGAGTAGATGTAGAGTATCTCTCTAATAAAGATTGGTTCAAAATTTGCACTAGGTTTTACATCTTCACTACACATATAAAGAGTGTAAAATTTCACAAGGTTTTCAATAATAAAGATATCTATTTGTGCTGTTAAGAATAAATTTAAACAAAAATATTAAAATAATACACAACTAAGATATGAAAATCCCACGTGATCAGATTAAGACTATTCTTGCAAAGCATAGAAATGTTAATTTAACTCAACCGAAAATCATATGAACTAGTCTTCCTAACTTAAAAACATAAATTTTAGTTCCATAATTTTAACAAAAAAGAACTTAAACACACTAGTTCAAAGCAAACAAATTCAAGACATACATAAGTTCAAAAACAAACAAGTGCAAAAAATTAAATTTCAAGTGCATAATTAAAAGGTGAGTGAAAGATAGCAAAGTTTTTTCTTTTCAAAAAATAATTGTTTTTATTTTTATTTGTTATTTATTATTTACTAATTTTCCAAATTAATTTATAGTTAGCTATATTTATTTACAATTCTTTACAAGTATGTACAATTATGTACAATTCTTCCAAAAATCATATATCATTTTGATCATACTGATTTAGAGTCAAAACTATCGGTATCAATATTACTAGTGATACGACTAACTTCATTTCTTACGTATCTTGTTAACATTGGGGTAGAATAGGATGGTGTTTTAGGATAATCCTTACTTTGCCCATATCTAATCCACCAAAAACTATCTAACGCTTAACCTGAAATTGGTTCCGCATACTGATTATATTGTCTTAAATGTTGTAAATTACCACATCTTACACAACCACCGAGACGATTTGCTTGTTAGTGTTTGGCAAATGTACTTTTTTCTCATAGGGGTCTTGGTTGAATTTCAAAAATTTCTAAATTTCTAACTTCTAACTTTTTGCATGATCAATGCATGTATATCTTTTGGAAGATGACGTAGTAGAATTAAACTTAACCAGAATAGTTTCTCGTCCATTTTTAATAATCATTTTTTTTAATAATAATAATTGACTAATTATCTGGTTCTTTAACGTCTGTCAGTTACAAAGATAAACAAATTTATAAAAAAAAAAACTTAAAACACTAAACACAAATATAAGTAAATTCACACCTAAGTAAATTTACACCCATACCTCTCCAACTTAAATTAAACATTGTTTTGAATATATAAAGACATGCTAATCAAGTGTGGAAGTAAGATATACCCATAGTACAAAATCTAATTTGTAAAACAAAAAAAGAACCTATACAAAAGAAATGAAACACTAAAGATAAATTATAACTACTATATACAAGAAGTGCATAGGGGATAGATCAATCAGGCTTAAGTTCCCAATGAGAGTTTCTTACATTCCCTGATACTTCTTATGAAAGGTTTAACAAATCAGCATAAAATTGCACATCAGGATCTTCACTATCAACAACAAAATTAATCAAACAGACTTGTAGAGGATCATAATTAAAAGAGGTGTTAAATTTCTCCTCTACAATCTCATCAATTTCATCTACCTCACAAATTTTTTCTTCCTTTCTAGGTTGTTTTGCACTGTTAAAAACATTTAATTCCAAGGTCATGTTTCCAAATGAAAGTTTCATGATTCTATTTCTACAATTAATCAAAGCATTTGATATAGTTAGGAATGGTCGACCCAGAATAATAGGTATGTATGCAGATGCATGAAAAATTGGTTGGGTATCTATAACGATAAAATCTGCTGAAAAATAAAATTGATCAACTTGTATGATAACATCTTCCACAATCCCTCGTGGAGTTTTTATTAATCGGCCAGCTAATTGTAGTATAACATTGGTGGGTTTTAATTCACTTAATCCTAATTGTGTATACACTGAATATGACATTAAATTACAGCTGGCCCCAAGATCTAGCAGAGTTTCTTCAATTCAGAAATTTCCAATGATGCATGAGATTGTTGGACTTCCTGGATCTTTGTACTTAAGAAGAGTATTATGCTATATTATAGTACTGACTTGTTCAGTTAGAAATGCTTTCTTTGGTACATTTATTTTTCTTTTTATTATGCAAAGATCTTTTAAAAATTTTGCATAAGCTAGAACTCTTTTTATAGCATCTAACAAAGAAATGTTAATCTTAACTTGTTTAAACAGTTCAAAAATTTTAGATTGATCTTTTTCAGATGTAGGTTTCTTAACCCTTTGAGGAAAAGGTAAAGGAATAGGACATGGTTGATCTTTTTCATTTTGTATTTCTAGTTGTTTTTCAATTGAAGGTTCAGGTTCAAGTGGTTCATTAACAAGAATTGACTTATGTATTTTCTTTGAAATTTTAGGTTTAATAGTTTTATCAATGATTTTACCACTTCTTAACGTTGTGATTGCTTGTACTTAACTTGGAGAAGGTTCAGAAGATATAACCCTAGCTTGATTTTGACTTTGCGGAGGTTTTGGTTGAGATGAAAATTTTCCCTTTTCTGGCATACTGAGGGATTGAGTCAACTTAGCTAGATGACTTTTGAAATCTTCAATACTCTGAGAAGTTTGGGCTTTAAAATCATTAAAAGCTTGAGTTGTTTGATTATTAAAACTCATTTGACTTTGAATAAATTGATTCATAGTATCTCCAGAGTTCTTCTTTGTGGGGGTTGATATGGTTGATATTGTTGTTGATTTTGTGACTGTGGTGGACCTTGTATTTGATTTGTAGGTTGTGTATTTCTCCAACTAAATTTTGGATGATTCCTCCATCCTGGATTGTAAGTTTCAGAATATGGATTCAAATAAGGTTTATTATAAGTTGGAACAACATTAGATTGTTTAATTAAAAGTTCCTTGAATGCAGGTATAGTTGGACATTCTGCTGCAGGATGTTCTGACAACGCACAAATTTCACATATTTGATTAGTAGTTGAAACAAGTCTACACTTGTTTTATTTTTTTCATCTCTAAAGCTTCCAGTTTTCGAGATAAACTAGCCATTTTAGCTCTTAAATCATCATCTTCTTTTAACACATGTTTTCCTCTTTCGGATGTAGATGACTTAGTTTCTACTATATTTGAAGAAGTTGAGTCCCACATCTAGGAACTCTCAAAAGTAGTATCCAAAAATTGAAATGCTTCTTCAGAATTTTTACTCATAATGTGCCATCATTTTAACAAATTGTCGCATTGCAGGTGGAAGAGCATCCTAGAAAAAACCAACTAAAGTCCAGTTTTCAAATGCATGATGTGGACAAGCTTGGAGAAGATCTTTAAATCTTTCCCAACATTGATAAAAAATTTTACCTTCTTTTATAGAAAAGTTCATCATTTGATGTCTTAATGTATTGGTACGATGCACAGGAAAAACTTTTTAAAGAACTCAGCTTGTAAAGCTTGCCAGTTTGTGATTGAATTAGCTCTTAAAGAACTAAGCCATTGTTTTGCTTTATCTTTCAAAGAAAATGGAAAAAGTTTCAATCTAACCATTTCAAAATTATCTTGCAAAGTTTCACAAACTTCTTCAAATTCTTTCATATGCACATAAGGATTTTCAGTTTCTAAACGATGGAATTGTGGTAATAATTGTATTGTTCATGGTTTAATATTAAGATTTAGAGCATCTGTGGGAAAAGAAAAACATGACGGGATATTAGTTCATGTAGGATGTAAATATTTTCTTAATGGTCAAATATTTTGAACTACTTCTTGTTCTCTAGGTTGTTCTTTCCCAGGTACGTTTCTAGCCATACTTAATTCAAATGATTCTGGTGTAGATGAAGATGGCGAAGATGAAGACGAAGACGAAGGAGATGACTGATTTACGGACCCTACAGATAAATGTACAGACATAAAATATTAAAGAAAACACACTTTTTATACATATAATACAACTAAACAACATTTGTATTTTATTTAATTTCAAATTACCATAACTTCCCGTCAACGGCGCCAAAAACTTGATTTGCACTTTTTCGTGATCGGATTTATATGTATACACCCAAGTATAAGTGGTCGAATTGTAGTTTTCTCGATTCTAAGTCCAAGTATCAATCCCACGAAGAGCGTGTGTAATTAAGACATAAAATAAAAAAATGAAGTTTTTATTTTAGATAGGACAACATGTGATAGCTTGTGATGTGAGCTTAGATTTATAACTAGTCTAGTTAAATGTTTATTTGCAGGTAGATTAAGACAATAAGAAAAAGTATCCTTCAGTTTAAGGATCCCATATGCGTTATATTGGTCAAGTACTGGAAATGCTACCTTTCAGCAATTAACTTTCATATTACTGGCAAGTCAATTAGTAGGTTTGATGTATATAAACCATCACACATCAACTTCTTAGGTTAGTTGGTGGTATCCATGTCAATTGATTAATCCAAGCAAACAAGAAGGACAAACCATTCATGAGGAGTACTTGAATTATTCAATTGACTTCATAATAATAAGTGCGTGCATAATAAACCATAACACAACCACTTCTTAGGTTAACTGGTGGTAATAAGTCATAACACATCAACTTCTTGGGTTAGCTAGTTATAAATGTTCCATTTGACTAATTTGAGTGAACTAGAAGGATAAACCATTCATGAGAAATACTTGAATTATTCAATAGATCATCTATGATATATATATATACCAGTTAAACATCCTCAGCATTCCGGTGGAGGATAAACCATATCGATAGGAATGCCATAGATATTCGATTGGTAATATTATCATTTATACCAGTTAAACAATTTTAGTAATCCAGAAGGACAAGCCATTCATGAGAATTACTTAGGTCATTAATATGATACTTACATATAGTAGTTAAACAACCCTGATAATCCAGAAGGACACGCCATTCATGAGGATCATTTAGGTTTTGTACCATGCATCAGTAGAACATCCTTAGCGTTCTGGTGGAGGATAAACCATATCGACAGAAACACCGTAGATATTTAACCGACAGGTTCATGATTCAATGATGACATAATTTCAGGCACAACACTGAAATTACGTACATCACTGTATCATGCGCATATATATATATATATATACATATATAAAACATCAGCATTTGTAGAAGTTAACCAATATTGTACATATGTTTACCTCTCACTGGAGGATATATGTGACACCCCAAAAATCAGGGGTCCTTTTTAAACCGTTGACCACCCGTCACCCGCGAAAATGCCCGTGAATGCCGCTTGATCCGACATCACGCTAATATTTTTCAATTACCCAAAATTTTAACTCACACGGGAAATCAATATTCCTTTAATCATTTAATCTTATTGGGGTTCAATGTATCCCAATATATCTCATTTAAGGTCCATTGGTATCATTGGGAGCAAGAACCCTAAAGCCCATAAGTATGGCAACACAATAAATTTTTTTTTGATTTTTTTGGAAAGCATATAGGTACGCCTACGAGTACGGGTTGCCTACTGGACCTCATCGTACCGAGACGCGTATCGGTACGTTGTGCCCATTTTTTCCTGTTTCAATTGTTTTTCATTTCAAATCCTTTCCAAACCATCTCATTTACATCCAAAACATGCATAATGGAGTTTTTCACATAAAACCTCATTTATACAAGTTTATTACAATTAATTTACAAGAATTTACATGCCAAAACGTAGTTTTAACAAGAGTTACAACAAAACCAAGGTCAAGGGCCACATGTCGGCCCTTCTTCACCCTTGAGGCTCTGGATGAGAGCCGTCCACTGGCGTGTATCCCACACCTGAAATGTTTTACTGTATAGGGTGAGTTACGCCCAATAAAGTATTTCTTACAGAGGCTACCCCCATCTAAATGCATATGCAATGTTTACATTCAACAACCACAATCATAAATTCATTTCATACAAGAACATGCTATTCAAGATGAAATTTCTATCGTTCCATGTCATGATATGAGGTGAGACTCACTCATGCATTTTCACCTAAACCTACTCTGGCTCCTACAACACAATGTAATGCATGTGTAAAACATTTGTCCTTGATGAAATACATCCAAAGACCATTTTGAAATAAAATCATATGTTTATAATACCAATTCATTCCTTGATGTTTCCCATCAAATGAATATTTATATAACAAAATCATGTGTCTTTGTTGGGTATCAAAGTTTGGAATTACACCACTTGCCTCGAAAAATCTAATCCTGACTGTCCATGATGTGCACCAGTCCCTCCTTAAAGGTCCCATCAACATCAACAATAAGCTCACGCCCAATCCACCACATGAGTCAGATCCGGGGTATATTTTTGAAGCATGGAGACATGGAATACCGCATGAACACTCGATAGATTTGGTGGTAACGCTAATCGGTAAGCAATTGTACTAACCTTCTCGAGTACCTTAAAGGGCCCAATATACCTCGACGATAGCTTTTCTCGCTTACCAAACCTGACCACTCCTCTTTTAGGCATCACCTTCAAGAGGACATGATCTCCCACCTCAAACTCTAGAGGTCGCCGCCGTTTGTCGGCGTAGCTCTTCTGTTGACTTTGATGTGACGCCCCTAAAATCAGGGGTCCTTTTATCAACCGTTGACCACCCGTAAACAAGCGAAAAATACCTGTGATAGTCGCACAACTTTACTCCACGTTATTAACATTCCCTTTACCGGGATTTCAACCCACACGTAAAACCCGTGTTCGTTTTATCATTGGATCCAACCGTGGTGCAACGTACCACTATTCATACTCCATTATAGTCCATTTATATCCTTGGAACCCAAGAACTCATAGTCCAAAGACTTGGCAATGTATTCTTAAAATTTTAGATTTTTTGGAAAACCTTCCGAAAGGTTTTACTCACTGGAAAAGTTCCTTCAGAGGTTTTTCATCGACCTTCCAGTAGGTTTTCATAAACCTTCCGGAAGGTTTCCTCAACCTTTCGGAAGATTTAGCATACTAGAATCCTATCTTGAAGAAAGATGTGTCAACCTTCCGGAAGGTGTATTCAAACCTATTGGAAGAAGTTACACACTAGATTCCTTAATTTTAGAAGAATGTGAAGACCTTTCGGAAGGTTAGAATCGACCTTCTGGAAGGTTTCACCCACTGTCCAAAAATTTTTCCTTGTCTTTGTCCAAACCTTCCAGAAGGTTTGTTTCGACCTTTCGGAAGGTTTTGCCCAGAATTGTCTGTTTCACCTATTTTTTATTTCCAATTCATCCAAAACATTTCCAAACTCATTCCCAACATGTAAAATATAGTTTTCTATATTATACATGATCCATATGAGTTCTATTATAGGCCCCGAGTGAAAGCCTTTCACCATTGTACCATCCGCACCTGAAATATTTTCCCGTATATGGTGAGCCACGCCCAGTAGAGTATTTCCTACAGAGGCTACTCCCTAACCTAAGTGCATATGCAATGTTCATATGCAACCTTTTTTAACAACAATCATTCCAACCAGATAAGAATATGCAATTCTATGTCATGCTATGAAATGAGATGATACCCATTCATGCAATTTACCTGAGCCCTTCCCGGCTCTACAACACATGCAATGCCAATGTGTATAAAATTGAGCTTTTTTAGCTCCGGCCGTTTACCTTATCCCATGCTATGCAGTGAGCATCAAAACCGGGCTTTCCAAGCCCCCGTCATTTGTGTTACACACCCAATGACTATTTAAAATCTCCGGGTCTTTCTTGGGGTGGATATTTATGGACTTACACCAACGGTCACCCAACCGACACATAATTTATGGATTCCACCAACAATTCCACGTACACCGACACACTTTATGGGTTCTTATACCAATGGAAGTGCGTATCTGAAATACCGGGCCTCTCACCCAAGGGATAGTCTAGCCCTTCTTGCTAACCCTAACTCAATTCTTTTTCATGCAACCGTGCAACTCATCCGGATATTCAATCCAACTTTTTCGAGCCCGCCCATTATCCATCTACGTGGTGTTTGATGCCAACCATGCAACCACACCCATAAAATGCGATATCTCCGTGCATATGCAATGTAATGCACCATTGCTATTTCAATGTCATGCCCCCATATAATGAATGCCATATGAGCAATATGTTTTCATATTTCATGGCCACTCATGTCATAAGCATATAATAGCCAAATTTTATCTCAATGTTAATATATCAAGGAGCATATATCAACATGTTCTTATCCAACCATAATCCATAAGCATGTTATTTCATATATGCCAATAACACACTTAATTTCTAAAACATAAATTAAACATATAGCATGCCCAAATAATACAAATTCTCATGAATCACTTTAGGGAAAATTCACATAACCCCAAGGCACCCAATTCCATGGAATTACACACGCGATCACCACATATATCAATTCCAAGCTAGAAATTCATTTGTTAAGCCTTTTCTATACCCATTTCACCAATTCCATATCCATAGCCAAGTGATATATATCTCTATCAACCTACCCATTACATACAACACCCTAGGTTGTAAAATAAACCCAAGTAGGAAGAAACCCTACCTCTTGAAGCATGAAATCAATTTCAAGAACCTTAAAGAATTTAGCCCGAGCTCTAAACTAAGCTCCTCCAAAATCTCGTCTTTCAAAACTTCGGTGAAAACCCTCATTTTTGGTACGTAGGCGTAACTCTCAATGAGGAGACCGACTTTAACTCTTAGCTCGAGTGGATTTGAGCACTCAAGCTTCCTAGATCGTAGAGAGAAGGTGAAGAACTCAAGCCCTTTCCCTCTCTTCTTTTCTCACATTGAAACCGGCTAAAGAATGGGGGAAAAATCTAATTTTCTCCCTATTTATACTCTTAGAATACTTGGCCCACAAAGCGCCACGCATCCCTCTTTTCTCCGGGTCCGTATTCACCCCGAAACGATTTAAATTTAAAATATTTTTATTTTAAATTACCTTAAATAATTTTTCAAATTTGAAAATTTTATCAAAAATATCATTTTTGGGTCACACGAGATTCGTCTGCCTCGTAAAACACAAAAAATTTGACTTTCTCAGAATTTGATGAAATTTGACAGGGTAACTAGATTTCACGAGACGAATTCAACGGTTAGGTCCATTTCATCATCCGAGATCTAAAAAAATACAGGTTTTCGACTCGTGCTGTAGTGACAAATTATCATTTTTTTCTTTTTGTAAAAAATTTAAATTTATCGAGTTTTACAACTGAACCGTGAGAAGACGCTTCCGAATCAAGTCCACCTTCTCCGAGGTGTCTCTTATCAACTCCAGACCCGTAGAAGATCTCTCTCCTACTTCCGTCTAACAAATCGGAGATTGGCATGACCTCTCATATAGTGTCTCATAGGGTGTCATCTGAATGCTCGCCTGATAACTGTTGTCGTAGGCGAATTCCACTAATGGTAAATGCTCCTCTTAGCTACCTTTGAGATCTAGACGCTTTTCTGTAGCATGTCCTCTAACGTCTAGATGGTCCTCTCAGACTGACTGTCCATCTGGAAATTAAAAGCAGTGCTCATCATCAATTGTGTCCCCATAGCTCACTGAAAACTCTCCTAAAAATGAGCCGTAAACCTAGGATATCGATCTGATACTATAGATACGGGCACCCCATGCAATTGGACAATCTCCCGTACATATAACCTGCAGAATTCCTCCAATGTAAAGGTCATCCATATAGCCAAGCAGTGTGCCGACTTTGTAAGTCGGTCCTTTATCACCCATATCGCGTCATGTTCGCGATGTCCATGGCAAGTGAGTCACAAAATCCATCGTGATATGCTCCCACTTCCACTCAGCTACCTCTAAAGGCTGGAGTAATCTCGCTGGTCTCTGGTGCTCAGCCTTGCTGAAATGTGAGACATCGTCTGACAAAGTTTCCAGCATCTCTCTTCATTCCGCTCCAATAATACTAGCGACGAAGATCATGGTACGTCCTAGTGCCACCTGGATACACAACCAAATGGGAACAGTGAAACTTTCTCAGAATCTCCTCCATTAGTCTGCAGACTAGGGAACCACAATCTTTCCCCTAAATCGAAGATTACCATCCGAGTGAATGGTCCAGCCCTTGTCACCTGTACCTATCGTACTTGTTCCCTAACCGATGATTACTTTGTATCTTGCCCTTGGAACTCAATCACTCTACTTAGTAGAGAAGGTGTAGTCACCAAGTTGCCTAAAATGTCCTGAGCCTGACCCATATATCGTAGCCTGAATTGTCCCATAGTCTCGAGCATCCGCCACTCCCGGGAGGCCACACTAGCCAAAATTCCCCGTGACTTTCGACTAAGTGCATCAGCCACCATGTTTGCTTTACCAGGATGGTAATGCAAAGTGAAGTCATAGTCCTCTAAATATTCCATCCACCTGCGTTGCCTCATGTTGAGGTCCCGCTATGTAAATACATACTTTAGACTTTTGTGGTCTGAAAATACCTCAAATTGCTCACCATATAGATAGTGGCACCAAGCCTTCAAGGCAAAGATAATGGCCGCCAACTCTATGTTATGTGTGGGGTAATTCTGCTCGTGATTCTTTAACTGCCGAGAACCATAAGCTACCACCCTCCTAGACTGCATCAAAACACACCCAAGTCCGTCCTTCGAGGCATTACAATACATTGTGTACCTCCGTCCCCTTTCTGGAACTATCAGAATATGAGCTGAAGTAAGCCTCCTTTTTAACTCCTGGAATGCCCTCTCACATGAATCATTCCACTCAAACATGGCCTTTTTTCGGGTTAATCTCGTCATAGGTGTAGCTAATCGGGAGCAGTCCTTGATGAACCTCCAGTAATACCCTACCAATCCCAAGAAACTGTGTATCTCGAAGACTGACTTCGGCCTCTCCTAGTTTGTTACTGCCTCAACCTTCTCCGGGACCACAAATACACCCGAAGTCGACACCACGTGTCCCAAAAACATTACCTTCATAAGCCAAAATTCAAACTTGCTGAACTTGACATATAACTGGTGGTCTCTCAAGGTTTGAAAAATAATTTTCAAGTGACCCTCATGCTCCTCCTCAGACTTGGAGTAGATCAAGATGTCATCAACAAATACCACAACAAACTAATCTAAATAGGGTTGAAATACCCTATGCATGAGATCCATGAATGCCGCTGGAGCATTCGTCAATCCGAATGGCATCATTATGAAGTCAAAATGCCTGTATCGCGTTCTCAACACTGTCTTGGGGATATCTTCTTCCCTAACCCTCAACTGATGGTAACCGGTCTGGAGATCTATCTTGGAATAGACCCGTGCCCCTCTTAGTTGATCAAACAAGTCATCAATCCTCGGCAAAAGGTACCTATTCTTGATAGTGACCCGATTCAACTACCGATAGTCTATACATAATTGAAGGGTCTTTTCTTTCTTCTTAGCAAATAACACCGGAGCACCCCAAGGTGAAGTGCTCGGTCTAATAAACCCCCTGTCCAACAATTCTTGCAATTGGACCTTGGGTTCTTGAAACTCAATTGGTGCCATCATATGCAGAGTCATAGAAATGGGCGATGTGCTAGGATGCAACTCAATGGTGAAGTCAAACCTCCCTAAGTGGAGGTAATCCTGGTAGTTCATCCGGAAAAACATCCTTATATTCGTATACCACCCGAGGTAGATCTAACTCCTGTCTCACCTCGTCTTCGAGGGTAAGGCTTGTAAGCCAACCCATCAACTGTCCGTGCCAACGGGAATCATACACGACTTGGGGTAAATCATCACACTTTTCCCCCTGGAACTTGAAACAAATACCATCAGGCGTATAAGCAGTGACGCTCTTTCGATCACAATCAATGACGACTTGATGTGCCGCCAACCAATTCATCCCGAGGATAATATCGAACTCTGACATTTCTATGACCCTAAGGTCCACGGTGAGTAGAATCCCCAAGATCTCTAACTCACAACCCCAACATATCTGATCAACTCTCACCCTAACTCCTAGGAGATAACTCACATGCAATGGCTCTTCCAAGGACTCAATCTCTAAGCCCAAGTCCTTCACACATTATGCAATGATAAATGAATGCGATGCACAAATAACACTCTAGCCCATAAGCGAGAGAGTAGAAATGTACCCTATATTATCAACTAATTTACCAGCTCAGTCTGTGGCATAATGGCATAGACACGCCCATAGGTCCCTGAAGTATCGGCTTGTGGGCCCTATCCTAGGCCTCGACCCATGCCCTGGCCTATCTGGCCTGCTTGCAGAGTCCCCGCCCGTAGAGTAGTAGGGGCCCGTGTAGCACCCTAGAACTGATACTGGCTCCCTTGGCCCATGGTAGGGTAGTGAGGAGTAAAATATGTCTGTGGCTGCCCCACCGAAGTCTAGGACTGAGATGACCCATAACTCTGGGATCCCTACCTCTGAGGGAAATCCAGCTTTATATGACCCGGTTGATGGCAACGGTAGCAAGTCCTTTGGCTTGCATGGTAGGAAGGTCTCTGATTTCTCCCGCCATGGGAGGACTGACCTTGGCCTTGGCCTTGATAACCACGACCCTGTCCCTGAGGAGGAGAAGTTCTCTGTCTCTTTCCCTAGCTAGAAGAAGAGGATTGACCCTCTTTCTTCTTGTCCTTAGCACTCAACTCCCGGAAGCTCCTTGCGTCATCCACCTCCCTCTTAATGGTCATGACTGTCACAACCATCGAGTCTAAGTCTTGCAGAAGAAGATCCACAATTTTACCCAGGATGGACAACTTAAGGCCATCCTCAAACTTCCTCACTTTGGCCATATCTGTGGCCACATAGTCATTGGCAAAATGGGCTAACTTAGTGAACTTAGCCACGTACTCCATCACCGTCATCGTTCCTTACCTCAAGTCTAAGAATTCCCAGGCCTTTGCATGTCTAGCAGCTGCTGGGAAATACTCGCCCATAAAGAGCTCCCTAAACTCTGCCCATGTCATTACCTCTAAGTTCTTCGAGGTCTTGACCCAATCCCACCACACTTGGGATTCTCCCTCTAGCTGAAAAGTAGCTAGTGTTATCTTTGTGGCATCGGAGGTGATCTCCATAGCCCTTAAGACCTTATTCACTTGTTGGAACCAATGGTTAGCCACCATCAGATCTACCCCTCCCATGAAGATTGGAGGCTGATGGTTCTTGAACTTATGAAGTTGACTTGAGCCTCCTTGACTCCCACTTGCACCAGCCTGTGCAATGGTAGCCGCCGCCGCACCAATAGTCTCCACAAAGTTTTGTTGATCAAAGGCCGGTGGTGGTTGGTTGTTCCACCCTCCGCCTCAGCGTACTCTTCCTCGATTTGCCATCTACACAGATGTCAAATAGCAATCGAACACTCACATAGTATCCCAAGATAGGGATCAAGTTTAAAACTTAAAAATTTTTCCTCTTTGTCTCACTAGTAGTGCGTGTGCCACCAACTAGTAGACATTTATACATTGAACTATACCGATTATCACTTTTTCTAAAATCCAAGGTTATGTTTTCTAATCCTAGTGTTTCCTTTTCCATACACATTTCTATCATGCATATAATTCACATAACACATAGCATATGCATATAATCATGTAATGCACAATGAATGTCATTGTCTAGACCCAATGCCCATTCAGCCCTAAGTAATCACATACCTGTGCTCTGATACCAAGCTGTGATGTCCCAAAAATCGGGGGTCCTTTTTAAACCGTTGACCACCCGTCAAACCACAAAAAATACCCGTGAGTGCCGCTTGATCCGACATCATGCTAATATTATTCCATTACCCAAAATTTTAACTCACACGGGAAATTCGTATTCCTTTAATCATTTAATCCTATCGGGGGTTCAATATACCCCAATATATCTCATTTAAGGTCCATTGGAACCAAGAACCCTAAAGCCCATAAGTATGGCAACACAATAATTTTTTTTTTTGATTTTTTTGGAAAGCGTACCAGTACGAGCTGCCTACTGGACCTCACCATACTGGTACGTGTACCGGTACGCTGTGCCCATTTTTTCCTGTTTCACTTGTTTTTCATTTCAAATCCTTTCCAAACCATCTCATTTACATACAAAACATGCATAATGGAGCTTTTCACATAAAACCTCATTTATACAAGCTTATTACAATTAATTTACATGCCAAAACCTTGTCTTAATAAGAGTTACATCAAAACCAAGGTTAAGGGCCACATGTCGGCCCCTCTTCACCCTGGAGGCTTCGAATGATAGCCTTCCATCGTCGTGTATCCCGCACTTGAAATATTTTTCCGTATAGGATGAGCTACGCGTAGTAGAGTATTTTCTATAGAGGCTACTCCCCATCTAAATGCATATGTAATGTTTTCATTCAACAACCGCAATCATAAATCCATTTCATATAAGAACATGCTATTCAAGATGAAATTTCTACCATTCCATGTCATGATATGAGGTGAGACTCACTCATGAATTTTCATCCAAGCCTACTTTGGCTCCTACAACACAATGCAATGCATGTGTGTAAAACATTTGTTCTTGATGAAATACATCCAAAGACCATTTTGAAATAAAATCATAAGTTCATAAAACCATTTCATTCCTGGATGTTTCCCATCAAATAAATATTTATATAACAAAATCATGTGTCTTTGTTGGGTATCGAATTTTGGAATCACACCGCTGGCTTCGTACGCCATTACACTTTTCTGGAATTTCACCTCAGGAAAGTGTATGAACCAAGTAGCCAGGCCTTTAACCCTAGGGAGTGTCTAACCCTTCTTTTTATACCCGACACAAGTTTTTCTTTCATGCAAATATGCGACTCAGTCAGATTTTCAATCCAACTTTTCCTGAGCCCATCACCAATCACCAAGTATGATAATTGATCCAACCATGTATACACACACCCATACTCATGGCCATGGATGTATTTCCCCCGTGCAATATGCAATGTAGTGCACCATTGCAACGTCGATGTCATGCCCAATATGCAAGGAATGCTAATGAGCAATTTAACCACATATTTCAACATATGTCATGACAATTGACATCATAAACATATAATTACCATTCTCTATCGCAATGTGAACATACCAATGAACGTATACCAACATTTATATCCAATTAATACAAGTATGCTACCACATAATCCATATCAATAAAACACTTAAATCACAAGGCACATTATAAATATATAGCATGCCCACATAAAACCCAATTTCATGGAATTTCATAAGCACTTCCATATAACCAAACTAAGCTAGAAATTGGTCTAGGCCATTTCTAAACCCAATTTTCTAATTTCCATGCCTATGGGTAGGTTATAAGTCATCCCATACATATACCCATTACATATGGACACCATAGGATAGAGATTAGTTCAAAGTAGGAGGAAACCCTACCTCTTGGAGTGTGATATGAAAGGTAGAAAGCTTCTAAGCACCTCCCTAGCCCCAAAAACCTTGATTTTTCAAAATCCTTCTTCGGATCTTTGGTGAAATTTCTCGTTCTTGTTACGTATGCGTAGCCCTTGTCACGTAGTCCAACTTTAATTCTTGATTTGATGAATTCCGATCGACGGAATTCCTTGGATCGCAAGAAGAAAGGTAGAATTTTTGATTTTTCTCTTCTCTCCATTCTCTTCTCTTCCAATGTGTGAGTGTGCTGACTTTGGGGTTGAGAATATCTGAATTTTCAGATATTTTGCCCTATTTATAATTTGTAATTGTGTAGTCCATAATGGCTCGCACGTTTTCTACTTTCAGGTCCGTTTTTGTCCCGAAATGACTTAATTAATTCTCGATTTCAGTTCAAATTAATTTTATTTAAAATTTTATTTAATTATAAGGAAATTTAATAAATTCTATTTTTGGGGGCGTTTGTTACGTCATTCGTCACCCAAATCATCTCGTAAAATGTGTAAAATTCGACTATCTCGGAATTCGACGAAATTTGACATGGCAACTCGATTTTGTGATACGAATTCAACGGTGAGGTTCGTTGCGTCATCTAAACTCTAAAAAATATTGATTTTAAACCCACATTATAGTGACAAATTACCATTTTGCCCTTTATCTAAAGAAGTTCAAATGTTTCTCGGGTTTTTACTATATAAGTAACTACTCACGCCCTATTGCTACAAACAAGCAATGAGTGCGAGCAATTTTCATTACAACTGAAATTAAAATACAAATCCTACAATATCTTTCACAAGGAATAACTGAAACACAACCAGCTTTATTATCGGTTATGACAAAAAAATTGGTGGTAGTTTAATTATCCGAATAGAAAGATAAAACAGAAATATAAAAATACAAGATTTGGATTGAAGTGTATGACGGACTGGATTGTAATTTCTCTTTCTCTCTTTCTTTTTCTCTTTCTCTTTTTTCTTTTTCTCTCTTGAACTTCTCTAGAGCTCTTGGTGTCCAGCCTCCTGAAAATGGAGGCCTGCATGTGTTTATATAGAGAAGGAAGCAAGCAGGAGTAATCAGGATAAGTTCAGTCGCCAATGGTGACCGTCCGGACGCCACAACCACCTTCTGTGGATGGTGGAGCTTTGTTGGAATATCAACTTGCATGCATGCTGACTCTTGTTTTATTGAAATTACACTTCCTTCCTTTATTGTTTCAATCCTACATATTTTTCTCCTTGCATTTTGTAGTAATTCTGCATCAAATTGTAAAAATTTTAAACATAACACACATAAAACCCTAATTCCCGCACAAACCCTAATTGGCCTTAATTACTAGTTTTTGGTTATTTTATCTTATTAATTTGACTTATTAACTATTCTGATTTAGATACTAATTAAGGTTAATCACAAGTGACACAATAAGACATGGAAACCCGACTCCTTCTCTTACTGCCTAGACTCAACAGTGGACATCCATTCCTTCTAGATTACCTAAAACTTAGAAACTTTTTTTGGGGGGAGGGGGGTGGAGTGAGCACACATGCACAGTGAGTGTACAAAATCAATTAAAAAACAACAACGTTAACATGTAGTACATAAATAATCATCTTACCAAATATCTGAGCAGTTCAATAAGCCGTTAAATAAAAGCTTTCATATTTCTCTAGCAATCAACCCATAATACATCAATTTATCCTAGTATCTAGTAAGATTATGTATATTTTTGCCACTTAGGCCATATAACTGTCATTAGAACATTATTTGCCAATCAGCTGCTTAACATAGCCACGACACTAACATACCACAATAATGTCATTACTAGACAATAATCCACACAGTTAATCATTAGTAGCAAATAACATTAGCCTTTAAGGCTATCTCCATTAAAAGGATTACATGAAATAACTATATTTTATTCACAACACGTTCTATTCAAACATTCTTACATCAACGAACTCAACTATTGTTATTGACAATAATATGATTTAGTACACCCACAATACTAATCTTGAGCAATAAATCACACCATCACATATCTTTAGCATTTTAAGCATATTCATGCTAATTGAAGCACACACAAGTAGTAGTACACCCACCTTCGGTTTAGCTATTATACAAACCCAGTCCTCAGATGAGACTTTGAGTGTACTTGATGTAGGGGTCGATGCATCCGTTCCTATCACACATCATAATAAAAACATATAAATACCCTTCATATATGCATTCTATCTTAATTATGCATGTATGATTACTTATTCATGCCACATCCCTGAATTCCTTCCTAAGTGGTTTACTTTAAACCACGTAATCGTTGCTTACCAATTACCCACTTTACATGCTGTGAAAGCCCAGTGCACCACAACAAAATAACCTAAACTAGGCCCAATAAATTTGTTCAAATCCAACATGTTCAACCTGTACAAAATGTTGTTCAACTGGTTCAAGTTCAACAGGTTCAACTCTAAGTCCAATAGGCTCAAACCCAAGTACTGGATACTGTTGAACAGCTTCAACATATTTTTCAACCGGTTCAAGACTAACCAGAACCTTGTTCAACCGATTCAACACATGGTTCAACAGATTCAACCTTGAATGAAAACTTATAATATAGTTCCAACTCTTTCTTCTACCATCAAAACTCAATTCTAACACCACCCAACCACTAACCATACTACAAAGATACATCTAAAAGTTTAAGAACCTATTAATTTAAGTAAAATAACTCACCTTCGATGCATCGTTTTCCCCTAAAATCCATTGTGAGTTCCAAGCTAGAAGAACCTTGGGTTCTTTGATCTTCAACCCCACACAACATAAACACTTGGATATACTCATGAATTTGTAAGATGAATTAAAAGAAATCAAATTCACTCAAACTCAAAGAGGCAAGATTTCTTCCTTTCTCAACGTTTTGAAACCAAACATCACCTTCTTTCAAAACCCACAAATTCTCCCTAATGAACCGGTTACATGCAAGAAGGGTTTTATGTCCACTAAAGACCCTTATTTATTTATTAATGGGAGTTCTCCTTGCTTACCTGGTGTTACACATGACTCACTTGAACTCCCCAATTACATCTAGTCTCCCTGTACTTCAAACTACTAACACAATTAACTCTTTAAGATCATTGACTCATTAAATTACCTCACAATTCCTTAACTATAGTTTAACCCCAATATTTTCAACAAATTACACTTAGGCGTATAATATTTTATGAAATGTCATGAAATGCGTGTTTGGGTCTCATAACTTTTCCTATCTTAAGAGAATTTCGTCCTTGAAATTGCCTTGCCATAGTGAAACAAGTAAGGATACTTTGTTCACATAATCTATTTCATTAAGCTCATACAAAACCATAACAACAAATTTCCACAAGGAATTTCACCAAACATACTATCCAATATCAAGTTTTTGGTGCCATATAGATACTAAAAAATGATAAACAATAATATTCACATTTACGATCCAACATAAGCTTATTTGAACCAACTTATATTATCGTTCTGGCATTATTACTCATAATTTCCTATATAACTTTCAGCAATAATATATATGCAAAATAATATATAACAAGTCAATCTACAAACATGATTTCAATAGACTAGTCTCTATTCACAATCATCAAGTATAAAGACATACTAGTCATATCTCAAGTATAATTGATTATCAATCAAATGAACACCACCATTATGATGTGAACAACAAAAAAATTTCATATCAACAACAAAAACTTTTACCATTAATTATCAAACCATAAGGTTTTACTTTCCTTGACCTTTTCTAACACAATCAAATTAACACCCACACTCAATTTTGAGAGTGTTATAAATCCTTTACAAACCAAGTTAAATCCACCATCCTCTTCTTATTATTACCATGTTCTCACAATTGTACATCTCACATTGTCCCATAATTATCAGAAAAGTTTCAAGCAATGCATTTGAATCATTCATTTCTCAAAGAAGCAGTGAGATGATAGTACCATTTATCATAATCATGATAAGTATAGAATATTGCATATCATGTATCTCTTTTGCGCCCATATTTCTTGTTTTGTAGTGAAAATTGGGGGAAATGCTTTCAAACTCAAAATTAATGGAGATATATGTGATTGTAGGTAAAGAGCAGGTAAAGTCGTGTATAAAGCCTCCCATCACTTGCACAAAGGCAATGGGGGAAGAAGGGATTGCTTAACGGATGGCTCAGGACCTCAAGGAACCAAGGAAATCATAAAGCAGGACAAAACCTATCGGTAGAAGTCAACCAAAATCTACCGGTAGAAGTCAGTCAAAACCTATCTGTAGAAGATCTAAAACCTGTCGGTTGAAAATGCTACTGGAATTCTTCTACCTCAGCCATGCAAAAACCTACCGGTAGGTTTTCTTATGTACTAACGTTAGGTTTTGCATAATTTTACCAAATACCTACTCACACAATTCCACCTACTTCGGGGGCCCAACTCTTGTCATCCAAATAATACCCTGACATATTTGACACCCCATGATGCTCTCCTAACCCCTAAAGTCAGATTTCAAGTGAGAGAGAGGGAGAAGTAAGAGAGAGAAGAGGGGTGGTTAGGAAAGCTTGGGAGGAGCATGCTTGTCCTATTTTTTCTTGTTCAAGTGTCCAATCTCTCCCCAATCATTGCAACTCAGTTCACACATGCCAAGGGAGAAAGGATGGACAAAAAAAAAAAATTCTTACACAATTATTTAGATTTTACACGCTTTTAGAGAGAAAAGCTCCAAAGTTGAAGATGATGTTTTAGAGAGAGAAAGTTGGAATTTTACCCTTCACCATTTTCATTGTAGTAAGCTTTATTTTATTTGTAATATTCCCCTCTTTCACTCTAAACTGTTTTATTTAAGTTGTAATCAAGCTTAGTTGAGTGTTCTTGCTTTTTCATTTCTACAATTGGGTATTTTCTCTTCAAGCTTTGTATTTTGGTTATGAATGACTTTACTCTTGTAGTTTAAACCTTTTCTTGCATCAATACAAGTTACATGCTTCATTTCATAACTATGTCTCTTTACATTATGTTTGTTCTTTCCTTTACTATGAGTAGCTAGACTTTTAGTTGGCTAATCTAAGAGAAATTTCCTCTTGGGTATGTGAAATCGACTCTCTTTCATTATTCCTCGTAGTGTAAAGTGTTTGGTTTGACTAGTTTAAGTGCGAACGTGGTTGTGGCCTCTTGATACACCGTAAACTTGTCATGGGGTATGCTTTTGCCCAACACATCCACATTAGTCCCTCATTTCCAACGAATCAATCAAACACCGAGACACCATTGGTTGAATGAATTGAATTGATTTGACATTCCCATTGGAATGACCTCTATGGATTAGCCAACCTTGCTTTCTTGCATTTTTACCAAAACACAACTCACCAAAATACAATTCACAAGATTTTCCAATTTTCATTTCTTTACAAATCACCTTCAAATATATTTGACCTTTTCCGTCCCTTAAGAGACTACCTTGGAATACCCATTCCAAGTAAAACACAACATTGCAAGTCTCTCTACGCTTGGGGAGCACTTTTGCACACACACACACACGTTTTGTTCACACACACGATTTTCCCCATTTCTTGCACGAACTTGAGGAAGAGTAACACTCACCAATTTGTATAAGCCATATACACACAATTTGGGCTTATGTTTGGAGATTAGGGAAAAACTGATCAAGCAAATCACAGTTACATATTTGCTGCCAGTATCTAGCTCGGAGTCATAGCTACATATTTATTTCCAGTATCTCAACTTGAAAACATGACTACATATACATTACAATGTTTTTACAATCTCTCTTGCCACGCCCTCAAAATCACACTTTGTTTAGATTAATTTTTACAAATATAAATATTACCACAACATACCAAAATGTTCATATATATTTTAATAAATTGAAAGCAATAGGATAAACCTCATTATCCACCCTAAATTCTCTTGTTTGTGGAAATTTCATTTGGACATATTAACTTCATCCATATATCTTCTATACCATCTTCGACTACAATTTCTCTGTAACAGTTGTGTGTACCACAAGCCATAACTACATACCCATTACGTTTAATACTCTATTCCACAGTAAAATTTCAATATCATGGGTACGCAATATATTCTTTAAAAAAAATCCCTTCTCAAACAAAAATACAATTCTCCAATTTTAGCATAGCCAAAACCAATGTTTGCATATTTTTACAACATGTTCTTTTTTTTGTTTTACAAGAATACAAAAATATATCAAAATAAAATTTGGTAAAATACAATCCACAAATGGAACAAAAATTTAGGCTTCTAGAGAAAATGGTAGAACTAGTACTACTAGTATTAATATCTTAACATTTGATCTGACAGACATATTTTTATTATTCACTCACTATGCACTCCCACATCGAAAAATTAAATTTTCAATGCATATAAACCTACTTCACATTTGTCTTTCAATTGACTACTTGATATCATTTTTTCCCCTTATTGATTTCAACCTTGCTTAGTTATCCAATTTAAAATTATCTAAATATCTAACACACATGAATATACATAACTATAAAATTCAAGAAAACATCAGTGTATATCTATCCAAATATTTACTTCAAATATCAACCATTCAACACCTCATCAAAATATTTCATTTCCCCTCTAATTTTTACCCCAATTTTTTTCACTTCTCAAACATATATTTGTATTAGAGCATCATAAAACCAATTATAAAACTTTTTTGTTTCAGTGAAACCTATTCATGAGTTTCCACAAATTTCAAATATTTACATTGTTAAAATAATTCCAAAGATAAATATCATTACTCCAACTTCATCCCCTCTCACTTAATCATACCATTTAATTTTTTATTATATCACGGTCCTCACATCAGTGATAACCATACTAATCACAATTAACCACTATATTGGTTTTCAATAATCCATTTCACACGTACTATATAATATAATACAATCAAGCCATAATTTATTCTTCTATACTCATAGTGTATCATAATTTATTCATAATATTGCAAATGGTTTATTTGCTATGGAAAATGTATTATATAGATATGTATCTATCATTTAAGCATTTTCATTCCACCACTAAGGCAATATATTAGCCATCAAGGCTATATTTTTCAATTCTAATATTATCTCATCATCATTTGGTAAATAAATACTCATAATCCATCATAGATGGTTTTCACATACATTTGTCTATTCACGAGCCATCATACATGACATTTACACATGTATATCAATTATATACATACATTCATAAGCCATCATATATGGTAGTCACATAATCACGCCCTTAAGGCCATATCTTAGCCACAAAAGCTACATTTGCCATTAAAGCATAAACCTGTCAGTAAGGCATAATTTTCCACTAAGGCCATAATTTAGCCATTAAGGCTATATCTACCGTTAAGTCATTAACTGCCACTAAGGCACAATAACACCACTAAGGCCACACAATCGCCACTAAGGCCAACAAGTTCACTTTTTGGGTTATATTCGCCAATAGGCTCTTTACACGCCAACAAGGCCTTTTGCCTTCACATAATTATTATCAATTAATAACTCATTCACTCATTCAATACCAATAATTTGATACTAACCATAAAGGCTAAATTCACTACCTTCAAGACCACATACCATTTTTAGATCAATAGTCATCATGCACATACATCAATAGTACATAGGCATATTTTAGCCATTACTAATCACATGAAAAAGCACACTCACATATATCATTGAATTAACTATAGAAAAATTTAAATCCTTCAAGTAAATAGCAACAATCTGCTACATACACCGTAACGTCATACTTGGATGCAAAACTATATAGTTTAAACAATTGAGCTTCAACTCAAATATGTACCACAATATATCATTCTTAATTCCCCAAATTATTCTTCTTTCAAGAACCCTTAGGTGAACCTGACAATTTTATTGTCGTCTCTGCACCTAGCAGTTACTATCTCATATCTCATATAAATATTCTTCATACATGCTAAAGATATTAAATACACATACCCAATTGTTGGATCAACCCATTTCCAAACCCTTTTCCAAGCTATATATTCCCACCACTTAAATGACAATAGTCTGCCACACCAACTACAATCTTACACATAGTTACAGAGTCATATATTTAAAGAATCAAAATTTTGATTCAGATATGTGTCAACATATCATTTTTTTTAATTTTCAAAATTATTCCCCTTTTCAAAACCCCCAGGTGAAATCAATATCAACATCGTTGTCTCTATGCCCAACTTATATCATCACAAATCTCATCTGAACATCCTCCATACATGCACTATTTATTCATGTATGAAGGTTGAATCAACCCATTTCCAAATGAGATTTCTTAACCACTTAAGCCTCACTAGATAATTACTCCATCTTACCCAACTATGTTTATATTCAAGTCCATATACCATATATCGGTGAAGAATCTTGTATCCACTCACAACAATATTATTTAGAAAATGTTTAGCCAAACATAGAAGTTGATCTCTGTTCTTTACAATATTATTCAAAAATGTTTAGCTATAAACATTTCCACAATCCAGTCATAATTAGTCTTCACTAATATAAAAATATTACTGACAAAACTAAGGTTATCAAAAGTTTTTTGCTTTCCATGTACAAAATATGCAAATCATAATTTTGTAAATCTTCCATAATTAGTACTGCGTAATTCACCAAAACCTATTAGTTGTTACACCCAAGTTGCTATTTGTACATCCAATTATAATTCAATGAGTTGAATTCATTGTGCTTTCATTAAAGCCCTTACATTAACAACCCTTAAATTATTCCTTACTAACTTTACTAATCATTACCCCTCTTAACATTGTCCATTCCATCCCTTTACCATAAAGAGAACATAAGAACATTTTATCTTTATTCGATCCAAATTAATAGTAAAATCCTTGATTCATAGTGCTATAACATTGCAAATCAATATTAATAAATATACACATACACAACATTAGCATCTTAATATTGAATTCTCTCAGCAATGCACATACACCCTAAGTTTTCCACTATTGACTAGACTCATATGTCTACATAACCAACCAAACATATGCTCTGATAACAAACTGTTACACATTGACTAAGGGTGCACCTTGGGCGCGTTGAGAGGTCTGTGACACCCCAAAATTTGGGGGTCCGTTGATTACCCATCAACTTGGGGAATACCCGTGGCTACCGAGTAATTCGATATCACGCCATTATGCCCCATTTACCCGGGACCATAGTTTTTTACGAAATTCGGGCAGAGTCTTCTTTGTACGGGAAGCTTTACCCAAAACTCCACCTGTGCAATCATATAATAACAAGACCCATCCGAGGTCCAATATTCAACAATGACCACACCGGGTCCAATTATAAGTAAACATTGGTCACACCGGATCCAATTATCCATATTTATATCAACACATGCAAGGTTAGTTTAACAATAGTCTATATAAGTTATATTACAATTATTTGTAAAAGATTACATGCCCAAAATATTATTTCCACAAATGTTTTACATTAACACAAAATAAAGCCATATTCGGCTTTCTTCAAACATGAGGGTCCAAATTTGAGCCGTCCACCGGTGTATCTCTCCCACCTGAAATGTTTTCCCGTATAGGGTGAGCCAACACCCAGTACAATAAGCCCTATAGAGGCTACTCCCCACCTTAGATGCATATGTGGTGTGTATAAGCAACAAACAACATTTAACAATCATTCCATACAAGAATATGCATTAAATGTGAAATGTAATCATGTCATGCCATGAAATGAGATGATACTCACTCATGCACTTAAAACCCAAGTCATCACCGACTCTCACGACACAATGCAATGCCAAGGTATACTGAATCCATCAATTGACGACAAAAATCCACCAAATGATCATTTGAAATAAAAGTTGTTTTATTATAAAACCAAATCATTGATGTGTGTTACTCATTGTATGAGTATTTTGTAAATCAAAATCTTGTGTCTTGTTGGGCAACGGATTTTAGATTTTATACCGGCGGTTCTGTACACCATATTACACTTTTCCAAAATTTCACCACATGGGAGTGTATAACCAAGTCACCGGGTCTTGCACCCGAGGGGGGAATCTACCCCTTCTTGCTATACCTGACACAAGATTTTTCTTACATGCAACCATGAGACTCATTTGGATTTTCAACCCAACTTTCCTGAGTCCACCCATCAATCACCAAGAATGGTTTTGATTAACCATGTATACACACACCCACACTCATGACTCATGCCCATGAATGTGATGTCAATTCTATGTTCATATTGCAATGCATGCCACAGGAACAATTTTTACATATCAATGTCTACCATGGCGATTTATATCATATGCAAATAATCTCCATAATTTCATCACAATGTCAAAACATCAACTAGCATGTGTCAACATTTATATTCAACACAATTGACGAGCATGTTATTACATAATGTATGTCAAAAACACACTTAATTTAAAAGGCAAAATATAGCACATAACAGCCCACAAGAAAATCAGCCCATAGTGGCCCAAAATTTAGCCACTAAACTGCCCTAAAATAGCCCCAAAGTAGGCCCTAAAACAGCCCCAAAAACAGTCTATATATAGCCCCAAAAACAGCCCCAATTTCAGCACCAAAACAGTCCATAACGTGGCCTAAAAACAGTCCGTAATTCAGCCCTTAACATTCCAAAATTCAGCCTTTTAACAGTCCATTTGGACAGCCCACATACAACCCAATTTCAGCCATTAAAACAGTCCATTTGGACAGCCCTTGGACAGCCCAGATATAAACCATTTTCAGCCACTAAAAGCCTACTTAAGGTAAGAATAAAACCAAGGTAGGAGGGAACCCTACCTCTTGTGGCGTGTAGGAAATGGTAAAACTTATAAAAACACTAAAACAAGCCCAAGAACCTTTGATTCCTCCAAAGTATTTTCTTTGGACCTTCGGTGAAATCCACTTTTCTTGGTACGTACACGTAGCCCTCATCAAGGAGATGAACTTTGATTCTTGGCTCAATGAATTCCGACCGACGAAACTCCGGAAATCTTGGATTGAAGCTTGAAGAACTTCTTGTTTTTCTCTCTTTTCACTCTCTTCTCTCTATGGCCGGCCAAGGGTCAAGAACAAAAGATATTTTTCCCAAAATATTTAAGTTAAGTAGATATTTATAGTCCCAAATGTGTGGTCCACATTGTACCGCATATTTCCGACCTTCGGGTCCGTTTTTCGTCCCGAAGCGATTTGTTATACTTCGAATTTAGTTGAAATTAATTTTATTGGAACTTTAACTTAATTTTTAAAAAAATTCATTTTTGGGGCCTTTAAAATGTCATTCGCCTCGTAGTCACCTCAAACGACGTGCAAAAATATGAATATCTCAGAATTCGATGAAATTTGATAAGGTGACTAAATTTTGCGATACGAATCCAATGGCGAACACTGTTTCCTCATTAGAGGTCTAGAAAATGAGTATTTTAAATATGCATTAGGATGGAAAATTATCATTTTGCCCTTTCTAAGAAAAAGTTCAAAATTTTCCGAATTTCACATTCTTCCCCCCTTAAAAGAGTTCGTCCTCGAAATTCACATACACACTCACATGCATATGCAACAGTCAAATAATGCTAAAAGACTATAAGAATGTACCTCCATCCTTGAATAAGAAAGGATAATTGGTATGGATGGTGTCCTCACGCTCCCATGTTGCCTTCTCTACTCCTCGGTGCTGCCACAACACCTTCACTAGCCGCACGATCTTGCCTCGTAAAACCTGTTTTCGGCTATCCATGATGCACACCGGTCCCTCCTCGAAGGTCCCATCAGCATCAATAACAAGCTCTCCCTAATCCACCATATGAGTTAGATTCGGGGTGTATTTCTGGAGCATAGAGACATGAAAAACCGCATGAACACCCGATAGATTTGGCAATAACGCCAACCCGTAAGCCATTACACCCACCCTCTCGAGTACCTCGAAGGACCTGATATACCTTGGTGACAGCTTTTTTCGCTTACCAAATCTGACCACTCCTCTTGTCGGCATCACCTTCAAGAAGACATGATCTCCCACCTTAAACTCCAGAGGTCGCCGCCGTCTATCAGTGTAGCACTTCTGTCGGCTCTGAGCTGTGAGAAGATGCTTCCGTTTCAAGTCCACCTTCTCAGAGGTGTCCCTAACCAAATTTGAACCCGTAAAGGATCTCTCTCCCACCTCCGTCCAACAAACTGGAGAACGGCATGGCCTCCCATATAATGCCTTATAGGGTGCCATTTTTATGCTCGCCTAGTAACTGTTATTGTATGCGAACTCCACCAAGGGTAAGTGATCTTCCTAGCTACCCTTGAGATCTAGGACGCATGCCCGTAGCATGTTCTCTAAAGTTTGGATAGTCCTCTCAGACTGGTCGTCCGTCTGGGGATGAAATACAGTGCTCATCATTAACTGTGTCCCCATGGCTCACTGGAAAGTCTCCCACAAATGAGCCGTAAACCTGGGATTCTGGTCCAATACAATAGATACAGGCACTCCATGCAACTAGACAATCTCCCATATATACAACCTATAGAATTCCTCCAGTGTGAAGGTCATCCACACCACTTAAAAGTGTGCCGACTTGGTAAGTCGATCCACTACCACCCACACCGCATCATGACCCCATGTTGTCCATGGCAAGTGAGTCACAAAATCCATTGTGATATGTTCCCACTTCCACTTAGCTACCTCCAAAGGCTGGAGTAATCCCACTGGTCTCTGGTACTTAGCCTTAACCTGCTGACACGTAAGACATCGGCTAACAAAATTTCCAGCATCTTTCTTCATCCTGCTCCAATAATATTGGCGACGAAGATCGTGGTACATCTTCGTGCCACCTAGATGCATAGTAAAACGAGAACAATGGAACTCTCTAAAAAATCTCTTCTTTGAGCTCCACTGACTGGGGAACCATAATTCTTCCCCTAAATCGAAGACTACCATCCGAGTGAATGACCTTGCCCTCGTCCCTTGTAGCTAATCATACTTAGTCCTTGATGGATGATAACTCTGCATCCAGTCTCTAGGGCTCAATCACTTTGCTCAGTAGGGAAGGTGTAGCCACCAAATTCCCCAAAGTACCCTTAGTCTGATCTCCATAGTGTAGCTTGAACTGTCCTATAGTCTCAAGTATCTGCCACTCCCGGGAAGCTATACTAGCCGAAACTCCCCGTGACTTTCGGCTAAGTGCATCAGCCACCACGTTTGCCTTACCAGGATGGTAATGCAAAGTGAAGTCATAGTCCTCTAAATACTCCATCCACCGGCATTGCCTTATGTTGAGGTCCCGCTGTGTGAAAATATACTTCAGACTCTCGTGGTCCGAAAACACTTCAAAATGCTCACCATACAAGTAGTGGCGCCAAGCCTTCAAGGCAAAGACAATGGCCGCCAATTCCATGTCATGAGTAGGATAATTCTGCTCGTGATTCTTCAACTGCCGAGAACCATAAGCTATTACCCTTCCGGACTGCATCAAAACACATCCTAGCCCGTCCTTCGAGGCATCACAATAGACTGTTTACCTCTGCCCCCGTTCTGGGACTATCAAGATTGGAGCTGAAGTAAGCCTTCATTTCAACTCGTGGAATGCCTTCTCACAAGCTTTATTCCATTCAAACTTGACCTCTTTCTGAGTCAACTTAGTCATAAGCGCAGCTAATCGGGAGAAGTCCTTAATAAACCTCCTTTAGTACCCTGCCAATCCTAAAAGACTATGTATCTCGAAGACTGACTTTGGCCTCTCCTTATTCATAACCGCCTCAACCTTCTTCGGTTCCAAAGATACACCCAAAGTTGACACCATGTTTCCCAGAAATTTCACCTCAGTATGCCAGAATTCACACTTGCTGAACTTGGCGTACAATTGATAATCTCTCAATGTCTGGAGAACAATTCTCAAATGACCCTTTTGCTCCTCCTCAGACTTGGAGTATATCAAGATGTCATCAACAAAGACCATGACAAACTGATCTAAATAGGGTTGGAATATCCTATGCATGAGATCCATGAATGCTGCTGGAGTATTCGTCAACCCAAATGGCATCACTGTGAACTCGAAATGTCCATACCGCATTCTGAACGCTGTCTTAGGGATATCTACCTCCTTAACCCTCAATTGATGGTAATCGGTATGGAGATCTACCTTAGAGTAGACCCGCGCTCTTTTCAGCTGATCAAACAAGTCATCAATCCTCGGTAAAGAGTAAATATTCTTGATAGTCACCCTATTCAACTACCGATAGACTATGCATAATCGAAGGATTTTATCCTTCTTCTTGGCAAACAACACCGGAGCGCCCCAAGGTGAAGTGCTCATTCTAATGAAGCCCTTGTGCAATAATTCTTGCAACTGGACCTTGAGTTCTTGCAACTCAGCTGGTGCCATCCTGTGTGGAGTCATAGAGATAGGCGATGTACCGAGATAAAACTCAATGGTGAAGTCTACATCCCTATGTAGAGGTAATTCCGGTAGCTCATCCGAAAAAATATCCTCAAACTCACATACAACCCGAGGAAGGCCCAACTCCTGTCTCGCCTCGTCCTCCAGGGTAAGGCTTGTAAGCCAACCCATCAACTGTCCGTGCCATCTAGAGTCGTACACGGCCTGAGGTAAAGCATCACGCTTTTCCTCCTGGAACTTGAAACAAATACCCTCTGGCATATAAGTAGTGACCCTCTTTCGATCACAATCAATAACTACCCGATGTGCCGCCAACCAATCCATACCAAGGATAACATCAAACTCGGACATGTTCATGACCCTAAGGTCCACGATGAGTAGAATTCTTGAGATCTCTAACTTACAACCCCGACATATTTGATCAATTCTCACCCTAGCTATTAGGGGAGAACTTACATGCAATGACACTTCCAAGGTCTCAACCTCTAAGCCCAAGTCTTTCACACAAGATGCAACAATAAATGAATGCGATGCACTAGAATGAAATAATACCTTGCCCATAATCGAGAGAGTAGAAATGTACCCTGTATCACCGACGGATCTATCGGCTCAGTTTGAGGTATCATGGCGTAGACACGCCCCTGGGACCCCGAAGTACCGGCTTATAAGCCCTAACCTCGGCCTCTACCCATGCCCTGGCCCATCTGGCCGGATTACGAAATCCCCGTACGCGAAGTAGTTTGGGCCTGAGTAGCATTTTGGAACTGGTACAGGTTCCCTTGGCCCATGGTAGGGTGATGATGAGTATAATGTGTCTGTGGCTGCCCCACCGAAGTCTAGGACTAAGATGACCCATAACTTTGGAATCCTTGCCTCTGAGGACAATCTCGCTTCATGTGACCTGGTTGGTGGCAATGATAGCAAGTCCTCTGGCCTGCCTGGTAGGAATGCCTCTGATTTCTCCCACCTTGGGAGGATTGACCTAGGCCTTGGCCTTGATAGCTGCAGCCCTATCCCTGAAACCCTTGTGGAGTAGAAGTCCACTGCTTCTTCCCCGAGCTAGAAGAAGAGGATTGGCCCTTCTTCTTCTTGTCTTTTGCACCAGACTTCCGGATGCTCCTTGCGTCATCCACCTCTCTCTCAATGGCCATAGCAGTCGCGACCATCAAGTCTAAGTCTTGTAGAAGAAGGCCTACAATTTTACCCTGAATGGACAACTTAAGACCATCCTCAAAATTCCTCACTTTGGCCATATCTGTGGCCACATAGTCATCAGCAAAACGGGCTAACTCTGTGAACTGAGCCATGTACTCCATCACCGTCATCGTCCCTTGTCTCAAGTCTAAGAACTCCCGAGCCTTTGCATGTCGAGCAGCCGTTGGGAAGTACTTGCCCATAAAGAGCTCATTGAATTCTGCCCATGTCATTACCTTCAAGTTCTTGGAGTCCTTGACCCAATTCCACCACACTTGGGATTCTCCCTCTAGCTGAAAAGTAGCTAGCGTTATTTTTGTGGCATTGGAGGTAATCTCCATAGCCCTTAAGATCTTGTCCACCTTTCGGAACCAATGGTCAGCCACCAAAGGATCCGCCCCTCCCAGAAAGATCGGAGGATTATGTGCCTTGAACTTCTGGAGGTGACTTGAACCTCCTTGACTCCCATTTGCACTTGTCTGTGTAATAGTAGCTGCCGTAGCACTAGCTTGTGCAATGGTAGCCACCGCCGCACCAATAGCCTCCATGAAGGCTTGTTGGTCAAAGGTCGGTGGTGGTGGTTGGTTGTTCCACCCACCCCGATGTCCCCTTCCTCTAGTTACCATCTACACCCACATAAGATAGCAATATATTTATTAGTTAATATCCCAAGTTAGGGATCAAGTATTTAGTAGACATTTACTCATTGAACTATACCGTTCATCCCTTTTTTCCAAACTCCCAATGTTATGTTTTCTAACCCCAGTGTATTCCCTTCCCTATACATTTCTATCATGTATATAATTCACATAACAAGTAACACATAACATGTAGCAAGTATAGCACATAACATGAAATGCATATGGAATGCAATGGTCTATACCCGTGCCCATCGAGCCCTAGGTTATTTGTATGCCTATGCTTTGATACCAAGCTGTGACACTCCAAAATCCGGAGGTCCGTTGATTACCCATCAACCCACGAAATACCCTTGGATACAGAGTAATTCGATATCATGTCATTATGCCCCATTTACCAGGAACCATAATTTTTTACGAAATTTGGGCAGAGTCTCCTTTGTATGGGAAGCTTTACCCAAAACTCAACCTGTGCAATCATATAATAACAAGACCCATTCGAGGTCCAATATTCAACAATGACCACACCGGGTCCAATTATAAGTAAACATTGGCCACACTGGGTCCAATTATCCATATTTATATCAACACATGCAAGGTTAGTTTAACAATAGTCTATATAAGTTCTATTACAATTATTTGCGAAAGATTACATGCCCAAAACATATTTCCACAAATATTTTACATTAACACAAAATAAAGCCACATTCGGCTTTCTTCAAACATGAGGGTCCAAATTTGAGTCATCCACCGGGTATATCTCCCATCTGAAATATTTTCCCGTATAAGATGAGCCAACGCCTAGTAGAATAAGCCCTATAGAGGCTACTTCCCATCTTAGATGCATGTGTGGTGTGTATAAGCAACAAACAACATTTAACAATCATTCCATACAAGAATATGCATTAAATGTGGAATGTAATCATGTCATGCCATGAAATGAGATGATACTCACTCATGCACTTAAACCCAAGTCATCACCGACTCCCACGACACAATGCAATGCCAAGGTTTACTGAATCCGTCAATTGACGACAAAAATCCACCAAATGATCGTTTGAAATAAAAGTTCTTTTATTATAAAACCAAATCATTGATGGGTGTTACTCATTGTATGAGTATTTTGTAAACCAAAATCTTGTGTCTTGTTGGGCAAAGGATTTTGGATTTTATACCGCCGTTTCCGTACACCATACTATACTTTCCAAAATTTTACCACAGGGGAGTGTATAACCAAGTCGCCGGGTCTTGCACCCGAGGGGGAATCTACCCCTTCTTGCTATATTGGACACAAGTTTTTTCTTTCATGCAACCATGTGACTCATTCGGATTTTCAACCCAACTTTCCCGAGTCCACCCATCAATCACCAAGAATGGTGTTTGATTAACCATGCATACACAGACCCACACTCATGACACATGCCCATGAATGTGATGTCAATTCCATGATCAGATTGCAATGCATGCCAAAGGAACAATTTCTACATATCAATGTCTACCATGGCGATTTATATCATATGCAAATAATCTCCATAATTTTATCACAATGTCAAAACATCAACTAGCATGTGTCAACATTTATACTCAACACAATTGACAAGCATGTTATTACATAATGTATGTCAAAAACACACTTATTTTAAAAGGCAAAATATAGCACATAACAGCCCACAAGAAAATCAGCCCATAGTGGCCCAAAATTTAGCCACTAAACCACCCCAAAGTAGGCCCTAAAATAGCCCCAAAGTAGGCCCTAAAATAGCCCTAAAAATAGTCCGTATACAGCCCCAAAACAGCCCCTAATTAGTGCACAAAAAAGCCCCAATTTCAGCACCAAAACAGTCCATAACATGGCCTAAAAACAGTCCGTAATTCAGCCCCTTAACAGTCCAAATTCAGCCCCTTAACAGTCCATTTGGACAGCCCACATACAACCCAATTTCTGCCATTAAAACAGTCCAAAAACAGTCCATTTGGACAGCCCACGTATAAACCATTTTCAGCCACTAAAAGCCCACTTAAGGTAAAAATAAAACCAAGGTATGAGGGAACCCTACCTCTTGTAACGTGTAGGAAGTGGTAGAACTTCTAAAAACACCAAACAAGCCCAAGAACCTTTGATTCCTCCAAAGTCTTTCTTTGGATCTTTGGTGAAATTCACTTTTCTTGGTACGTGCACGTAGCCCTCGTCGAGGAGATAAACTTTGATTCTTGGCTCGACGAATTCCGATCGACGGAACTCCGGGAATCTTGTATTGAAGCTCGAAGAACTTCTTGTTTTTCTCTCTTTTCACTCTCTTCTCTCTATGGCTGGCCAAGGGTCAAGAACAAGAGATATTTTTTTCCAAATATCTAAGTTAAGTAGATATTTATAGTCCCGAATGTGTGGTCCACATCGCACCGCATATTTTCGACTTCCGGGTCATTTTTCGTCCCGAAACGATTCGTTATAACTTGGATTTAGTTCAAATTAATTTTATTGGAACTTTAACTTAATTTTTTAAATTTTTTTTTGGGGACCTTTAAAATGTCATTAACCTCACAGTCGTCTCGAACGACGTGTAAAAATCTGACTATCTCAGAATTTGATGAAATTTAACTGGGTGACTATATTTTGGGATACGAATCCAATGACAAACTCCGTTTCCTCTTCCAAGGTCTAGAACATGAGTGTTTTAAATATGAATTTGGATGGCAAATTACCATTCTGCCCTTTCTAAGAAATAAATCAAATTTTTTCCGGGTTTCACACGGTCAACCCTATCCCAACACTAGATATATAATCTTCAACGCTAACCCTAACCCTATCTCAATCTGACGTACTCAACCCGAGTATTGTCCGAGTTTAATTCGAGTAGGCTCAAGTTGAATTCGGGTTACTTAATCCGGGTTGATTTCAGGTTAAAATAGGGTTAGACTTGGGTTACTTAATTCAGGTTGATTTTTTGAAGTGTAGATTTGATTTTTGCAATGATTTTTTCAAGTGATCTGAGATGAAGGGTGAGACGTAGATGAAGAGAGAAGGAGAAAGAGGAGGAGTGATGAGTGAGAGAGGGAGGCTGAGAGTCTGAGATGACTAGATGGGTAACACAGAGAGAGGGAGGCTGAGAGAGGGAGGAGTGGCGAGTGATGAGTGAGAGAGGGATTTAAGAGTGATGGAGGCACAGGGGTGAAGACTTGAAGGGAAGTGAATGTCTGGACTCTAAAGAGTGAAGATAAATACTAACCCTAGTTAAATATATTTATATATATTCGGGTTCAACCCGATATAATAATTAGGTTCAACCAGATTTTAATATTCGGGTTGAACCCGACAATTCGAGACTTGCCCAAATTGAATTCGGGTTATAGTTTTTTTGCCCAGATTCAACCCAAGTTGTAACACCCCGCATTTTCTTTTATATATGTATATAGATATATAGTAAATAATTGTTGTAAAAATGGGGATATGTGTAGTGATGTGTGTTTGAATTTGGTAGAATGAAAAAGGGATGAACAGTGCACTGGCTGTAACATCAAGCTCGATTTCGACCTTGATGCAGTCCATATCTCTCAAAACTTAAAACATGAAATTTGTATATCTCTCTCTTAGGATTCCATATCACCTTGAATCATCTCAATCGGAACTAGGAGGAAGGAGTTATGTCCATATTACGAAGTAGTGTCTACACTGTCCAAAAATCTGTCCGGCAGACTACCTATCGCTAATTTCATCATAACTCTTTATTGGAAAATCCGAATTGTGCACCGTTATTTTTGTTAGAACCCTAACTCGTATATCTTTCCAACCATATAGGTTACACCTCCTAGAAATACCTGAGTCAAATCAGTTTATTCTATGAAGTTGACCAAAAATCTGCACTATGGTGCTCCTTGGATAGTAAAGGGTTGTGCTTTCTTATTAGACCTTAAAGGTGTAAAACCCCATATATTTACATTAATATATTAATGTACTTGTTTAGTGATTCTTCTATATGTAATGACTTAAGAATAAACCATATATATATATTAAAATCGTAAGAATATCACCTATAGTAGTTCGAAAGAATAAAATAGAAATTTTAATGTTTCAAGTGTGAATTTATTTTTGTTTTGAAATAAATCATAAAAAGCAATGTTTTTAGGTTAAAATAACATTAAAAATGAATCCGGAACGTCGAAAAACCTTAGGGTAGTCGTATGGATCAAATTGGAGATTTCTAGTGGCAAAACTGTAATTTTGGAAAAAACTCAAAATTCAGCCTATGAACAGTGATGTCGCGGACTGCTGTGTTTAAAACACAGAAACCAGCCCATTTCCTTCCATTTTTTCTCACATCTCTCACCCCAAAACCCCTTAGCACCCTTGGGGAAGATAGAGGAAAGGAGGAAAGGGAGAAAGGAGGTCATTAGAGCTTGGGTTTGTGGTTTGAAACTTTGATTCAAGGTAGGGGTTTTTCTTCCATGCTTGTCCATTGAGGCTAAGGCTAATATATATATATGTTTTGACTCATACTTGTATGTATTTGCTAGGAATTCCTTGTTTCTTGGTTTTCTTGCAATTATGGCATGTCTTAAACAAAGTTAGGATTGATTACCCATGAAACTTCTTTTATAGCTTTAAAACCCTAGTTTTTGGGGAAATATGGAATTCTCTTTCTACATTTGCTCAAACTTGGTTTTGAGAACTTTAGTGCTTTGTGTGAGTAATGAAAATGATGTGGTGGTGATCTCTTGTATTTTCCTAATTGTTTATTGAAATTGCCTCATAATGGATTTGTGGATCTTTGGAAATTTGCTTGTAAATTGGAGATTTATGGAATCCTTGGTTATGTGTGATGATTGTTGGGATGATGTGATCTTGTATGGTTGTTGGAATGAACATGGATGAGAGGTTCCTTGTAAGGATGCTCATTCCATCTCAAGAGGTTCCTTGTAAGGATGCTTGAGAAACCAAATCTTGAGGGTGAGAGGTTCCTTGTAAGGATGCTCACACCAAAAGAGGACAGTATGTGATTTTCTCAAGAGGTTCCTTGTAAGGATGCTTGAGAAACCAAATCTTGAGGGTGAGAGGTTCCTTGTAAGGATGCTCCCATTAGAGAGGACAATATGATATCATGTGTGGGAAATGATTTATATTTTGGTAATGGATGTTTATTAGCACTTAGTTGAAATTGCTCCTTTCTATTACTATTGTTACTTAAACTTGAGATTCGTGCCAAAGGAAATATAATAATCGATGGTGGAATAAGCGTTCCTTTTTGTATTATGGTGTTACTATTGCATTTCCCACAAGAGCTTGTGGAGGTATGGGACTCTACAAGAACTTGTTGGAAATGGTTATGGTTGCTCATTGTGACTTGGGTTTACTGTTCATTTAAATTATTGCGAATGTTTAAACTTGAGATCTGTTTCAAATGTCACGGTTTTACTTCAAATGTTATATGATATTTTGGAAAATAAGACCGAACTGTTTTACTTGTTTTCTAAACCTTGTATGAGTATGGAAGGAATGTTGCTACAGAGCTTAGTGCTCATCCCCTACAAATAATATCTTTTCAGATTTCGTCTATGAGGAGGGGTTACAAGTAGATGAACCAGTGCATGGGGAAGCTCCCCTAGAGGGGAACGGGGGTCCTGAACTGGATGTCTAGAGTTATATTTCTTTTGTACTAGACTAGAGAGTTTATTTTGAAATCATGTAAAGTCTAGTATTTTGTTATTTCACTGCAAGTGTAATTTAATTCTTTTGGGAATATATTTGTCATACTTGGCCTATTCTTTTGGGATGACATTGTGGATATGGCATATGATGAATGAAAGTTTATTTTATGATGGATAAATAGACCCGGTGTGGTCAATTATAATATAATTGTACAGGTTGTGTTTTGGGTAAAGCTCCCCGTACAAAGGAGACTCTGCCCAAATTTTGTTAAAATATGAATGGTTGATGAATGAACTTTCATCGTGATGAATTTACGTAATGCTCTCATGGGGTGAATGGTTTTTAGAATGTAATGTCACCCAAGGGGGTTTTTGGGCGTTACAAATTTGGTATCAGAGCTTAGGCTTTAGGTCTTACATGGGAGCTGTAGGTTATGGATTACCACTAGAAAGGCAGGATTAGGTTGAACAAAATTGATGATCTATGTTTTATATAAATCTTAGGCTTTAAATTAAAGCAATAATTAGGATGTCTTGTACCTCAATGAAATTAAATTGTGAATTGATGTGCAGGATGGATGGAGGACGAGGACGAGGACGTGGACGTGGGCGTGGTCGTGGAGGTCAAGCAAATCCACCACCACCACCACCTCCCGATGCCATGAATGGCATCTATCAATGCTTGAAGGAGCTCACCACTTTGGTACAAAACCAGAATGGGAACAACAACCATAATGGTGGAGCTCAACCACTAGTGGAAGTACCCGGAATTGGAAATGGAGATCGAAGGATGGTGGTTCTTCGAGAATTTCTGAGACAACATCCCCCCACCTTCCAAGGAGCTCTAACCCTTTGGATGCAGACAAGTGGATACGCAGAGTGAAGAAGGTATGTGACGGCATGGGAGTTGCCGAAGATTTGAGGGTTGGCTTGGCGACCTATTTGTTAGAGGGGGAGGCCGACCATTGGTGGGATTCGGTCAAGAGACGGAGGAACACTGATGCACTCACTTGGGAGGAGTTCGACCAAAATTTCAGGACAAGTACTTTCCTGAATCAGTCAGAGATCGAATGAAGGCTGACTTTCTTGCTCTACGACAGGGTAGCACGACGGTGGCCGAGTACGAAAGGAGGTTTGACGAGCTCTCCCGTTATGCTACAGGATTTATATCTACGGAGGCCGACAGGGCTAAGCGATTTGAGCAGGGACTGAGGCCGGTCATCCGGGAGAAGTTGGTGGCTCTCAAGATTAGGGAGTATGGGGACTTGGTGGACAGAGCTGCACTGGTAGAGAGAGACATAGAGGATAGCCAGCGACGACAGGCTTCTTGAGAGGAGGTCCAATTCGGACGGGTGCTACCACTAGTGGGGCACAGAGACCGACACCATACCGTCGCCCAGACCCAACAGGTGGACAGCGACTTTTGACAGCCCGAGGAGAGGGAGACACTCAGACTAGAGCTGGTATTATCCCACGATCTTGCTTTGCATGCGGAGGTGTGGGACATATTCGGATGCATTGCCCAGTTTTTCCACCTCAAGGGCCTATCCAGACCGCAAGACAAGTACCAGCAGCCCAACCACCACCACCGAGGCCTGCACCGCATTCGACCGATACAAACTCAAGCCCTGGCGGCACCAACCAAGGGCGAGTATTTGCTTTGACTCAGCCGGAGGAGGACATTGCCAATGCCGTTGTGGAAGGTATCATTCTTCTCTACAATTCCTGGGCCCGAATCTTATTTGATCCCGGTGCTACTCATTCTTTTATACGTACTGCATATGCTATGAATTTGGGATTGGGTTTCGAGAAGTTAGAACATGCTTTGACTGTTGACTTGCCTACGGGAGAACAATTGGGTACTAGCCGAGTCTGCAAGGGTTGTGTGCTTCGTATTGGGGAGCACGAATTGATTGTGGATTTAATTGCTTTAGAGATGAAGGGGTATGACGTGATTTTTGGGATGAACTTGTATCCACTTTTCGTGCGGTACTGGATTGTTTCCGCAAGCGGATTACATTTCAATTGCCGGGAGGAGTAATTTTCAGTTTGTGAATAACCGAGATTCTTTCCATCCATTTCCTACTATGGGTAGTAGATTCTTAAAGCGGAAAGCGGGAAGTCATTTGAGTTTCTTAGCTAGCTTGATGGGAGATAACATGGATAAACTCCATACGGATGTGGTGTTAATTGTATCGGAGTTTTCGGATGTTTTTCCTGAGGAATTACCTGGATTACCGCCACATAGGGAAATTGAGTTCAAGATCGATCTCTATCGGGAACCGAACCCATATCCATTGCTCCCTACCGGATGCACCTTTGGAGAAAGGAGCTAAGGAAGCAGTTGGATCAATGTTGGCGATTGGGTTATCCGTCTAAGCACTTCACCTTGGGGAGCCCCGGTCCTCTTTGTGAAGAAAACGGATGAGACTCTACGGTTGTGCACGGATTACCGGAGGTTGAATCGGGTTACCGTGAAGAATAAGTATCCGTTGCCGAGAATTGATGACTTATTTGATCAGTTGGAGGGTTCAAAGTATTACTCCAAGATTGATCTTCGCACGGGGTATCATCAGCTGCGAATTAAGGAGGAGGATATTCCTAAGACTGCTTTTGTACCCGATATGGTCATTTCGAGTATACGGTGATGCCATTCGGATTGACTAATGCCCCCGCAGCCTTCATGGATTTGATGCACAGAGTCTTCGGCCATACCTCGATCAATTTGTCATTGTGTTTATTGATGACATATTGATTTACTCACAGACTCAGGAGGAACATGCTCGTCATCTCTCTATTGTGCTACAAACATTGAGAGAACATAAGTATATGCAAAGATGAGCAAGTGTGAGTTTTGGATGAAGGAAGTGAAGTTCCTTGGCCATGTTGTGTCCGAGCAAGGAGTAGCGTTGATCCAGCAAAGATTGAGGCCGTGATGAAATGGGAACCACCGAAGAACGTGACAGAAGTACGGAGTTTCTTGGGGTTAGCCGGCTATTATCGTAGGTTTGTGAAAGGGTTCTCCAAGATTGCGATGCCGATGACTCGCCTTACAAAGAAGGGGAGAAATTTTTGTGGACTCAAGCGTGTGAACTAGCTTTTCGCACCTTGAAGGAGAAGTTGACGACTGCCCCTATCCTCATTATTCCGAGTAGTGGGGAAGGCTACGATGTCTACACCGATGCTTCACTACGAGGATTGGGATGCGTTCTAATGCAAGGAGGGAAGGTAGTGGCTTATGGCTCGAGGCAACTCAAGGTGCCGAGCAGAATTATCCCACACACGACTTGGAGCTGGCTGCAGTGGTGTTGCTCTTAAGTTGTGGAGATGTTATTTATACGGGGAGAAATTTCAAGTGTTTTCGGACCATAAAAGCCTCAAGTATATCTTCACACAGAAAGACTTGAATCTCGGCAGAGAAGGTGGATTGAGTACTTGGAAGATTATGAGTTCACACTCAACTACCATCCAGGGAAGGCCAATGTAGTTGCCGACGCTCTTAGCAGGAAGTATCGGGGTGAAATCAATTCTCTTGCGGTAAATAGGTGGAAAATGATTGATGCATTGGAGGAGTACGATCTATGGGTGGATGGACCGGAGTATCAACCAATATATTCAAACCTTGTAGCTCAACCGACGCTTCGACAAACGGGTTGGGAGTTGCAATGCCTGGATTCGGAACTCGATTTGATTAGAGCCCGATTGGAGAATGGGGTAAGCGA